>JALGBA010004177.1:257500-542500 GCA_023970755.1 Azemiops feae | reverse complement strand
TGGATGGATGGATGGATGGATGGATGGATGGATGGATGGATGGATGGATGGATGGACGGATGGACGGATGGAGAGAGAGAGAGAGAAAAAATTCTTTTTACTGTCCTGGTGTGATGAAGAAGTGAATGTGACATGCCCTTGTATCTTATTTCATAAAAGGGAAGTGTTGGAGCGATGATTCAAGAAGGCTTTAAAAATCCCTCACTTACTTCTCGATGAATAGCAGCAATCAGACTTTTCCAAAAGCCCGGTCCACCACAGTCGTATAAACCAGCTTTAACAATGTGTGTCTGTAGCAAAGTCCTTGATCCCTTTCAAGATGCATTCAGCAGGTTTGCAAGACATTTAGGAGTGGATGACAGTTCAGGTCTTCATAGATGCAGATAAACATATTTTAAAAACATTAAAAAGTCTTTTATATAAGTCTGGTTCAGAATAGCAAGACATAATTCCATTATTAATTTAGAACGCTACCTGGGCCTGCCACAGAAGAGGACAGAGAGCTTTATTTCAGTCACTGACCAATAAAAATTCAACCAATAAATTGAAAAACACAAAAGTATCCCTTAAGAATGTGAGTGAAACTTAAACATAATGTAGGAATACCGTGCTACTTTTAAATATCAATTTATTTTGATTTTACAAGGCATTTGTGGAATGACATTCTCTCTCTTAGGTTTAAGAAATTATGTGACTCTGTAATTCCCAATCCCTGCAAGAGGAAACTATTATTCAAAGTGAGATCAAAACAGGAATGTTGTATTGTGACATGCTTTTATACAGTGTTTCTCAATCTTTGCCAGATTAAAACGGGTGGACTTCAATTCCCAGAATTCGGGGAGTTGAAGTCCACACCTCTTAAAATGGCCAAGGTTGGGAAACACTGTTCTTATCCATGGGTCCAGCCAGGTAACCATGTTGTTTTTCAGAATCTCAATTTCATTCTTCCTCGCCTTGCCATTTTTCTATTTCTCCTCCTTAAACTTGGTTCATCTTCTGTAGTCAGTGTGCATGCTCAAATTTCATTTCTGCCTGTCCTTGCTCCTGGTGTCCAGATCCTGGTGGAAGGCCTGAAGCATTTTGCTATTTCTCAAGAGTAATGAGAAGGGCACCTCCAAAATAAGGCAAAAAAAAAAAAATATTTGCACTCTAGATAAAACGGCTCAGAGTTTGATCCTCTTTGCCCTCTATTTCTTCTTTTTCTCCCTGGCTTTTGAACATGGTCCAAGTTCTACTGCCCAGCTCTAGTTCCTTGCATTAAAGGTGCCACTTACCTGAAAAGTTTCAGGAAGGTCTTTGGTATTCTTGCTTGACTAGAGTAAGCTCTGAGCTTTCATTTTTGCGCTGTTGAAAAAGCAGCTTTCCCATACCAGGGGGAGATATCCCGAGGGCTTAGAAGAAAAGCTGAAGTTTGCAAAGTAACAGAAACAATAAAAGAATATTGGATAGAGCTGGCCATCCTTCCACCTGTATTACTTATACATAACTGGCCTCCCTTGGAGCCTATCCCTAGGGTCTTAGGGAGAGGGGCTAAGACTTTCTAACTTTATTTTTCCAAATTGCTGTGGAAAATAGAATTGTCTTTGATTTTTCAGATTGAATCAGGTCAAACCAAAGATCAAAATCCAAGCAGTCTGGACAGATCAGCAATAAACACACTCCCCACCAAAGTCTATTTCGTTAGGAAAAAATCAGGTAATTATCAACTAACTTTTTTAAAAAAAAAATATTGTTTTATTGCATAGATAGGTCTTGACCTTTGCTGCAGAAGCCAATCCATAAGACCAGGGCGAAGTACTTGATGCATTTGAGAACTGAAGATAATTTGTATATATATTTATTTATTTATTTATTCTGAGCTTCGTTGTTTTCTTGCAGACGTTTCATTACTCAAACTAGGCAACATAATCCAGTGCTATACATTTAGCCCGGATGATGTTACCTAGTTGGGTCATGAAACGTCTGCAAGAAAATAACCCAAGGTCAGAGAGCACCAAGGAGCCCTCATTTCAACCTGAGCTACAAATGTTGTCCTTTATTGGCATTTATTTGACCGTACTGAATATTTTAAGATAATTCATGTTCAATAACCAGCATTAACCATGGCAAAATTAGCACCTGAACCTGCTTAAAAAATAAAAATACAATCAATAAATAGCATTGATTAAATAGGAAATTGAAGAATCTACTATCCACCTCGCTGTGCTTTCCTCACACTGACCGAGCCAATCCAGAAATCAGGAAATTCCTCACCATGGCATCAGGGCAACATCTCTGGGATTTTAAAAAAAGGCCTAGATGCCAGCAACTCTTTGGCTCCAGAGGAGGGGAAGTAGAAAGAGGAAGAAGGCACCTGAGCCTGCTAAATTTCATTTTTAAAAAAGTGTGATGCATAGTGACATAGAACATAGAGTAATAGAGTTCGAAGGGACCTTCGAGGTCTTCTAGTCCAGCCCCCTGCTCAAGCAGGAGACCCTATGCCATTTCAGACAAATGGTTGTCCAGTCTCTTCTTGAAAGCCTCCAGTGATGGAGCACCCACAACTTCTGAAGGCAACTTCTGTTCCACTGGTTGATTGCTCTCACCGTTAGGAAATTTCTCCTTAATTCTAGAGGTTGCTTCTCTCCTTGGTTAGTTTCCATCCGTTGCTTCTTGTTTTGTCTTTGGTGCTTTGGAAAATAATATGACCCCCTCCCCCCCTCATCTTAAATATTGGGATTGTGCTATCATGTCACCCCTAGTCCTTCTTTTCACTAGACTAGACATATCGACTTCCTGTAACCGTTCTTTGTGTGTTTTAGCCTCCAGCAAAGTGTGGCTTCTATGGAATCTCATCCCCCCCCCCCCGTTCATAGCAAAACAACCCTGATCTCTTGTAAAAGCAAAGTAAGGACTTTAATAGAGAACTCAATGCTGCCATCCAGAGTCTTTCTGTAGACGATGTGACCGCTTACTTGGAGTTGGCGAGGGAGGAACCGCAGAGATGAAAGCAGGTGATCTTTCTGCATATAAAGCACGTGGAGACAGGATGATGGATTGCAGTCGGATACACTCAGTCATCGCCCTGCATAATTGCTTTCTGATGTTCCATGCCGCAACGTTATTGCCAACTCCACACCTCGCCTATATTACTTCACTCATAAAAGCCACCAAGCATTTGATGCTTGTAGGCATTTCATCCAGACCTGGGTCTGGGGTCAGTTGCTTTGAAAACAGCGTGGCTAACAGTAAAAAAAAAAAGGTGGGGGGAATGTACAGCACATGCAAGAAAGCGCGCTCCAAAAGATTGTAACATTTAACATTAATTAAATGTCTATGGAGATTCTCAGTCATCCAGGTCATGGCTGTCCCAAAGATGCTTTTTCAACAGGCAAATGGACTTTCTTTATTTTTCCTTCAAGACGTTTCGCTTCTCATCCAAGAAGCTTCTTCAGCTCTGACTGGATGGAAGGATGGAGAATGGAAGGATTTATATTCCTTGAAGTCGTCTGGTCATTAGCACTCTCTCTGAGAATTGTTGAGGCCACTTGGAGGTTTATCTGTGCCTTCAGAATGGTGCTTCACCCCAAGTACTTTAGCCAAACCAACTGTCTTAGGTCTGAACCCCAGAAGAAAAGGAATTAATATGGCCGACTAAACATCTATGGGGATTCTCCGTCATCCAGGTCATGGTTGTCCCAAAGGGGCTTTTTCAGAAGGCAAATGGATTTCCTTTGTTTTCCTTGAAGACGTTTCATTTCTTACCCAAGAAGCATCTGAACAAGGTCAGGCTGAGAAAGTTCTCTTGCTTTTATTGATGGGGACACATCAAAGCCATTTCTATTTAATTCTTGGACATCTGTTCCATTAGTTTCCCAATTCAAACTGCAATATTTCTAAAACAAGGGGGATCTTGTGTTACACCTGTGTTATATTAGGGCTGCACAGCACATGAAATTGCGTTTTTCCAAAATGTGTTTTCAGGGTGCACGGTATTGCACCTGCTCACATCGTGCATTGTGACCAGAATTTAATGCAACTCAATCGCAAAGAACAAAGTGTACAATACAAACTAAAATGTCAAAAGGCAAAATATATGGCCAATTGCCTTATAACAGAACATAAAGCTTACTTATCTAAAATTTCCTTACCACTATCATGACTGGATAATATCTGTTGGGTTGGGTTTTTTTAGATTTTTCTAGATTTATGTGCTACCAGGAGTAAGGTCACAATCTCTTCCATGGATGCTTCCAAGGTGTGTGTGACATATTAATTCTGAGCTCCAGGATATTAATTGGAGGCCGCCAATTTTTTTTCTTCCATGTTCCCTTCCTCTCCCTTCCCTTCCTTCTTCCCTTCCCTTTTCCCTTCCCTTCCATCTTCATTTCCCTTCCCTTCCCTTCTATTCCATCTTGCCTTCTCTTCCGTTCCATCTTCCCTTCCCTTCTCTTCCATATTCCCTTCTCTTCCCTTCCATGTTATCTTCCCTTCTCTTCCATCTTCCCTTCCTTTCCATGTTTCCTTCCCTTCCATGTTCCCTTCCCTTCCATGTTCCCTTCCCTTCTTTTCCATCTTCCCCTCCCTTCCCTTCCACCTTCGTTTCCCTTCAATTCCTTTCCCTTCCATCTTCCCTTCTCTTCACTTCCATGTTCTCTTCCCTTCTCTTCCATTTTCCCTTCCTTTCCATGTTCCCCTTCCATGTTCCCTTCTCTTCCCTTCTCTTCCATCTTCCCTTCCATCTTCCTCTCCCTTCCATCTTCCTTTCCCTTCAATTCCTTTCTCTTCCATCTTCACTTCTCTTCCATCTTCCTTTCCCTTCTCTTCCATCTTCCCTTCCATCTTCCCTTCCTTTCTCTTCGGTGTTCCCTTCCCTTTTTTTCCATCTTCCCCTCCCTTCCCTTCCATCTTCCCCTTCCATCTTCCCTTCCTTTCTTCCATCTTCCCTTCCCTTCCCTTCCCTTCTCTTCCATGTTTCCTTCCCTTCTCTTCCATCTTCCCTTCCATTTTCCCTTCCATCTTCGCTTCCTTTCCATTTTTTCTTCTCTTCCATCTTTCCTTCCCTTTTCCCTTCCCTTCCATCTTTATTTCCCTTCCATCTTCCCTTCCCTTCCATGTTCCTTTCCCTTCCATGTTCCTTTCTCTTCCCTTCCATCTTCCCTTCTCTTCACTTCCATGTTCTCTTCCCTTCTCTTCCATTTTCCCTTCCATCTTCCCTTCATTTCTCTTCGGTGTTCCCTTCCCTTTTTTTCCATCTTCCCCTCCCTTCCCTTCCATCTTCCCCTTCCATCTTCCCTTCCTTTCTTCCATCTTCCCTTCCCTTCTCTTCCCTTCTCTTCCCTTCTCTTCCATGTTTCCTTCCCTTCTCTTCCATCTTCCCTTCCATTTTCCCTTCCATTTTCCCTTCCATCTTCCCTTCCTTTCCATTTTTTCTTCTCTTCCATCTTTCCTTCCCTTTTCCCTTCCATCTTCCCTTCACTTCTCTTCCATCTTCCCCTTCCATCTTCCCTTCCTTTCTTCCATCTTCCCTTCCCTTCTCTTCTCTTCTCTTCTCTTCTCTTCTCTTCTCTTCCATGTTTCCTTCCCTTCCATCTTCCCTTCCCTTCCATTTTTTCTTCTCTTCCATCTTTCCTTCCCTTTTCCCTTCCATCTTCCCTTCACTTCTCTTCCATGTTTCCTTCCCTTCTCTTCCATCTTCCCTTCCTTTCCATGTTCCCTTCCCTTCTCTTCCATCTTCCTATCCCTTCCGTTCCTTTCCCTTCCATCTTCCCTTCCCTTCCATCTTCTCTTCCTTTCCAACTTCTCTTCTCTTCCATCTGCCCTTCTTTTCCCTTCCATCTTCCCTTCCCTCTTTTGAAAGGGTGTCAGTATTGCAATTGTCTTCAGCTTATCCATGTACTTGATTTACTGACTCACATGTTTATGTATCTTTACTTCTTTGGTAAGCAGCCTTGACCACGATTTTATTTTTTTATTTTTTTCACTTACTGTAAATCCTCTAGGGAGGGCTGGTACAAATAGTCAATGTAGAGAAATTCCCAGACATAGGAAGACAGACAAATCACCCCACAAAAAAGCTGGCAGGCCTATGAACTACCATGTCAGCAATGGACATCCTGAATTGCATTCGTACCTCACATGGCGTCTGCTGGGACTCTCTGTATAAATGGGACATAGCATCCTCCCCTCAGTGTGACTATGGGGCCCCACGTCAAACTGTAGATCACATTGTGACTGGTTTAAGCTGAGGGCATATACTGGTCCAGTATCTGATTTTTTTTTACTTGTAAAAGATGCTGCGCTTCAATGGTTAGAGCAAGGGTCCCCAACCTGTGGGCTGCAGCCAGGTACCCGTCCATGCCTTTGCTGCTCATGAGGTATGCAAGCCAAGCAGCTCGAAAGAGAGAGAGAGAAAAAAATGTTGCAGACATCTGTTTGTTTGTTTGATTTTATTTATTGCAGTCATATTCTGGCCAGTTGCCTTGCTAACGAGGCTCTTTAAATATCAAGAACAAATAGAGGAGCACGTAAATACAGGGCTGTGTAATTAAACCTGCCCCGCCACAGTTTTCATCTCTTAAATCTCAGCTCTGTTGTGGTTATTTATGACCTAGAGCAGGGGTAGGGAACGATGGCCCTCAGCCATGCTGAGGGGAAAGGGAGAGGTTTCCATGCTGAGCCATGCTGGCTCAGGAATTCTGGGAGTTGAAGTCCACGAGTCATAAAGCGGCCTAGGCCTAGGCCAGAGGTAGGCAACCTTCGCTCTTTTATGACTCGTGGACTTCAACTCCCAGAATTCCTGAGCCAGCCACGCTGAGGGAAAAGGGAGAGGTTTCCAAGCTGAGCCATGCTGGCTCAGGAATTCTGGGAGTTGAAGTCCGTGAGTCATAAAAGAGCCAAGGTTGCCTACCCCTGACCTAGAGCATCCTGACAGATAGCAAGATAGAACCGGGTCCGAGTCTAAAGGCAGTCTCAGCAAAGTGGTCCCTGGTAGGTTTTCTCTTGGAAGCCTGATCCAGGGCAGAGAAGAGCAGTTTGCATCCCTACTGGATTGTCACTTAAACTTCCCAGAATGCCCCTGCCAGGACTGTCACCTGCTGCACCAGCCATGCTTCGCCAGAGGCCAGTCTGCCATACGCAACAGGGGGGAGGTAGCCGCGGAGAGATAAGGGGCTGGGATATAACTACTCACCATGCCGTCCCGTGAGAGCCGATGGCTGGTCCAAGGTCACACCATGGAATACAACACCCTCCAGCCTGCCAAGTTAGGGACTGTTACCAAAACAAATTGTTTGAATGTAATGGGACAAGGGGAGTGTCTATCGAGATTCTCAGTTCTCTAGGTCATGGTTGTCCCAAAGGTGCTTTTTTCAGGAGGCAACTGGACTTTCTTGTTTTTCTTTGAAGACGTTTTGCTTCTTACCCAAGAAGCTTCTTCAGCTCTGACCGGATGGTGGGGAATGGAAGGATTTACATTCCTTGCTGGTCATTTGCATTCTTTTAGAGAGTAGTTGATGTCACCTGGAGGTTTACCTGTGTCCTCAGGGTCACCTGAGTAGTGCAAATGGGTGTGGAGCCTTCTTGGCTGCAGGATGTTTTCTGCCCTGGGTCCCTTCCCTGTTGAAGACAGGCGCAGGCTGTTGGGGATGAGTCTGTGTTGTCTGCATCTCAAACTGAAGCGCAAATGGTTCCTGGAGTCTGCAATGTTTTCTGGAAATCCGTTCATCCTCCTGCACCATTCAAAGGGTGTTCATCCCAAACTGCATAGCTAAATGTCTATGGAGATTCTCAGTCATCCAGGTCATGGTTGTCCCAAAGGTGCTTTTTCAGGAGGCAACTGGACTTTCTTGTTTTTCTTTGAAGACATTTCGCTTCTCATCCAAGAAGCTTCTTCAGCTCTGACTGGATGGTGGGGAATGGAAGGATTTATATTCCTCCCTCCCTCTAAGAGAATGCAAATGAACACCTGTCTGCAAGGAATATAAATCAAAATATAAGTGAAACGTCTTCAAAGAAAAACAAGAAAGTCCAGTTGCCTCCTGTAAAAGCACCTTTGGACAAGGGGAGGTATCCAGGAGGAAAGATGAGGAGAAGGAAACAGTTAACTGGATCCTTTGGGTGTGAAAAACCAGATTTGGCTTTGCTACGCTGTAACCACTTGGCTTTAGTAAAGCGTCCTTTCCCTAATGATGGAGTCGGGAGCCTTTTTTTTCTAACTGACCAAGTTGGGATGGCTGACAGCCCTAGAGAAATCATATAGTGGGGGAGGGTGAGAATTTAAGATGGCCGCTGTCAAAAGGCAACGTCCTGGACAGGTGAGTGCCAGTCGCAGGTAGAGAAATATTTCTTTTCCAAATGCAATCAGATTTTTCACAAGACAATTAGCCCCTCGTAGAGCAGGCTCATTAAAAATGGAAGAGAGTGTTTTGGGTAATGAAGTCAATAATGCTTTTTTCGTCCCTGATATACAACCAAAATAATTCCAGAAGATAGGTTCACATACCAATTAAATTTGCCACCGCTTATTGAAATGTGTCCCCACTGAGAGATACAGGCGCTAACGTTTACTAATTAGTGAAGTTAAACAATATGCCCTTTTGTTTTCCAGGGTATATGAAGGACGTTTAATGAGTCCATTCTTCAAAAATATAGCTTACAATGTTTGAAGCACTTACAACAATCTAAGCGAGTTGGACACTCATTCAGGCTGTGGACCCTTCAAAGCTCATTCAGAAGTAGTGCTTTGTTATAGGTTACAGTAATCTGGATTCCTTCTCAACATCTCCTTTACATCAATCTAATTTTCCAGGGACCTTCTGGTCATATGCATGTACTGTAGCTGAGACTTTGGAAAAAAATTCAGAGAAGAGCAACTAAGATGATCAAAGGCCTGGAGACTAAAACATGCGAAGAACGGCTGCAAGACTTGGGTTTGACTAGTCTAAAGAAAAGAAATAAATTGCAAGCATTTGCAAATGATTTGGTATTCGTTCTAGAGGAACCTTTAGAGACAATTCCTGAACCATTTGAAAAGATAGAACAATCTGGAGAGATAGCAGGATTAAAGATAAACAGAGAAAAAACTAAAGTGATAGTTAAAAATCTTACAGATAAACAAAAAAGCAATTATCAGAAAAAATAGAATTGCAAATAGTCAAAAAGGTCAAATACTTGGGAATATATATGACAGCAAGATGTTCAACAATAAAAGAAGATAACTATATTAAATTGTTAAATCAAATAAAGCTTGATTTGGAAAAATGGAAGAATCTGCAACTGTCGATGTTAGGAAGAATTGCTATGGTGAAAATGAATATATTACCAAAAATTCTATTTTTGTTTCAAACGATACCTATAAAACTAGAAAAACTCTCTAATTCAAAAATGTATCTGGCAAGGAAAGAAAGCTAGAATTAAATTGAAAATGTTACAAGAAGCTAAGGGAAATGGAGGTTTGGGGCTTGCCAGAATGGGTTTTATATTATCAAGCATCAGTACTAACATGGATAAAAGAATGGGTAACTCTTAGAAATAAAAGATTGCTGTACTTGGAGGGACATGACCTACAACTTGGCTGGCATACTTTTTTATGGTATGGAAAAAATAAAATACATAAATACTTCCAAAACCACTATATTAGAAATGCACTATTATTAACATAGGAAAAAATAAAATGTAAAATCTATTTGAAAATTCCATGATGGCTTTCAACAATGTAAGCATTTGTACATCCAAATCTAGTCAGTCTCGATAAAATATGGACATATAAAGATATTCTAAATTCTGAAGGGAACCTAAAATCCAGGCAAGAGATGGAAAATCAGGGCATCGATTTAACATGGTGGTCACATTTACAAATGCAAGTGAGATATGACAAAGATGTTAAACAGTATGGATTTTATAAAGAGCAGACTATGTTTGACCAGACATTACTAACTTCCGATGAAAAGTTAATTAAGAAAATGTACAATTTCTTCTGAAAATGAAAGATGAACAAATAAAAGAGACAATGATAGTATGGGCAAAGAATTTTGGATATAATATAGACTTAGAGAAGTGGCAAAGTTTGTGGGAAAGAAACTATAAATTGACAATGTCAGCTTCATATAAAGAAAACTTACACAAAATGTTTTATAGATGGCACTTGCCACCAACAAGATTAGCAAAAATGTTTAAAAATATGTCAGAGAAATGTTGGGAATGTAAACACAAACCAGGTACTTATTATCATATGTGGCGGACATGTGTTAAAGCAAGGAGATATTGGACAAAAATTCACACTTGGTTAGAAAAAATGTTAGAGAAACACATAGACTATAAACCTGAATTTTTTTTTACTAGGCATAATGCCAGAAAAACTTGATAAGCAAAGTACATATCTGATTTTACATGTGATAACAGCGGCAAGAATTATATTTTCACAGTATTGGAAGAACTAAGAAATACCACCAGAAGAAAAAATAATTAAAAAAATACTAGACTGTGCGGAAATGGACAGACTTACTTTAAGGTTGAAAGAAAAAGAAGAAACAGAATATTTTCAAACTTGGGACCTATTTTACCGATGGTTAGAGAAAAGATTTAGGGATAAGGAATTTAATTTGTGTTAGTGAATAAGATACCCAGACAACACATTTTTGTTGAATGATTACTATTGAATTCTGTTAAAAAAAAATCAATAAAACTTTATATATAAAAAAAGAAAGCATGCAAATGGGGAAAAAAATGCCTGCAGGCACACTTCTACTCTAGCACTGATGATGTTACCTAGTTTGGGCAATGAAACATCTGCAAGAAAATAACCACTACACAAATATTCTCCTTTAGTGAGGCTTTGAGATTATTTGTTTAAAGGCAGAGTGGGGAGTGCCACTCTACTCCAGGAAGCAAAAGCATAGAAAGTGTATTTCATGCCAACGCTCACTCAGCTGACACACCTAAAGCTCCATCCGTCTTTAAGAATATTGTAAAATTTATTTAGACATCATTGGAAGCAAGCAAGGAGCCATGAGATAAAAGCTATACTTTATGGATGCTTTCAGGAGCTCTCCGTTCAGCACCATAAATACCACCAGTATCTGTAGAGAAAAATACACCCCACCGTAAAATAGCAGAGGTTATTCATTTGTACATACCTATCACTCTTATGTCTTTCTGTATCAGCTTCCATATTCCCACTGTCTTTGGCTTGATCTGTAACTCCCAACTGTGTGATGACTCTCCCAGACGCTTCCCCAGATGCCTCTCCAGAGATCAGCTCGGAGGAGGATAAACCAGTTCCAGGCACGTCTGGAGGGGAGTTGGTCAGTGGCTCCAAGCAGCCATCTGAATTTCCAAAAAAACAGGAGCCTTTTCCAAAGAGAACCCTCTTTCCCATAAAACAGCTCAAAGTCTCCCAAGCAGTGATGAAAAACTCCCTTTAGAGAGAACACAGGCATCATTTAGCAAATGATGTTTCTGTGGGTTAAATGAGATTTCCAACCAGATTTCTTCTAAGTATGGGTAGAGAGCATAAAAGAACACAATTTGTCCCAAGATAATTCAGCTGTGGAAAGTGAGAGAGATACAACTTGTTTGTTTGTTCTTTTTTTTTTTCTTTCAGGAATAGAGTGAAAGGCCTCCTTTGGTTTAACTCAACTTTTTGAGCTGAACTCAAGACATATTACTGGCTGGGGATATTCGTGGAATTTTTTTTTACCACCAATATACCACCTAGAACTTGGTGCTCCTTTTTCCTTATATTTCTTTTATTTGCCAATCTAGCCTACCTCTCTGTGATTTCTGGTGGATTCGCATTTGAGATCTGATCCTGCTTAGCTTTTGGAAATCATCCAGGTAGCTGAAGATACAGTGGTACCTTGGTCCTCAACTGCTTTGCAATTGATTGAATTTGGTGTTGAACGCATTTTGACATGAAAATTTTGTCCTGGTATTCAATGCACATTAGAACTTGTCAGTGTCAGCTGCCTTGTGACTCACTACATTATTCCTTAAGGGAAAAAATTGCTTGGTGCTCATTTGCTACTCATTGCATTCCAGAACCAATTAATGATGAATACTGAGGTACCACAGTACTTGGACCACAGCCTAACTTATCAGTAAGTCCCTATAGAAGCAAAAGAACAGAACCCTGCTGATGGCCTCAATTACACAATCAGAATGTTGGCTTAGTAAATCCTGGATTTGATATTTCACATCAGTTCCTAAATTATTCTGTTCTCAAATATTAAAACATGGCTGCGGCCATTAATCTATGTGACACTGGTGGAGGAATAATCATGAACAGGACATCTCACTGAAAATGGATACGTTAAACTGGAAGCTGTTAGCAGATCACGAACAGAAGCATGATCATGTGTTTGTTTAACAAGCCATCAAGATGTCGTTTGGATAATTGAAGCTCCCATTGCATTTGTTTAATGGGGCATAATTGTCCCTTTATGCTTCCTATGCATTGCTTGGATTTTAGAATTCAGATATGAAAGGAGAAAGAGATGTCTCCTTAACAGAATAGAATAACAGAGTTGGAAGGGACCATGGAGGTCTTCTAGTGCAACCCCCTGCTCAGATAGGAAACCCTATACCATTTCAGACAAGTAGTTGTCCAGTCTCTTTTCCAGTCTCCAGTGATGGAGCACCCACAGCTTCTGAAGACAAGCCATTCCACTGATTTTGTTCTCACTGCTAGGAAGTTTCTCCTTAGTTCTAGGTTGCTTCTCTCCTTGATGAGTTTCCATCCATTGTTTCTTGTCTTGCTTTCTGGTGCTTTGGGAAATAGATTGACCCCCCCTTGTTTGGGACAGCCCCTCAATTATTGGAACACTGCTATCATGTCACCCCTGGTTCTTCTTTTCACTAGGCTAGACATAACCAATTCCTGCAACTGTTCTTCACAAGTTTTAGCTTCCAACCCCCTAATCATCTTTGTTGCTCTTCTCTGCACTCTCTCCAGAGTCTCAACATCTTTTTTATATTGTGGTGACCAAAACTGGATGCAATACTCCAAGTGTGGTCTTACCAAGGCTTTATAAAATGGTACCAATACTTCGCGTGATCTTGATACTATCCCTCTGTTAATGCAACCTAGGACTGCATTGGCTTTTTTTGGCTGTTGCAGCACACTGCTGGCTCATATTTAAGTGACTGTCCATTAGGATTCCACAATCCCTCTCACAATTACTGCTATTGAGCCAGTTTTTGCCTAATCTGTACCTGTACATTTGGTTTTTCTTTCCCTCTCTCTTTTCTGTCTTCTCTCTAGAGCAGATCTTGTTAACATAAGCTGGGATAGATTTTTATGGAATCGTTGTAAAATTTGCACCAAAGTGAGCAAGGGAAACAGCAAAGAGAATTTCAAGGCAGGAAGAGTTCAGGAAAAAAAAATCCACTGTGGGCTTTTTTTACAAATAAATTCCAAACCTGCTGCACCTCATTAGTTTAAAAAAATAACCTGCCACGAACAGTCCATCACCTTAGCAGCTTTATCTTCACAGTTGTCTCTCCTTGAATAGATTTTTCCCTTCGATCCATAACCTTCCAGCTCTTTGTTTACAAGAAAGTTCATGCAAGTTTAAAAATTGAAAACCCCATTGCAGGGTTTTCAGGCAACTTAGACTTCCACCAGAAAAGCATAAAAAATTCAGCAATTGATTCTCAGCATAGACCACATCAGGGCTGAATTTTGTTATAGCACCTGCATTTTTTCCCCCACTATTTTCCAGCAGAATATTTCGGCACAAAAATAATACGTTATGAGGTTGACTATTTTCTATTAACCAATCCAAAGTTCCTCTCTTTCTTGCTAGGCCAATTGTTTAAACAAAGGAGAAAACTCTAAGGGTGTGTTTGTGTGTCCTTGCATGTACCCCTGTAAGGACCTGTCCCAGCTGTCCCTCTCAGGAAAGGATGACCCTTGACACCATGGGGTTAATCAAAAGAACGTTTACTGAGAGATAGTGGTTGCAGTAAAGGCAAGCAGAATCTAACATTCCCGCGCAAAGCAACAAGCTATTCTTCCCACTTTGCAACTCAACTCAACACACACACACACACCCCGACCAGCAGCCAATACAGTGCCACAAGGTTGTTTTGAGAACACCGAAGCACAGGACGGATAATGGTTCATCTTCAGGGTACAGTGACCTTGGAAGCAGGCTGAAACCAGCTGGGAGAGAGTCCGTTCCATCTCCGAAGACGATCCCCCCTCCCTAATTCCCAAGCAGCTACAGTGTTACAGCAAAAGTACCATTTCAGACAAATGGCTGTCCAGTCTCTTCCTAAAAACTTCCAGTGTTGGAGCATTCACCGCTTCTGGAGGCAGGTTGTTCCCCTGGTTAATTGTTGTAACTGTCAGGAAATTTCTCCTTAGTTCTAGGTTGCTTCTCTCCTTGATGAGTTTCCATCCATTGCTTCTTGTCCTGCCTTCAGGCGCTTTGGAAAATAGCTTGACTCTCTCTTCTTTGGGGCAGCCCCTGAGATACTGGAACACTGCTATCATGTCCCCCCTCGTCCTTCTCTTCATTAAACTAGTCATGCCCAATTCCAGCAACCATTCTGTATATGTTTTAGCCTCCAGTCCCCTAATCATCTTTATTGCTCTTATCTGTACTTATATAATGTCCTGATGAAATCTACTTTGCAATATCTCAAAACTTCCTCTTCTATAAAAGAGGCTTCATTAATGTTCTCTCATTTCCTTTTTTGCTGCAGAGGTACCATGCATTTCCTTAAAATACCTTTTTTTTCCCAAAGCCCAAACAAACTAACAAATCCCTCGAAGCCTTCAAATACGTTTATATATCAAAGCAAGCAATTGCTGATTAAAGTTTCTCTAATGGCCAGCACTTCTAATGAGAAATGATTTTCTCACTCTTTCAAACTTTAGCCCATGGGTCGGCCACCCGAAACATCGAATGAGCCACACGGACCCGTTTCCCTAAAAAAAAAAACCCCTGGGAGCCGCACCCGCCCGCGCATGCGCGCCCGCCCGCGCACTGCGCATGCCCGAGCACCGCTCGCGCATGCGCGCCCCGTTCGCGCATGCGCACCCCCATGCGCACCCGTTCGCGCATGCGCACCCGTTCGCGCATGCGCACCCGTTCGCGCACCCGCGCATGCGCGCGCACCCGTTCGCGCATGCGCACCCCCATGCGCACCCATTCGCGCATGCGCACCGCCCGTGCACACGCACCCGCCCGCGCATGCACGCATGCGCTCCCCAAAATGGCGGAGGAGGCTCCGGAGCCGCAGGTGATGCCTCAAAGAGCCGCATGCGGCTCCGGAGCCGCGGGTTGCCGACCCGTGCTTTAGCCAATCTGCAGAAGACTGTACGTCCTCTGCAACGTATGGCTTTAGGCAAATTCTTTGCTTCCTAGGATTGTGGTTGCTGACACAATGAATAGCTGTGAACACCTTTTCACCCTAGGCTAGCCCTTCCATTCGTCATTCTCAAGAGAGAGAACATGGATTGTTATATTGCAATGACTTCCTTAAGTGCAAATTTCATTCTGTAATGGTCTCTGTCAATGTCCCTTGTTCACTCCTCTAAATCAGGGCTTTTCAACCTGTGGTACGCGTACCACTTGTGGTACATTAATGAGTGGCAGGTGGTACGCAGCCCTGCCTAGCCAAGTGTAGTGGGGAAGGGAAAGAGCCAGCACAGGCAAAGACTTACAGTGAGAGAGTCCTCTGGAGCTGCAGATTTTACTTATGAATGGAGCCATTTGGGGAGGCTGCCTTAGCCGGCAGCCAGTACTTACATTTTTTTTCTTCCTTAAGTGCCAGCTGGGCTCCTTACTTTCCTTTCTAGCCAGTAGCTAATTCTTAAAGGGGAAGTGCCTTTTAAGCTAGTTCACTCAGCAGCTTGTCTTTTCTGTCTCTGGAGGCCTTTCCTTGTTTGATCAATATATGGAAGAGGGAAAATATGGGGGGGGTTCAAATTCTTCCTTCAGAAGGAGATGGGAATGAGAAAAAGGGAGGCAGGGAAGGGAGGGAGGGAAGGAAGTCCTGCCTTAGCAGTTGGCCACCAGCAGCTCTGCCATTGACTTTGCTTGTCAAAAGGTTGCAGAAGGGCATCACATGACCCTGGGACACTGTGACCATCATAAATATGAATCAGTTGCCAAGCATCCAAATATAAATCACATGACCCTGTTGCTGCAATGGTCATAAGTGTGAAAAATGGTCATAAGTCATTTCAGTGCAATTGCAACTTTGAACAGGTTTTTTTTTTTGTCACCAAGTTTTTGACACCTTGCTAGGTGGTACTCGAATATTGCCATATCCTAAAAGTGGTACAATCGGTAAAAAGGTTGAAAAGCCCTGATCTAGATCACCCTGGTTAATTCTCTTTCTGAATTAACTCATTTTTCCCATATCTCCTGAGAGTTCTTGAATGGCTGCCTTTACTATGACTAACCTTGGTCTTCTATGTAGAACACAGAATAATAGGGTTGGAAGGGACCTTGGTAGTCTTCTAGGCCAACACCCTGCTCAAGCAAGTGACCCTATACCTTTTCAAACAAATAGCTGTCCACTCTTTTTCTCGAAAACCTCCAATGATGGAGCATCCACAACTTCTGGAGGCAAGCAGTTACATTGGTTAATTGTTCTCAGTCAGGAAACTTCTCCTTAATTCTAGGTTGCTTCTCTCTTTGATCAACTTCCACCCATTGCTGCTTAGAATACAGAATACAGAGTAACAGAGTTGGGAGGGACCGTGAAGGTCTTCTAGTCTAGTGCAACCCCCTGCTCAAGCAGGAGGCCTTATTCCATCCTGGTCAAATGGACGTCCAGTCTATTTTTGAAAACCTCCAGTGATGGAGCACCCACAACTTCTGGAGACAAGCTGTTCCACTTGTTGATCTGTCCCAGCCTACGTGAGTCCTTGTTATGCTCATAAGGAGAAACCCCTCTTCCAACAAGCAGGCTGGAACCGCAGGAAAAAAACCAATCCCCTTTTATTATTCACAGACCTGAGGCAGTGTCCAAGGCAAACAAACACAGTTCACAGACACTCGATCCTCAACACGAACGGTTGCCTTTGGCAACCAGCACCTCCCACACCTTCCCTTTTATTATGCAGCCAAGGCGTGGCTTCCTAATGCCTTCTCATTTGCCTTTGGAGCCGCCCCATTGCATTCCTCTGTCCTACTCTCTTTTCTTGCCAGCATTTTCGTGCATCCTGGCTTTGTCCCAACTGTTCTTCATCACTGTCCAACTCAGCCTCCCAGCACAGCTGTGTCTCAGCCTGAGCGCGAGAAGAGGGGCCAGGCTCCTTGTCAGATTGTAAGTCTTGGAGCTCCTCAGAGCCTTCCTCTGACTCTGATGTCACTCCAAGCCCCTCCTCCTCCTCCTCTGATTCCTCTGACTCAGCTGCCGGGTCCACTGGCTGGTGAGGAAGCACAACACTTGTTAATTGTCCTCACTGTCAGGAAATTTCTCCTTAACTCTAAGTTAGATCTCTCTTTAATATAAGCCCATATGTCACACAGTATGTGATCATGGTTATTAACCAATTGCTTTCTGTAAATAAGCATTTACTACTTCTCAGATGTTTATATTTCCTTGATATCTCTAGAGGAAAAGATGGCACCCATTTATTTCTCGTGTTTTCTTTTATTCCTCCGTAACGACTCTCTTGTAAGATTGCTTGGCAAATCTTTTTCAATTCAAAGTCACCCACAGTGATTCTATTTGAACCCAAAGGTCCATGAAGATTCTCAGTCATCCAGGTCAAGATTGCCCCAAAGGTGCTTTTTTCAAGCAGCAACTGGAACTTTCTTTTTTTTTCTTTGAAGACATTTCCCTTCTCATCCAAGAAGCTTCTTCGGTTCTCCACCATTCGGTCAGAACTGAAGAAGCTTCTTGGATGAGAAGCGAAATGTCTTCAAAGAAAAACAAAGAAAGTTCAGTTGCCTCTTGAAAAACCACCTTTGGATTTGGACCCGAATGTAGCTTTTCCCACATCCTGGTTCAACATCTTGTATCCCCAGTCCTATCAACAAGCCTTCCAGAACACAGGCCCGATTGTTTGTCTTCTATTCAGATCATGGTATTTAGATTCCAGATGTTACAGAGATGTGCTCTGGATGCTTATTTCCTATGCTTATTGTAGCCTAATTTTATCTGGTTTCTATGCATTTGGGATTTTTAGCCTTTTTATGCAGGTTATGCTTATGCTGGTGGAGTTACCGAATGATAAATGAACCTGACAAATCCTTTGTGTTCCTCCACAGTACCGATTCCAAATAAATAAATGAATACGTACAGGCATAACAAAAACGGAGAAATGTTGCTCGGAATTGATTGTCAACTGATGGCTTTTTCGATTAATCTCGGATATTTCAGAATGGCTGGTACGTTTTGCAGTGGCGAGAGAAAACTCTTCTTCCACATTCTCCAGGGGGCCGTCTCCTCATATTTATGGGAACAAAAGAGGCTGAAGAACATCTCTGAGGACCATCTTCCAAGAGAGTCCTACTTGTGAATCTCGGCAACTTGTGGATGGGGTGTCATAATATACCATGCAAGCCATCTGCAAGGCAGGTTCGCCGATCATTTTATTCATGTCTATTATTCATTTAAAAGATTTCTCCAACTATGCTATGTCTTACATACAGTAGCACAGCCATGGGCAGCTCAAAACAGCCACCGTGAAAAACAGCTAAAAACCGTAAAGATGTCACACAAAAAAATCCCAGCTCACCCAAAGCAAACACTTCTCCATACATCCATGTTTGATTTCAATAACAGGGTAACAGAGTTGGTCCCGTTAAATACATGTACATGTTTGGTACATGTATTAACAGCAGCAAGAATTGTTTTTGCGCAGAATTGAAGATGCAGATGACATAATTAAAAAAAAATACTGGAATGTGCAGAAATGGATAGAGTCGCTTAGAAGGTTAAAGAAAAAGAAGATACAGAAAATTTTCAAATAGGGGATGCATTTTAGCAACGGCTGGAAAAGCGGGGTAGAGAGTAGGATTTTACTACCTGTTATTAGAATAAGATCCAGACGATCACGTTGTTTATTAAGCACATGAGTTGTAAATGTAAAAAAATAAAATAAATAAACACTGAAGAAAAAAAAAGAATAACAGAGCTGGAAGGGACCTTGGAGGTCTTCTAGTCCAACCCTCTGTTCAAGCAGGAGACCCTAGACCATTCTGGACAAATGGCTGCTTATCCTCCAGGGATGAAGAACCACAACTTCTAGAGCAGACATGTCAAACTCGCGACATCATGTGACGTTGCGCGACATATCGGAGCTTTTTTCCCATTGCCGGCAATGGGGTGGGCGTGGTTTCCTGGTGACGCGTCCAGCCCGCGGGCCGGCAGTTTGACACCCCTGTTCTAGAGTTATCACTGGTTGATTGTTCTCACTGTCAGGAAATTTCTCCTTGATCTAGATCCAGCATATGAATATGTAAGAAACTAGACCAGGGGTAAGCAACCTTGGCTCTTTTATGACTCGTGGACTTCAACTCCCAGAATTCCTGAGCCAGCCATGCTGAGGGGAAAGGAAGAGGTTTCCAAGCTGAGCGATGCTGGCTCAGGAATTCTGGGAGTTGAAGTCCACGAGTCATAAAAGAGCCAAGGTTGCCTACCCCTGAACTAGGCCATTCGAACTGCCAGTCAACAAGAGAACCAATCAGCTGCTCATAATTCAAATACAGCTCCAAACAAACAACCAATCACACGACCAACTGACCACACTGGCACACAAGACATTTATAAGCTAAGGAGAATAGGACAAGAAAATGTCTGCTGATGACGTTGTCTAGTTTGGTAACGAAACGTTCAGAAATTATGTTGAAACAAGCTTGGAGAACAAACCATGGCCAAAATCTAAAACCCGAGTTACAAGTATTTTCTATTGTTTCAAATTTCTTCTAGGTTGCTTCTCTGCTTGATTAGTTTCCATCCATTGCTTTTTGTCTTGCCTTTTGATGCTTTGGGGAATAGGTTGACCCCCTCTTATTTGTGGCAGCTCCTCAAATATTGGAAGACTGAAGACATCTAAGTCCATTCCAACACTTTTCTTTACAAAAACAACAATACTTTTAGAGCAGGGAGTCACTTGATGATCTGCATAAGCACACAGGAAGCAATGTGATTTTCCTGCTTTTTGTGATTCCCATCAGAATCCGTACCTTTTCCACAGTAGGAAAGATCGAAAGGAAACATTATCCATCTTTTTCTGCTGGAAACGGATGCTACCCACAACTGCTGTTAAGTCATTAAATGCTCTTTAGCAAGCGAGCTGCACTCAGCACAATTTTTTTATTTTATTCGCGATCAATTAGCCCAAAACAAATTATAATTATTCACCATCTCTTAGCAATCATGCTCTAGAAGTTGCAGAGCATCCATAAACACTTTTAAAGGGAGTCAGTTGCGCGTATAACATGGACTGGACCGGGCAAGGTGGTTGAGCCCTTTGTTTAAATCCCGATCATTCTCCTTTTAAAAGTGTTTATGGATGCTCTGTAACTTCCAGACCATGATTAGATATCTACCACAAAATTGTTCCTTGGCTTGGAGGACATCCTAATGAAAAACTAGTTGCACGGGTGGTGTCAAGTGCAGGAAATCAGGAATCCAGGCAGTTCAAATGAATATATAGGTTTGTTGTGTACTAATGCTCTCTACAAGAAACTGATCTACTAATGGTCAAAGCAAATTGGCGTTAAATAAGTGTCAATGGAATTCAAGTTGGACTTAGATCTCTAGTGGGGCACGAAGGGACTCGAGATTGATGATGCGTTTGACCCTTCCCTCGTGCTCAGCCTGGTCATCTCCTACAGGTGGTGGTGGGCTTCCCTTCACTGCTTGCGTCCATACAGAAGTTGGACAGTTATTTGCTGGAATGCTTTCATTCTGGATCCCTGGACTAAGTGAAGATCTCAATGGCTTCTTCAAGTTCAGGGTTCTTTGTTCAAAGCAGGCTAGAACTTTACAGCAAACGTCCAGAAATCTCTACAAAAAGAACAAACAGAAGTTCTCCCCTCTTCAGCTGACCCCATTTTGAAGGAAGTTACACGATCATCTGAAGAATGAGGAACAGAAGGACTGCCACCACAGTTTACAATGACCCACGTCTGTCTCTGTTCACAAAGTCCCTTGCTCTGAGGGATCTTCACATTCCCAATTCTGTCTGGAATATGTTTTCTTTTGCGATCTGGTTTCGAAGGCAGGAAGGGATGCAAGCTAAATCTGTCTTTCTCCCTTTGTGGTGCAGAAGCTGTTAGACAGCATGGGAAAAGCTGTCAAAAATCTAATCTGTATAGACTACTCCACTCCTTGAACAGGATGTAAACATTGCTTTTTGAAAATGTAAATTTTTTTTTTTGCAAAAAAAATGGCAGCCTTCGAAATTAGCCTACAATCCTCGCTGAAAAAACAAACTATAAAGAGGCACTAAAAGCTTTTTACATTTATTACACGAAGAAGTCTCCTATATACCAGCCTCCCCTTGGGATCTTCGCTCACTTTTATTGGACAGTTCTTCCTATTGCCTCTTTTTTACATCTTTCTGAAACTTCTGGCTGTATTTATTCCTATTCAGAGAGGAATAATTTGAAGAAGGTTTTATTCTTTTTTCCCCCCCAAACAATACCATTTTTTCCCTCTCCTGCACGGTTTCTAATGACAGAGGGCCTATATAATGAAAGGAAAGGGAGGGGGGTTGGTACCAATAGCGGGAAGTCACTAAATATCTGTATTTCTTTTAATGTTGGGCTGAATGACTTTTTTCTCCCGGCTGGTGTCCCTTGGGAACTGCGAGCCTAAATGCAAAAAAAAAAAAAAAAAAACCAAAGAAAAATATATACACTAAAGGGGGACTTTCAAGGGTCTTTGGGGAGTCGATAGAATAGAGGAGGAGTATGGGATCCTTGCGTTTTTCCACCAATGTGGAAAGTAAGTAAGCAAGTAAGGAACAAGGATTGGACACAACTCGTTGCAGAAAAAACCCACGGCGAGTAGTCCCTGACTTACAACAGTTCATTTAGTGACAATTCAAAGTTACACATCACTGGAAAAAAAGCGACTTATGACCATTTTCCCCACGTGTGACAGTTGCAGCATCCTTGTGGTCATGAGATCAAAATTCAGACACTTGGCAACTGACTCACATTTATGACGGTTGCAGTGTCCTGGGGTCATGTGATCCCCTTTTGGGACCTTCTGACCAACAAAGTCATTGGATAAACCCGATTCACTTGCCCCAAAGTTGTGGCAAGCTGAAAAACGCAGAAAGATGGCTGTGACCCAAAGTAGTTGTGTAGGTTTGACAGTCCTCAGGAACAGTTGTGAATAGTAGCCATTTTGTCTTTCTTTCTCAACGGGCAGACCATCTTACGTAAACCAAGGCAGATTTGCTCTAGATTTCAGCATTCACCTGTCACGAGCAGAGGAGAAATAACCAACCAAGAAGGGCCTGATCCTTTTAGCAGCACGCCCTTGTTTACCACTGACAAAAACTTGCAGTGGCAAAAGATATCCTTGTTGTCGTCTCTTCAACCACCCCACTCTGTGTGATTTAGAGTCCAGCCTAAAATAGGAACCAACTATTTATTCAACAGGGTCAATAATATAGAAGAGATAAACGGCCAGGCCTTTCTGCAACATGCTTCAGAAAGAAGCTAAAGAGCTTGCAAAGCCACCAAACATTCCCGTTTGATGTCTCCTTCCCCTCCCTTTTTTCTCTTCTGACTGTGCTTCAGATTTCATTTGAACACCGCCAGCAATCCAGCGTGCTCCGAGTAGGCTGTGTGGCAGTAAAAACTTGAATTTCTACCCTGCTGATGTAAACAGCCACAGGAGTCATTGATGAAAGGGTGTTTTGCTGCAGAAGGAATCTGCCGGCTACTGTGTTAAGAGCCTCAGTTTCAAAGTTCACAATCCCCCCATTTGTTGATTTGTTGATGCAATTATGGGACGGGGCTGCCAGTCACAGCAGCAGCAGGCTAAATTTGAAGATTTTCATGGCTTGGTTTAGAAGCACCTTGGAGGGAAAATAAATATCTCTTGGAGAATTTACTTAGAAGGACTTGCAGAAAACTAACAGCCGTCTCCTATAAACCTTCATCTTGACCGTTCGTCTTAAGAAATGTATGCCATTTCATTTCATTCTAGACCAACATTGGGACTTTTTCTGGTGATGGGAGAGCCGTTAAGAGGTCCTGAAGTGGAATGTGAAAACTATTTGTTGGTGAATCCATCAAATAGCCTCAAGGCATTATTATGCCTGTAGCCCAAAGAATTCAAAAGCAAGAACAGGTAGTGAGACTCTGAAGCTGACTTTATTAGAATCTTCAGCTTGCATTCATGTATTTTTTATATATATATTTACGCACTGTCTTTCTCAGCCAGTATTTCTTTGAAATGCACAAGAAAGGAGTCAGACTGAATCCCACTGAAACTTGTGGAAACTGTTAGCTGCCACGAGTATTTTTATGGTGCTCCTGATGAGTAACTGGGTCTGAAGGGGGCCCCATAATGAAGAATAATTTTGAAAAGCAGTGTTAAAGGAGAACAGAAGAATGATAATAATAGCATCTCAAAACTTGTCTAAGTAAATTGGGGTTGATTTTTGCAATCTCCAGGAAGAATTTTGGAGGCAGCAAAAGAAAAAGAGGAATATAACATGTTCTTTATTATACGATTATTGTAGATGGTAGGGGATAGATAGATAGATGGATGGATGGATGGATGGATGGATGGATGGATGGATGGGTGGGTGGGTGGGTGGTTGGGTGGGTGGTGTTGGGTGTGGGTAGATAGATAGATAGATAGATAGATAGATAGATAGATAGATGATAGATAGATAATAGATAGATAGATATAGATAGATAGATAGAGATAGCTAGCTAGATAGCTAGCTAGATAGCTAGATAGATAGATAGATAGCTAGATAGCTAGATAGCTAGCTAGATAGATAGATAGATAGATAGATAGATAGATAGATAGATAGATAGATAGATAGATAGATAGATAGATAGATAGATAGATAGATAGATAGATAGATAGATAGATAGATAGATAGATAGATAAGCTTTATGGCAGGACTTCAGTGATGTTCCCTACTCATAAATCATTGATGAAAATAAAAGTAGACCTCAACTTACCACAGCCCGTTTAGTGACCATTTGAAGTTACAACAGCTCTGAAAAACGTGAATTATGTTAGTTTTTCAAATTTACGACCGTTGCTGCATCCCCAGGGTCATGTGATCAAAGCTTGGCGACTGCCTCCTAGTTATGACGGTTGCAGTGTCCAGGGGTCATGTGATGCCCTTTTGCGACCTTCTGACCAGCAAGGTTAATGGGGAAGCCGGATTCACTTAACAACCCGCGTGGCTAGCTTAACAACTGCAAGTGTTTCGCTTAACAACGGTGGCAAATAAGGTCGTAAACTGAGGCAAAATTCACTTAGCGAATGTCTCACTTAACAACCAGAAATGTTGGGCGCAATTGTGGTCATAAGTCAAGGATTTCCCGTACTGATTGAACAGCAGGGAAACAAGCCTGCGTCGTTATTTGGGATGTGTAAAGTTGCAACCACTTTTTTTTTTGAAAGATTTCAGTTGAGGCTGGAACAGCCTAGGGTATTTTTTACTGCATTCATGAAATTCTTGAATGATAAGAAACTATCAACTGATAAGCGCATAAGGCTGGCGACAGATGGGAGGAACGCAATGTGCAGCAATTCGAATTCAGTCATAACCAGCTTCCCAGAGATAAATCCTCAAGTGTATTGGCCGTTCTGTACAGCTGTGCTCCTCGTAGGCTCTTAAAGTTATGCCTCGCAATGGGGAATTGATGGCATCTGAAAACTCACAACTGGTTCTCGCGTAGCATCTTCGCCAGAAGAAGAACAGAGGCATCTATTTGTGCATAAAATGTTGGCAAAGAGCCACTGAAGATTTTGAAGTTGTTTGAGACGAGGCGGCTTTCCATTATATGTCGTGTCTTCAGCACATTTTGGACTCGTCTGCAGAGCGAAAACTTCACTTCCAGTCCGTAAAAGAATCAGGAAGGTGTTTAGAAGGTAGAACTGTTATTTCAAATGGACAGTACACCAGTATTTTGTATTTTTATGATCTATTCTAAATGCAGATAGTCCTTGACTTACAGCCATAACTGGGCCCAAAATTGATCTTTCTAAGTGTGACATTTCTGTAAGTGAGTTTTGCCCCATTTTACGACCTTTCTTGCCACAGTTGTTAAGTGAATCAGTGCAGTTGTTAAGTTACTAACCCGGTTGTTAAGTGAATCGGGCTTCCCCACTGACTTTGCTTGTCAGAATGTCGCCAAAGGGGATCACATGACCCCGGGACCGTGCGACCGTCATAAATATGACTCAGTTGACAAGCCTCTGAATTTTGATCAGGTGACCGTGGAAATTGCTGCTCTGGTCGTAAGTGTGAAAAACGGTCATAAGTCACTTTTGTCAGTGTTGTTGTAACTTTGAACGGTCACTAAAGGAACTGTTGTAAGCCAAGGACTACTTGTACATCGAAAAATATGCTAATGGATTCCTTCTTCTAAGATAGAATAGAATAGAATAGAATAGAATAGAATAGAATAGAATAGAATAGAATAGAATAGAATAGAATAGAATAGAATAGAATAGAATAGAATAAATGGGGATGGGAATAGAATAGAATAGAATAGAATAGAATAGAATAGAATAGAATAGAATAGAATAGAATAGAATAGAATAGAATAGAATGTAGTGTAGAGTGGAGTGGAGTGGAGTGGAATGGAATGGAATGGAATGGAATGGAATGGAATGGAATGGAATGGAATGGAATGGAATAGAATAGAATAGAATAGAATAGAATAGAATAGAATAGAATAGAATAGAATAGAATAGAATAGAATAGAATAGAATAAATGGGGATGGGAATAGAATAGAATAGAATAGAATAGAATAGAATAGAATAGAATAGAATAGAATAGAATAGAATAGAATAGAATAGAATAGAATAAATGGGGGATGGGAATAAAATAGAACAGAACAGAACAGAATAGAATAATAACTTTATTGTCACTTTGTACACTAATCGGCATGCATTAAAATGAAATTTCGTTGCATTCAGCTCTCAAAGGGTCACCACCTCCGACGTACACTACATAAATATGACAAAAATAAATAAATACAGAATTATTCTAAGTTAAAACTAACCTAAGATATAGAATTACAGAGCCCCTGACAAATCTGAGGAAAGTCTTAAACCAACTTCCAGAGTGAACGAACTATTCAAACTTGGGAAAGGTAATTTGGTTAAATTGGTTAAAGAACTTATGGACTTACAATTATGCCATTATGGAATGAGTGCTGTGGCCATTCCTGTTCATACACGGACAGCAATATTATCTTACAGTATCAACTTTGAAACCAATCACCTTCCAAATATTTTCTAGATTGAATTTCTGGATTTCCAGCTTGTTCTGGCTTTCTGGATCGAATTTCACATTATACCAGCAGACAAGAATATGGAACATTCTCCACTAGAAGCGGATATGAATATATTAAGATGAAATGCTTCATTGAATTATTGGACCAGATGCAGAAAAGATTCTGTGGAAAGAAAAATCACCAGTTCCAGTTCCAAGCTGGGAGTAAACAAAAGACGCTGGGAAATAAAAATGGAGGCTGCTTAGAAAGAAAGCTCCAGTTTATTGATGAATAGAACCAGCAATAGTATGTGGTTCTGGGATAGTGGGTGGGTGGGTCTTTATGGGGCTCTAAGACTTTGAAGTGGAAATGTTTCTGCCTTGTGCAGTGAGGTGGGCTTTTGTGTCTTTTGCTAGTCTGAAGAGGGTGTAGGATTAATCCTATTATGTCCTGTTCTTAGATTTTGGATGGGGGAATGTAAATTCTTAATCCCGTCAGCTGTGGAGGTGGAAAGCGTTTTGCTTATGAATGGTGTGCCCCAAATCTGCTTTTCTAAAGAGCTGGCCTCCTGATTTTCTGCTTGAGGCAGGGAGACTAGTTTCTGCCTTTCAGATTTTTCTCCATTATTCCTTTGGGGAAATATAATATTCTGCCTTTTTAAATATCCCCCCCCCCCAATATTTCCTTCTCTAGGACCGTAGGTAGGTGCTGACTTTCTACAATTCCATCAAATGCAGGAATCTTTTGGTGATTTGAGCCCCTCCATCGTTCAGTCGCAAAACACCATCTTTACTGAGGTTTTTGGTCTTGGCCACTGTTTATTAGAAAATAAAACTTTGCATTTCTAGAGCAACAGTAGAATCAACTTCATTTATTGTCAAGGTCTAATGTAGATGATTTGAATGTTGAACAGCTTTGGGTCAACGTCATCATACAGACGCAGTGAAGAATGTGACTTCTATGAAATAGATTATTGTGCATTATCATTTCTTGTCACTGTGTTTTAGCAAGGCAACCACTGAAAAAAGTTTCTCTTAGATGAGCCTCAGCAAAACAAAACTAAGAAATGGGATGCAATAAGAATGGGACTCCTTCCGGCATACATCATTTTAATAATATTCATTTTAGGTATTAACTAATGTATTAATCAGTTTTGTTGTACGCCGCCCAGAGTCACTTGTTTTGTGAGATACAGAGATGTAGTTTTGTGAGCTATATAAATTTGACCAATAAATAAATACATCCAGAAACAATATCTACCGTGTTAGGTTTTGAGCCTAGAAAAAACTTAGGTTGACTCTCTTTAAATCAGATATGTGCAGGGTCAATACCAAACATGACAACCTGGATTTGTACATTAGGCTAGCCTTGTTTCCGATTTCCTAATAACCACAGTTAACTCACACAGCCGCAGAATCTCTTTGCATCACAATTTCTCTGCAGATTTTTGGGCTGAATTTGAGGTTGTTTTAAAAAAAAAAATACTCTGGGCTTCTGGCCACGCTGCCTGGTGCTTGCCTGCCATCTAGTGGCCGAGGCCAGGTTTGCAGCTCCGCGTCTGGCCAGCCTAATTCAAAACAGGCATTAATTAATGAAATGCATTTAATTAATTGCTTTAATTGACGCTCCTTTTTGTCCTCTCTCGTTCGCGGCCCATCAGATGCACTCGTCTCCAGCAGGGGATCAGCTGCGACTTCGAGGAAACCAATTTGCGACCATGCCTGAGCCGCAGGAGGAATCCCACAAGACTGCGGCTATGCCCGGAGCCGACATGGCAGACGGCTATTCGGCTGCCCGCTTCCAACATGGCCGACCCGCTCTTGCCTTCCCTCCTTCCCTCCTTCCCTCCCTCCCAACGAGCGGAAGTCTCCCCAAAACTTCCGCCCGGCGACGGCCATTTGGCGAGCGCCCTCGGAAGGAGCGTCCTTTTGCCTTTACTCAAGATGGCCGCAGGCGCGTCGCTGACCCGCTCGCCAGTGCGGATCACGTGAGCCGGAAGAGCCAATGGCAGCGCGGGAAGGGCGGACGGCCCTCTCTTGGCAAAAAGGCGCGACTTCCGGGAAGGTCGCTGCGCCATCGGGAGAAAGACGAGCGGCGTGAGGTGAGTCGGTGCGCGGCGAGGCCGGCGCTTCTCCGGCCAAGGGCGCCGCGTCTCCTCTTCGCCCCGCCGGCCGATGGGAGAGAGAGCGGGGGAAGAGCGGCGGGCCTACCTCGCAGGGCTGTTGTGGGGGGGGGGGGTCCCAATGGGGGGAGGGGTCTAAATTCCCCAAAGACCTCAAGGGTTTCTATGCTGCAGGAGGACACAACGGGGGGGGGGGAGGAAAACCTTCCTTCACCCACCCAGAAGCCTTGTTTCTCAGACTGGCCTACCTGGCAGGGTTGTTGTGGGTGGGAAGCCCACTATTGCTGGAAAGCCAGCAATCAGGAGCCATCAATAGGGATGGTGGGGTCGGGATATGGTGGTTGCTGCCCCAGGGCTGCTCAGTGGTGGGTTTTTTTTGGGGGGGGTGCCCTCCTGCCTCAGTTTCCCTATGTTAAGCCTTAAGCCCTCCTTCCTCCCTCAATAGGGGTTGTGGGTTGGAGATATGGTGGTTGCTGCCCCCCCAAACTTTGGGAGGGGGGAAACTCCAGCCTCAGTTTCCCCATCTTAAGCCCAGGCACTTAATGGGGTTGTGGGTTGGAGATATGGTGGTTGCTGCCCCCCCAAACTTTGGGGGGGACACCTGCCTCAGTTTCCCCACCTTAAGCCCAGGCACTTAATGGGGTTGTGGGTTGGGGATATATGGTGGTTGCTGCCTCAGGGTTGCTTAGTGACGTGGGTGGGTGGGTGTGGGGTCCTGCCTCAGTTTCCCTATCTTAAACCCACTCCATTAAGTGTCTGGGCTTAAGCTGGGGAAACTGAGGCAGGAGTCCCCCCCACAAAGTTTGGGGTGCAGCAACCACCATATCCCCAACCCACAACCCCCTATCAAGGGAGGGAGGGAGGAGGGCTTAAGGCTTAACATAGGGAAACTGAGGCAGGAGAGCACCCCCCCCAAAAAAAACACCCATCATTGAGCAGCCCCAGGGGCACCAACCACCGTATTACCCTCCCCGGCTCTGAAAAAGAACAGGATGGGGCACCGTGGTTGGGATAGATGACCTCTGAGAGTCTGCACCAGGCTATTTCGCCAATTTGGGGTGGTTTCCCAAAGCCATCCCTGCAGTTTAGGGCCTTTACACACACACACACACACACACACACACCCCTCTTCAGCACATGGCTGACCTTGGCTCTAATTGAAAAGGGCTCAGATCTGGTTAATTGGATGGATGGGAGACCACCAGAAGATCTTCTGGGTGTAGAAAAAAGGTGCCAGAAGACTTCCGGAAATTTAAGAATCATGCTTGATTTTTTTTTGGGGGGGACACTTTATGTTCTAACCAAGACTTTTCTTTTTTTAAAAAAAAATCATTTTCTGTACAATTAAACTCAGCTGTTTGCTTTGGAATAGCCTCCCATCTTAAAACAACGTTGGGGTCTTGCAGCTCATAAAACAGCATGAATTAATGTGAAACCAAAACTGACACAAGGACAGTTTTGTATACAACCAAAACTGACACAAGGACAGTCATGTGTGCAATACTGTCAGATTGATGTAAAAGCAATTTTTTTTCCTGAATTAGGGACCGTTTAATTATTTAAACCGTATTTCACGATGGAAATACTCTTTCTCCACAGTAATATAACCAGGGAACTATTAACATTTACCCATATTGTGGTGATTTTATTATGGTTTTTACACTAATTTAATGTTTTGTCTCGTCTATGGTACTGGATGCTTTATTTAAACTTATATTTGTGTTTTGAGCTATTGAGATAAATATAAAAAGCAGGCTTCCCCGTAATGATGTATGGATATGAGAGTTGGACACTAAGAATGGCTGATTGTAGAAGAATTGATGTCTTTGAACTGTGGTGCTGCCATAAATTGTGTATACCGTGGGCAGCCTGAGAAACTAACAGAGGTGTTAAATCGCATAAAACCAGACACATCACTAGAAGATAAAATCATAAGACTATGTCTGATTTCCTTTGGCCAGGTTATGCATGCAAATTCATTGGAGAAAGCAATGATGCTAGGAATGGTTAGTGGAATAAGAAGGAACAAACAAAAGAATATGCTGGCTTGATAACATCAAATCCGATACAAAGATGAACATCCAACAGTTGAAAGAAGCTGTGCTGGAGACACTTGCCTATAAAGTCACCAAGAGTTGGGACACGACTGAATGGTTAAAACATCAGTGATTTCATGACTTTAGATACTCTAAATAAATAAATAAACCAGGCAGCAAGACAGCAATTTGTTATTTATTAAAAAAAAAATGGATGATTCTATTTAAAAACTCTTACGGAATGTTAACCATCAGAACTGCAACACTTTGACCTTCATTCTGAGTTGCCTTGTCTGTTGCAATAATTGTCATTTTAAGCTTAAAGACTAGGCTCATGCCTGCACACTCACACATGGCATTACTCTTTGTGACATCATCCAGCTTTGACTTAGCATTTACTGGTTTGCTGTTAAGGACTGACACTACATATTAGACCATGCTGTGAAATATTTAGTCTCTTGCCTTCCTCTGTTGGCACTGCGGCTTTTTGCTTTAAAATTCCAGAAGAATCAGAAGTCAACTCCAATGATCTAGCTCTTGGGCATCTCACTTTAAAAAAAAAATGGATTAATAACGTAGCCTCATACATGCCTGCTCAGATGTAAGTTACATAAAACTAAAGCTTGAAAAGAGAATGTTGTTCTGAGTTTGCCTACCAGCCGGTGTACTAGACTTAAAACCAAATCATTATTGAATAAAAACAGTGCTATGGAATCTTGTTAAAATGGCATATTCAACTGGCACTTGTTTCAGGAATTATTTCCTCTATCTCTCTCTGGCAGAAGTATTCCTTTTATCTCCGTTACTCTGCGTAATGTTATCTGTAAGAGGCATTCTTCTTTCTGTTAAAAAGTTGTAATTCTAACAACATTGCAGGCATTGGGGCATCTATAAATGGTTGTTGACTTCCTCAGTTTAATGTGAAATACACGTTCTGTTAATATCCTACCAGCTGGATTTTATTTAAAACTATATTGGGGACCGATTATTACTTCTCAATGAGAGAATCCTAAGCCACTTATATAACAGTACCCAATTATATGTCTCATATTCTTAACAACCAATTTGATGGCATCTTTTATGCGTCCGTAGGCAGTCTTGAAAAGCTAATTAGGATTGGATCTAATTTATAATTGGATGGGAGATTAGTAGGAATTCCTTGGACAAGAAGCTGCAAAACAATATTACAGGGGAAATTTATGTCCTGGGCGTGAGGTCTTCAGGTATCTAGTGTGCCAGAGTTTTCCAGTAGAGTCCTGGTTCTTTTATATTGGTGGTGTCCAACCTTGGCCACTGACTTGTGGACTTCTAGAATTGTGGACTTCAACTCCCAGAATTCTCCAGCCACGTAAAACAAGGATGCCCAACTTTGGGCACATTGAGACTTGTGGACTTCTAGAATTGTGGACTTCAACTCCCAGAATTCTCCAGCCACGTAAAACAAGGATGCCCAACTTTGGGCACATTAAGACTTGTGGACTTCAACTCCCAGAATTCTCCAGCCACGTAAAACAAGGATGCCCAACTTTGGGCACATTGAGACTTGTGGACTTCTAGAACTGTGGACTTCAACTCCCAGAATTCTCCAGCCACGTAAAACAAGGATGCCCAACTTTGGGCCCATTAAGACTTGTGGACTTCACTCCCAGAATTCAACTCTGGGAGTTGAAGTCCACAGGTCTTGAAGCGCCAAGGTTGGACACCCCTGTTTTACACCGTCATCCTCTCTACTGCAGACCTCTGATTCCCTGCAATTGAAATTGTGTTTTCATGCCGTTTTGCTTTGCTCAGTTTTCTCCTGCTTTTCTGGATCAGGCAAAGGCACTGGGTGGTAACTGCCTTCTTTCCTGTTGTTGCAGGCAGCTTTTGTCGTCGACTTGGTTCCCGCAGCCATGCTGGTAGCAAGGATGGTGTGCCTTCGGGCTCTCTCCGGCCACAGTCTGCGCTCTGCCGTTGCTCAGTTTTCGCCCGCCGTGAGGAATTCCTCCCTCAAGACCAAGCAGTGGCTCACGCAGCCTTACCAGGTACGTCTCTCCGGAATCTCGCCCTCCCTTTATTATTTCCTTTGCTTTCACGCATGGGTCCTCGGTGCCAGCACCTTGTGGAACTGGGCTGAGCTTGAAAACAGCTAAGCAGGCTCGGCCCGGGAAAGGACCTGGAAGAGAGATCGCCAGAAACCCTACGCTGGAAGCTAAAAACCAAAGGGAAAAGCAAAAAAAAAAGAGGCTGGAAGGTGTTATTGGCGACCTAACTTCCATTCTGCGGTCAAAAGCAGGGCCAGAACATGTCCAGGTAGACATTGGGAGGGGAATTTGGCCCAAGGGACCCTCTGCTTTTTTTTTTTGTATTTATTCAGTTCATTAATCACCCCTTGATACAAGCAACTACTTATACAGGTAGTTCATTTAGTGACCAGTTCATTTAGTGACCATTCAAACTTACGACGACACTGAAAAAAGAGACTTACGATCATTTTTCACACAACCGTAGCGGCGTTCCCATCGTCACGTGATCAAAATCCAGACGCTCGGCAACTGACTCCTATTTAAGACGGTCGCAGCGTCCCGGGGTCCCGTGATCCCCTTTTGCGACCTTCTGACAAGCCAAGTCAGTGGGGAAGACAGATCCGCTCAACCACCGTGTTCCTAACATAAACAACAGCAGTCTTTCACTTAACTGTGGCGAGAAAAATCGTAAAATCGGGCAAAATTACCTTAACCAATGTCTCACTTAGCAACAAAAAATGTGGGGCTCAATTGTGGTTGTCCGGCAAGGACTGCCTGGATTTGCATGAATTGCTTGGGGGCCTTTGGTGATCTGAGATTTTGGTTTTGTTTTTAATTTCATTTTAAGCCTGGCCAGTTGAAAAGATGGGCCAGGCTTCTCATTCGTAACTGGAAGCCTAACAGGATTAATTGGCCAGCGTGGACTTTGAGTTCACAGGAAAATATCTCTGTGAAATGCAGCAGAAAGAGAGTGGGGGAGCAGCTAATTTGGGGGGTTGGGTTTAATAGTGTGGGAAGTCAGCTCCCCCCCTCCCCCCCGGAGAAAGAAATATTTTTGGAAATATTTAAAAGGCAGAATATATTTCCCTAAAGGATTTTAAAAGCAGAAACCAACCCCGCCCCCAAGTCTCTCTGTCCCAAACAGAAACCAAGTCTGCAGAATTGCAGATGTGATAATCTTGTCAGAAAGACTGGAGTCGGGAAACTGGGATTAGGAAGAAAGATCCCTAGAATCAACAACCCCTCACACCAAAAATCTAAGGGTCATCAGCCACAGCCCCAGAGAAGCAGGATATGACCTTTGGGACATAATAGGATTAACCCACCACCATCAGAATACCAGAAAGGCACACTCAGACTCAGGTCAAAGTTCATGCCACAGGAACAACTCCAAACAAAAGGCTCCAGAGGGTATAAAACCCACTCCCTACATGTGCTCTTTTTTTTTCTTCCAGAGCCATCTTTCTGTCTGGCTCTCTTCTTCAATAAACTGCAACCTTCTTTCTAAAGCAGTCGCCGTGTTGTTTATTCCTGGCTTGGACTGAACCATGATCAAGACTTTTCCTTCAACAATAGAAAACTAGCTTTTTGCAATGTCGAGATTCTTCTATGCTTTGGGGCTGGCATGCTCCATCTTTGATACTTTATAAACGTGCCACTATCATCCCAGTTAAACGCCGCCGGGGACTCTAGTAGGTTTCAAAGGGAAAGTCTTTGACAGCTAAAGACTGAAAAGCCAGCCCACACACCCAATCAGCGTCCAAAAATCCACATGCAACAGGCACTATAAATATCGCACCCAGGACAGCACCCTGCTAGAGAGAAGCTCCCGGAAGAAGAGGGGCTTCAGGGCGAATCCGAAAGTTCGGAAGACTAAACCCTCTGGTCCCAGTAACCGACCCAGATTGGATTCTGCGACCTTATCCTGGGACACATATGCGCACCTTCCTTTGGAAAGTCTTCCTGCCTCTCCTGGTTTGGGAAAGAGAAGGGGTGAAACACTAAATCAAGGTTCATGTAGGAGCCGTGATGCATCCAGCCAAGGACCCCTGAAATCCGGCTAGCGACGTAGGAGGGGCCCCTAACCAGGTCCTTCCTCTCGTTCACCACACGGTGACGGAGATGTGTCGAGACCCAGAATTCTGCTTTGCCTTGAGCTTCTCTCAGTTGACACGGAAACCGTTTCCTGGGGTGGCACCAGATGGATGTGTGCGCAGGACTGACCCTGCAGACCTCTTTTTATCTTTCTGGTTGCGACGGGGGAGAAGTGGGACTCTGGTTGCCCCAATTGTCTGGATAATGTGGCCCTACGCAGCCACATCAGAGACTTCGCGCTTACACCCCTGTCAGTTCCTCAAAAGGGATTGTATGCGTGTGCAGGGGGCTGAAAACGGCACTAGATTTAACTTCCCTGATCAGCCAAGTGACAAAGCCTCTCAGCTGGTTTCAAAGTTTAGGATTTCTTCCTCCAGAATCTGTCCTTTTCTGTGTGTGCGTGCCACCAAATGAGATTTCTCACACATGCCAGTCAGAATATCTCTCTCTCAAAGGATCCTTAACCTGATTAGTGTTCCTTCCAGAGGCTGGGAGGTGCAGCAATCATCTACGTTTCCTTCAGATCTCTAGAATTCAGCTTTCCTGGTTTGTTTGTTTGTTTGTTTTTAAATCATAGGGATATGCCTCCAGGGTTCGGACAGGAATACGCCAAAGAAAACCTGGCCAAGAAGTGAAAGAAGCAGCTTTTGAACCATCGATGGAAACAGCCTTTAAAAGTAGGTGTCCATATATACGTATATCTGTGGGGAATATTAACTCTTTGCCAGAATCTGGCTAGGCGTAAGTCAGTAGGGTTCTGTGTTTTTTTCACCCTCGTCGATCTAAGTTCTGATTAAAAGGCGCACACTGTGCAAACAAAGCATGCAATTTGATGGTAGATTAAACACTAGACTTGGGCAGAATTCAGAGCTGAACTAAGCAAAGGCCTTTTTTGTGGCAGCCTCTCAAATACTGGAATACTGCTATCATGTCCCCCCTAGTCCTCCTTTTCAGTAAGTCAAGGGCTACCTGTAAAGTGGGCCCTGAGCAGAAAACCCTTAAGGAATTGTGTTGGTGCAATCCTTTCTTAAGGAGAGAAACTATTTCAAGTTAATTGCTTTTTTTTCTCTTTCTCAGTTCACCAGACAGGACGATGGATCGTGGCTGGGGGTGCTGCCGTCGGTCTCGGAGCTCTCTGTTATTATGGGCTGGGGATGTCCAATGAAATCGGCGCCTTGGAAAAAGCCGTGTAAGCAGTTTTATTTCTTAACAGGAACCACTTATGGAGCGTCTCTCAGCGCACTTGGCCTTCTGGAACCTCAGGAGATATGGATCTGTTTAGTGACCTAATAGCTCTATCCTGGCTAGAAGTCCACAAGGCAGAAAACATGGCATATTCATCTCGCAATTAAAGTAATTACAGTAAAAATCAATGTATGGATAGTTCTGAGCACAGGCCGGAGAAATGTAGTGGAAGGTGATTTGCGATTCGGAATCTAGCAATAATATATTTTTAAAGATTCGCTTAAATTACTTCGGGTGGGGGGGGGGAACACACCTCACAAAGCTGTGTATTGATTTAATCATTATGCCAAGAACTGAGTTTGCTGAGTGGAAAAGCTTTTTTTTTTGGGGGGGGGGGGGGAGAAATAAATCTTGATAAAGAGTTTAGCATGTTGGCTTGTTTGAAGCTTCCTTTTTTGTTTTGATTTAGCAGATAATGAAAGAAAGTCCCAAAGGTGCTTTTCAAAAGGCAACTGGACTTTCTTGTTTTTCCTTGAAGACATGTCACTTCTCGTCACACTTAAAACCATTGCAGCAGCCCCACGGTCACGTGATCAAAATTTGGCCGCTTGGCAAGTGGTTCATATTTATTGGCGGTTCGTAGTGTCCCAGGGTCACATGATCCCCTTTCGCGACCTTTTAACAAGAAAAGTCAAGGGGGAGGCCAGATTCACTCAACAACCGTGTTGTTAACAACTGCAGTGCTTGACGTAACAACTGTGGCGAGAAAGGTCGTCGAATGGGGCAAAATTGACTTTAACAAAACTCTCGTTTAGCAACAGAAACTTTGGGCTCAGCTGTGCTGGTGTAAGTTGAGGACGACCTGTATAATAAGACCAGTATGTAATCAGAGAAAAGGGCCTAGGTTCTTGCCCTGTTCATGTCGAGGAATGCTTACTTACCTTCCGTGTGTTTTCTGTGGTTTTCCAGGATTTGGCCCCAGTATGTCAAGGACAGGATTCGTTCCACTTACGTGTACTTCGCCGGAAGCGTGGGCTTGACCGCCTTGTCTGCAGTGGCGGTCAGCAGATCTCCTGCCATGATGGGGCTGATGATGAAGGGTTCCTGGCTGGTAAGGCCTTCTCTCCCTGGCCTCAACTGATCCTGTGTGGGGGAAAAACAACTGTATAGGTACAGACCACGGGTCAGCAGCCCGTGGCTCCAGAGCCGCATGTGGCTCTTTGAGCCTTCTCCTGCAGCTCCCAGCCTCCTTCGCCATTTGCAGAGAGAGGGACAGAGACAGAGAGAGGCACTTGGGCTTCCCTTCTCTCTCTCTCTCTCTCCCTCTCTCTCTCTCTCTCTCTCTCTCTCTCTCTCTCTCTCTCTGTGTAAAAAAGAGAGTGGCCTCACGCTGTTCTCCGACAAGCTGACAAGCTTATTGGGCGGGGCTCCTGCCTTTGCTGCATCTCTGCAGGAAGTAGAAAGCAGCAGCTCTCTCTCTCTCTCTCTCTCTCTCTCTCTCTCTCTCTCTCTCTCTCTCTCTCTCTCTCTCTCTCTCTCTCTCTCTCTCACACACACACACACACACACACACACACACACACACACTAAGTGGGGGAAGAGAACTGGCAGACCAAGGGCAGGAGAGACCCAGCCCAATAAGAATGTGTGTCAGCTTGTCAGAGAACAGCATGAAGCCAGCTGGCCAGGTGAGCAGAAGATCGGAGACAGGGGGAGAGAGAGAGGGAGGGAGGAGAAGAAAGAGAGGGAGGGAGAGAGAGAGAGAACTCATGCACAGCAGCCTCTATTTCTTTTTAATTAAACTATTCAATCAAGCCCCCTCCCTCTGGCGTGCGCGCATGCGCACGTGAGTTTTACGGCTCCCAGTGTTTTCTGTGGGAAACGGGTCCAAGTGGCTCTTTGAGTGTTTAAGGTTACTGACCCCTGGTATAGACTTTGGGTTTCCCCCAAAATAAGATCGGTTCTTATTTTAAATTTTTGCTCCAAAAGATGCGTTAGGGCTACATATGGGGAAATACGATAGTAAATGCATCCGTCTGACTGACGATCTTAACTGGGGCTTGTTTTTGGGGTGGGGCTTATATTACAAGCGTCCTGAAAAAATCATATGAGGGCTTATTTTTCCAGTTGGGTCTTATTTTCGGGAAAACGCGGTAGGTGAAATTTGGCTTAATGCCAGTGACTGCGAGAGGGATCTCGGAGTCCTAGTGGACAATCACTTAAATATGAGCCAACAGTGTGCGGCAGCAGCCAAAACAGCCAACGCAGTCCTAGGCTGCATTAATAGAGGGTTGCAAAGCCTTAGTAAGACCACACTTGGAATACTACATCCAATTCTGGTCACCACAATATAACAAAAAAATGTTAAGACTCTGGAAAGAGTGCAGAGAAGAGCAACAAAGATTGTTAGGGGGTTGGAGGCTAAAACATACAAAGAACAGGAATTGGGTATGTCTACTCTAATGAAAAGAAGGACTAGGGGTGACGTGATAGCAGTTGAAGAGCTCCTACAAAGATGAGGGGGGTTCAAACTATTTTCTAAAGCACCAGAAGGCAGGACAAGAAACAATGGATGGAAACTGATCAAAGAGAGAAGCAACCTGGAACTAAGAAATGTCCTAACGCTAAGAGCAATCAACCCATGGAATAGCTTGCCTTCAGAAGTTGTGGGTCTCCATCAATGCAGGCTTTCAAAAAGAGACCGGACAACCATTTGTCTGAAATGGTCTAGGGCAGGGGTAGGCAACCTTGGCTCTTTTATGACTCGTGGACTTCAACTCCCAGAATTCCTGAGCCAGCATGGCTCAGCTTGGAAACCTCTCCCTTTCCCCTCAGCATGGCTGGCTCAGGAATTCTGGGAATTGAAGTCCACCAGTCATAAAAGAGCCAAGGTGGCCTACCCCTGGTCTAGGGTCTCCTACTTGAGCAAGGTGTTGGATTAGAAGACCTCCAATGCCCCTTCCAACTCTGTTATTCTACGTTCTGTGAAACATCTCTGAGGGACATCTACAGCCTCTCCTTAACCGAGCTGGCCCTTCCTAGCTTTCCGTGAGACATTGGTCTCTTCTGCAGCCTCTGGCATCCTAGAACCACTTGAGAAGTTTTCATAGGACTTACGAAGCTGCTTTAGTAACCTCCCAACTCTTTGGACGATCACGAGGTTGTCCATTCGGTCCTGTCTGACTCATGGCGATTCTGTGGGCCAGGTCTTTCCACATCTTCCGATCTTGCCCTGTTTTCTTTTGAGTTGTCCTATGCCCTGGCTGGTGTCAGCTTTGATGGTGCCCAACCCCTTTACGGAGGGCTTCACAAAGTCCACCTGTTTCAGCTCAAAGGCTTTTGATTCAAGTTTCAAAAATTGGGAGACATTTGTCCTTCCTAAGCTCAACATTGGTTTTTTTTTTCCCCAAGGGCTAATGGCATATCTTTAGTCATGGCTGTAGGTTAATTGGCTGGGGTGAAAAGCCACCTTTGAAACTTTAGTTAATTGCCTCTCCCTTTGGTGGTCATTTCCAGGGAATGAACTAGAGCAATATTAACATTAAATATTAACTTAATACTTAAGGGCCAAGCAATATTAAAAGGGCTTACCTCCTCCAGCATAACACAGTGGTGTAAAAGATAAGCTAGGAAATGATTCACAGTCAGCCTTTCTCAACCTTGGCAACTTGAAGATGGGTGGACTTCAACTCCCAGAATTCCCTTGGCTGGCTGCGGAATTCTGGGAGTTGAAGTCCACCCATCTTCCAAGTTGCCAAGGTTGAGAAACACCGGTCTAAATTCTCAATAAAATATTGTTATCAGAAATTCAAAATACTGTCCTTTTTTTCCCCCCAAAGCTGATTAGAACCACTTGTTTACTTATTTATTTTTAACCTCTTTATTAAATTTTTATGCCGCCCGCCTCTCCTGCGAGGCGACTTCTGTGCAGCTATAGGTTATAAAAAGTAGAAAAATAATTAGAATATTAAAACATTCAAACTGTATAGCTTTGCTATAGTTTAATCACTTGTTTAGTGGTACCTCCGGCAAGGATGATATTTGGGGAATGGGTCAGAAATGCCAGACCTTCTTGTTTTTAAAATGCTCTTGCGCCCTATTTGACGATCCAGCTGTGTCCACAAGAGGGCACGGCAGTTATTTTTAACTATCGTAGTTTGTTTAATAGGTACACCTGCTTTTCTGCAATGAAGAGAGTGACCAGCCCTGGGACTCTGTCCTTTACTCCAAGTCAGTAACATTTTCCAAACATGGTACCCCATTTAGTTTCAGAAGAGGGTTTATATCCTTAGAAGCAGCAGATGCTCTAAACTCAAAAAATTCAGGAATAACCAGTCTTCTTCCCATTTTCTGATAAAAGTAATACGATGAGTCTGCATTAAATATGTGTAATTTTAGATCTCTGCCTCAAATTATCTGTATGTCTGGGACACATATTGGGCTAGAGACACTAGACCAGCATAACGGAATGTCAAGAGTTGGAAGGGACCTTGGAGGTCTTCTAGCCCAGCCCCCTGATCAAGCAGGAGACTCTCTACCATTTCAGACAAGTTGCTGTCCAATCTCTTCTTAAAAACCTCCAGTGATGGAGCACCTGCAGTTTCTGAAGGCCAACCCATTCCACTGGTTAATTGTTCTCGCTGTCAGGAAGTTTCTCCTTAGTTCTAGGTTGCTTCTCTCCTTGATCAGTTTCTATCCATTGCTTCTTGTCTTGCCAGAATAGGTGGGAAATTAATTGGGATCACCTTTTCACACTCAGGTCATACTAATCTGGGGGGAAACACCCCAAAAACACAGTATTAAGGCAAGCATAGCTTGCACAGCACTTATCCAAATGAAATAAACTAATAGCCATGTTTTGTTTGCAGGCAATTGGCGCCACCTTTGCGGTGATGATCGGAGCTGGCATGTTGGTTCGATCCATAGATTACGAACAGAGCCCGATCCCCAAACACGTGGCATGGATGCTGCACGCAGGTATTGGTGTTTCTGGATATATTTTTTTTAACCCGTTGGCATATTGGCAAAATCCCCGCCAAATCCCTGTCCTGTATTTTGCTTTTTACATTTTTTTTTTGTTGTTGAGATCCTTCTTCAGCTCAAACCCAGCTTGTTGAGTTAGCAGCCTTGGAAGCCAAGAAATAATAATAATAATGAAGTTGGAAGGGACCTTGGAGGTCATTTAGTCCAACCCCCTGCTCAGGCGGGAAACCCTACACCATTTCGGACAAATGGCTGTCCAGTCTCCTCTTAAAAACTTCCAGTGTTGGAGCATTCACCGCTTCTGGAGGCGGATTGTTCCACTGGTTAATTGTTCTAAATGTCAGGAAGTTTCTCCTTAGTTCTAGGTTGCTTCTCTCCTTGATTAGTTTCCATCCGTTGCTTCTTGTCCTGCCTTCAGGCGCTTTGGAGAATAGCTTGACTCCCTCTTCTTTGGGGCAGCCCCTGAGATATTGGAAGACTGCTATCATGTCCCCCCTCGTCCTTCTCTTCATTAAACTAGACATACCCAATTCCAGCAACCGTTCCTTATATGTTTTAGCCTCCAGTCCCCTAATCATCTTTGTTGCTCTTCTCTGCACTCTTTCTAGAGTCTCAACATCTTTTTTACATCATGGTGACCAAAACCGGATGCTGTATTCCAAGTGTGGCCTTACCAAGGCATTGTAAAGTGGTATTAATACTTCACGTGATCTTGATTCTATCCCTCTGTTAATGCAGCCTAGCAAATGGGCGGGTGGCACGGCCTGGAGCAGCGGTGTCCCATCCTGTTCAAGGGGATGTATACTCATCCCCTGAACCTCATTTTGAGAAGAGCTGCTTGTCTGTATAATTGGTTAGCTGGCCTGTACAATTTTAGCTCCTCGGGTTAGAAGTATTTCTGCACGCTCTGCCACGTGGAAAAGGGGGCAAGTTAAATTAAAGGTGCTGGTTTTGGAGACTCTCCCAATGTTGTGTTTAAACCTACAATCACACACATTCCCGATGCCATGTGAGATATTCTGTTTATTGTATTCTTATATTCAATTTTTCCCCCCAAAAAAGATGTGAAAATTGCCGGACCTCTACGACATTCAGGGTCAGGATGCCAAACCTGTTTAGTTTAGTCCTTAAAAATTCACGATAAATAATCAAGTGAGGGAATCAACAAAGCTGCAACAGTTTTTCTTTTTCTTTCTTTTCTTTCTGCCCAATTTACACCAGCCTCTCTTTCTTCGCCTAGGTGTCATGGGTGCAGTGGTGGCTCCTCTGACTCTCCTCGGCGGCCCCCTCCTCATCCGAGCTGCTTGGTACACAGCAGGGATCGTGGGGGGGCTGTCCGCCGTGGCCATGTGCGCCCCAAGTGAGAAGTTTCTGAACATGGGAGCCCCCCTCGGCGTGGGCTTGGGACTTGTGCTCGTTTCTTCTGTGGGTAAGTTGACCGGCTCTCCTTAAGAGATGCCCAAAAGTTCCGAATTGGCTTTGCTTGATGCAGGGATAGGCCACCTTGGCTCTTTTATGACTCGTGGACTTCAACTCCCAGAATTCCTGAGCCAGCACGTCTCAGCTTGGAAAGCTCTCCCTTTCCCCTCAGGGCTGGCTCAGGAATTCTGGGAGTTGAAGTCCACGCCTCATAAAAGAGCCAAGGTTGGCCTACCCCTGGCTTGATGGATCTAATGTGGTCAGTTGGTTCTGGAAACATAGAAAGTCTTAGTCCTCGACTTAACGACCCCCAATTGGGATCAGAACCTGCATTGCTAAGCAAGGCAGTTATTAAATGTGAGTCAGATCTGATTTTTTTTTTCTGACCTTTTTTGTCACGGATATTAAGTCAATCACAATTGCTCAGTGATTCACACCGTTGTTCCATGATGCCAGCTCCTCCCATCGACTTTTGAATAGAATAACATCTTTACCAAAATACTTTTAAAATGCTGATAAGGTTATATAACCTCCACATATTCTCAAATCATTTCCCTGTATTAAACATGGCTAACATAATATATATATTAATCAAGTCTGTGTTTAGAAATTATGGGATCTTCCACTGGGAAGATTCCTACTTTCCTACTTAGCTAGCATAGAGTATAGTAATAGTAATAGTAATAGTAATAGTATAGTATAGTATAGTATAGTATAGTATAGTATAGTATAGTAGAATTGGAAATGGAAATGGAAATGGAAATGGAATGGAATCAGAAGAATAGAATAGAATCAGAATAGAATAGAAGCGAAATACAGTAGAATATAGAATAGAAATAGAATAGAATATTGAGAATAGAATAGAATGCAGAATAGATAGTATTCAGAATAGAATGCAGAATAGATAGCATATAGAATAAGAATAGAATAGAATAGAATAGAATAGAATAGAATGCAGAATAGATAGTATTCAGAATAGAATAGGAATAGAATAGAATAGAGCAGAATAGAATTAGAATAGAATAGAATAGAATAGAATAGAATAGAATAGAATAGAATAGAATAGAATAGAATAGAATAGAATAGAATAGAATAGAATAGAATAGAGATGAGGAAAATGAGAATTGAAAACAAAACAAAAACTTTACTTGTCAGAAATCAGCTGGGAAGGTTAGGGTTAGGATCATCTAAACCCAGGATGTTGCAACCATGAAAAACATGCTGGTCGCCAAGAGTCTGAATTTTTATCTCGTGACAGTTGGGGATGCTGCAACCGTTGTACATGCGAGGACACTTTTTTTCAGTGCAGTCGTAACTTCGAACGGATGCTAAACAAATGCTTGTAAGCCGAGGACTGTAAATGGATTCCTACTGGAGTCCAGCAGTTAGCTAAGTGGGTAGCTTACCGTATTAAGAGATGTTTGAACATCAACTCGTGACTCTGACATTATGCTGTGCCTTTTTTTTCTCTCTGTGAAACCTCTGCGTATCTCTGGGACTTTAAAGTTCAAAATTACAATTTGTAAGTCCCTGACTTACAACAGTCTATTTAGTGAACGTTGAAAGTTGCAACGGCACTGACAAAAGGTGAACTATGACCATTTTTCACACTTAACAACCATTGCTGGATCCCCGTGGTCACAGGGTCAGAATTGAAATGCTCGGCAACGGGCATGTACTTACGACTGTTGCAGTGCCCCATCCTCAGGTGATCCTCTTTTGCGGCCCTCTGACAAGCAAAGTCACTGGGGAAGCCAGTTCACGTAACGCTAACTTAACAACTGCAGGGATTCACTTAACACGGCAAGGAAGGTCTTAAAACGGGGCAAATTTCAGTTAACAAATGTCTCACTTAGCAGCAGAAATGTTGGGCTCGGCTGTGGTCATAAGCCGAGGACCATCTGTAATTAGCTTCTCGAGGTCAGTCGGGGATCCTGCCGAACTAACTTGCGTGGGATAATTCCTATCATTTTGTGGCGGGTGGACGGAAAAACTTAAAAAAAATTTTCTCTTGGACGTGTCTTCCAGGATCAATGTTCCTGCCTCCGACTTCCATCTTGGGCGCTGGCATGTATTCTATTGCAGTTTATGGGGGGTTGGTCCTTTTTAGCCTGTTCCTGCTTCACGACACCCAGCAAGTTATCAAACGTGCGGAGAGCCAACCGTACCTGCTGGTCGGAATGCGGAAATACGATCCCATCAACGCGTAAGTGTTGCTTCTTGCTGGAGGTAACGCAAGCCGAGCCTCCGATGGGTGTAACACAGACCCCGAGGAGAGATCCATGGCTGGCAAGTTGCGCGCCATCTTGTTGAAAATAATAATAATAATTCCTCATCAAAAACACAGCCCTGGGCCATCCAAAACCACGCCAACCCTTATCTTGGATTTGCCATTGAAACAAGGAAGTTTGAAATGTCTTTCATATGTGGGTGTATGATCAGGTATAACGGAATGACAAAGAGTTGGAAGGGACCCTGGAGGTCTTCTAGTCCAACCGTCTGCTCAAGTAGGAGATATGCCATTTCAGACAAGTGGCTGTCCAGTCTCTCCTTGAAAACCTCCAGTGATGGAGTGCTGACAGCTTCTGGAGGCAAGTCGTTCCACTGATTAATTGTTCTCGCTGTCAGGAAATTTCCCCTTAGTTCCAGGTTGCTTCTCGTTTCGTTTCCATCCACTATTTCTTGTCTCGCCTTCTGGTGCTTGACTGAAATTCCTTTGCATTTCAGCCTGATTAATAAGGCCTGTGAAAAAATACTCTTGGATACTCTTGAAGGAGGATTGCACAACCCATGTTACCCTGACCTGTTTTCAGTGTGACAAGACATCCCGTTTCAAATGTAAATCTGCCATTGTCTATACCTGGGGTAGGCCACCTTGGCTCTTTTATGACTGGTGGACTTCAACTCCCAGAATTCCTGAGCCAGCCACGCTGAGGGGAAAGGGAGAGGTTTCCAAGCTGAGCCATGCTGGCTCAGGAATTCTGGGAGTTGAAGTCCACGAGTCATAAAAGAGCCAAGGTTGCCCACCCCTGGTCTATACAAATGGGGTGTTAACAGGTTTTTCCGTATCATAGCATTTCTACACAGGAGATCGATTTTTTTTTTTCAAAGTTTTGACAAGGTGAGCCTCTTGCCATCCTCTTAATGATTGTTGTTAATGCCTTAATGATTGTTTATTAATTCATTAGTAATTGCATATTAACGATTGTTCAAAAGTCAGCCTGCTATTGCTTAACATTTAAATTCAGTTCCAACCCAGCAGATTCTGTCTTTAAATCCAAAGCTCAGTGTGGACTATTAAATAAGGCTTTTCTGCAATGTTTCTCCATCTTGGCAATTTGAAGATGTGTTCATGCCAGCTGAGGAATTCTGGGAGTTGAAGTCCACTCATCTTCAAGCTGCCAAAGTTGAGAAACAGTGGTTTATTGTATTAATACTGAAACCATAGTCTGTGTCATTTGTATTTTATCTGTCTTAGCTATTTAGCTATTTATTAAATTAACACACTGCCCATCTCACTAACGTCTTGAGTAGTTTACAAGTTTTTTAAAAAATAAATAGATTAGTTGTTTTTTTTCAACTTTGGCAAACTTAAGATGTGTGGACTTCAGCTCCCAGAATTCCACAACCAGCAATCTACACTGGTATAGATCAGTAATTTTCAGGTAGGTTTTTCAGAGCTGAAAGAAAACGTATGCGCAAGTCGGCTAGTAAAAATAATATTGAGGAGTAGTTGACTTTATCTGCAAAAGAACAGCTTTAGTTGAAAGAATACAGAACAGTTCAACAGTATGACATTCTTCTAATAACAGTCAAATACATGTTTTATGGCTGAACTCTCTCCAAGGAATCTCCTTGTATCCTCTTTTCCAGGTGCATGGGCATTTATATGGACACCCTCAACATCTTCATCAGAGTGGCTACCATGCTTGCTGGCAGTGGCGGCAGGAAGAAGTAGATGCAGCTGCACTGACAGGTCACCAGTCAGTTTCTCTTCTTAGTGCAAACTAGAATAAAATGTTTGTTGCGTCCAAGCAGCTTTCATATAGACGTTTGATATTCTAAGTACTCAGTCTTGAAATTCTTCTTTGGTCAGCGTGACTTTAGGTCTTGGTTTCCAGTTGTAATTTGTAAAAAGCATCCAGTGGAAACCACTTTGCACATACCACTCAAATCACTTTACTTGGATTGGAGAAGTTTTTTTGAAACGGAAAAGACGTTCCTATCAATAAATCTATATTTATAGCAATTGCTAAGTTCTCTTCTCCTTTCAAAAGGTGAGTCCCTGCCACTCTGTGGTCTGGCGTCGTAGGCCTGGAAGACCATTTATGCTCTTTAGCAAGAATTGAATTCAGCTACGGATTCAGAAACTATGAAATCATTTCAGTGGAAAATCAGGAAGCTATCCAAGCATATTTGCTACCTGAAACTGGCTTATTTTGGAACAGACCTCATGGTGGAAATTTGATGGAGAGAGGAACAGTGGAGAATAGCAAAGAATTCTTTCTGGGGCTGTGTTCTGCCCCGAAGTCCGGAGGGGCCCTCATCTTCAGCCATGTTTTTTTTCTCAAAATCCTCTACCAAATACTAGCCTCCAACTGGCCCTTCCTTTTGATAACTGGATAGGGATTTCTGAAAGAATATTAAGCGGGACTCTATATGTAATTCCAGAATTATAGGCTGGGGGAAAAACAGTTGTACATAAACCTATAAGAGAGAAAATGCATTCAAAATGATGTGAAGCTCCCAGCTTCTGTAATACTCTCATTTCGTTCACAGATACAGCAATTCCGCAATGTATAGTGTCTATGTTATCAGGTCTTAATAAATGAAGTCCTTGCACAACATTTCCTGAGTCTTATTGTCTTTAACACACTAGAGCACAGCTTCTTTGAGATCCATTGGGAGAGCCACACAACTTCCCAAATTGTCCAACGACATGGGCACCTTAGTAGATACCAGATTAGCAAATATTGCTCCATTGATAACTGTAATTAAGTTATAGACGTAATACTACTAAATAGACCATAGTGAGATCTAGGTATAACCAAACGTTAGTGCAATAGCTTCACTATGTCTTGGATAAAATTTCCACTGCCATCTGTGTTGTATGCAGAATGACTCAAGTTGGCTTCCATATATAAATGGAATTAGCAACGGGCCTTCCACCTATTGTGGAAACAGAATTGTGTGTATTGACACTTCTGATACACCCCAAAATGGATATTGTTTTGCTGCCTTGCTAAAAAAAAAATAATAACCTACAGTTGAGAAAGCTAAACCTACAGTTCAGAGATATGAATACAGCTGTATCAATCTTAACATGTGGATTCAGCACAGTATCGATTCTGTAACTAAATAGTCTTGCAGAAAGAGCCTAAATAATGGAAGAAATTGCAGTATGCAATTGCAACTTATGACCACAATTGAACCCAAAATTTCTGAGACATTAAGCGAGTTTTGCCTCATTTTAAGACCTTTCTTGCCACCCGTTAAATGAATCAGTGCAGCTGTTCAGTTAGTAACACAGTTGTTAAGAGAAACAGGCTTCTCCATTGATTTTACTTGTCAGAATGCCGCCAAAGGGGATCACATGACCCCGGGACACTGCAAGCATCCTAAATATGAACCAGTTGCCAAGCATTTGAATTTTGATCGTGCGACCACGGGGATGGTGCAACAGTCGTAAGTGTAAGGTCCTGCTTCAGCTAGCACTCTCAAGAAAGCAGAACGCTTGAAACCGGCATTGTTCCAACAGGAACTTTTATTGAGAGGTAGTGAAAGCAGAAAGGCAAGGCAAGATCTAAAGAATTCCCGCGCAAAACGTTACATTAAAAACTTCCCTTCATAAGACCCTCCCCAGTGCCCAGCTTTCCAGTTCGTTGCTAGCCAATCCGCAGGTGAGAAGTTGTTACGGGAACCGGAGCGATGAGGGATGGTTCCCACGCATCGCATCATCTTTACAACGGAGTGGAGATAAGGCATATGGCCCCTGGTACATTCCTCCCCCTTTTCACACTCAACAGAGATACATCAAAGATGGAGAGAACAAAGGAAAGGAAATACATCCGTGAGCCCCCCTCCCAACGGGGAAAATTCCCCCCCTCTCATCGGAATGGCAGAGCCCCGAAAATATGAAATGAAGGGAGTCCTGACAGCGTGAAAAACAGTCATCGGTCACTTTTTTCAATGCCATTGTAACTTCAAACGGTCACTAAACAAACAGACTGCCTGTAGTCTGTTGTTATAAAATTGGGGTTTTGTGTCTTGATGGGAAAGGAGCAGCTTTGACCCTCACCATCATTCCATGTCTTGCTCCTGGGGGACAGGTGGGATCAAACCTTTTGGCCCCACCCATTTGTAGACTGGCCACCTTGCTTCAAAAAGCATGTAGACCTTGACACCTTACAGAGTTCCATGGACAATAAGGAAGTGGATCACCCACTTACTTGGGAATTGTAGACACCCTAATCACGAAATCCTGAAGAGCAGGTTGTGTTCCACCAGGGTCTAATCTTTGAATAAATAAAAGGGTGGCCTTGTCACACCTGCCCAACGTAGGTGTATCAAAGACCGCTTTTGTGTTTGAGTCTTGAACTTTGATACTTGGTCTCGCTGCATACCTTTACATTTCCACCTTTTTTTCGCCTCCCAAGGATTTATAAAGGTTTGCCTTCTGAACGGCCCATAAACATGTTCCACTGCTATGTACGGATCTTATCACGTAGAATTAATGTCTTGATCCAGTCAACAACTCACCTGTGGGAGCAGATTTATGCACTTCAGAACCTCTTGGTGTTAGACATGGACACGCAAGCAGTATAGCTATCCGTCTGTCGGGGGGAAATGCGACCGGATTTTACTTCCTCAAAGAGGGGCGATCTCTTTATCATTCCTCCATTTGGGAAACACCAAGAGATTAGCCACCATAATGTAACATCACAGGTCCAGCAAAGATATTGATGGATTACTTCCCGCTTTCTCAATGGGGCATGATTCAAGTCAAAGGGACAGAAAGGATAATCTATTTGAGAGGAGTGGACTGTTTCACTATCTATCGATGGTGATCCCGGGAAGATGTGCAGAAACGGCAGTGACAGTCTTTAGATGGTGGGGAAAAAAACCAAATCTTGGCACAGTCAAGGTTTGTCAAAGTCATTTAGTTTTGAGCAGGTGAGCCTATACGATTTCAGACACTGAAATCCTGCCATAAATCTTGAATCAAAGGACTGAGCATGTGTTTAATCAAAGTAACAGAATAACAGATTTGGAAGGGACCTTAGAGGTCTTCTAGTCCAACTCCCTACTCAAGCAGGAGACCCTATACCATCCAGACAAGAGACTGTCCAGTCTCTTCTTTAAAACCTCCAGTGATGGAGCACCCACATCTTCTGAAGGCAAGCTGTTCCACTGGTTAATTGTCCTCACTGTTAGGAAATTTCTCCTTAGTTCTGCCGGTAGGTTGGTTCTTTCCTTGATTAGTTTCCATCCATTGTTTCTTGTCTTGCTTTCTGGTCTTTGGAAAATAAGTTAACCCCCTCTTCTTTGTGGCAACCCTTTAGATATTGGAAAACTATTGTATCACCCTAGTCCTTTTCATTACACTAGACACACCCAATTCCTGCAACTGCTCCTCATATATTTTAGCCTCCAACCCTCTAATCATTTTTGTTGCTCTTTTCCACACTCTTTCCAGAGTCTCAACAACTTTTCTATATTGTAATGACCAAAACTGGATGCAATTAAAGTATTCCAAATGTGGCCGTACTAAGGCTTTGCAAAGCGGTACTGATACATCACGTGTTCTTGATTCTATCACTCTTATTAGCGCAGCCCAGGATTGCGTTGGCTTTTTCGCACAAAGGGTTTACAATAGATGGCCATAAGTTCTCGTCCAAGTCATAAATTTTATACTTTTGTGAGTCATTGAAGCAGAGTCCAACATGAACAAACAGTAGCTATCGACTCCAAAGTTCCCTTTGCAGTGACATTTTTGGCAAATCTCCAGCTCTGAATATCCGAAGGGTGGGCTGGCCCTCTTCCCATTCTGCACACCAATATAAAAATCAAGATTCTTTCCGCCCATCGCAATTAACGCGAGGTTTTATACGCCCTATACATAAACAAAGTCTAGTGTTAAAACTCCTCGGATTTATTCTAAGGGACCGAAGTTGCTACATTAGCCGAGATCATGAGGATCTGGAATGTTTTTGCCCTGCTGTTTATCTTGATTCTTTGCTTTGGGACTTTCCCAGCTGGTGGGGCAGGTAAGCTTTTGGCTCCAGGGCTTTTAATTCATAAAACATTTAATTTTCCAAAGAACCGGCAAGCTGAATTGAGAAATGAATCGGATTCATTTAGCAATCGTGGGACAATACCTCCGAATGGGAACTTCCTAACTTCACATCACGATTGGATGTACTCGAGGTTTGAAAAAAAATGGTTCGCTATCGTTAGAAGAAGAAAAAAAAGATTTCCAAAATCTGGATTTCAGCTGCACACAGTTGAATCTCTAGTTATACACAACTAGAGATTAATTTATGTTTGTAATTGACGGTACTGTTGGCGCTGTTAAATGTTTTCTATTGCACTTTGAATTAACATATATGTACTTTGTTGCAACTTTGAGGTGTTAGAAAACCCTTGGAGCACAATATTGAAGAAATGATTAAAAATAAGTAACATTTTTAAAGCAAGGACAGTGGGCATCGATGTATGTCCCAAAATCTGTGTTTTAACTGTGGCTTGCGGTATCGAGCAAAGGAAAATACTTATGCAGGCAGTCCTGGATTTACAATCACAACTGGGACTGGGACTCCCAGTTTCTAAGCGAAACGACTGGTAAATGGTGTGCACACAATTTTGCAAATTTATGTTGCAAGCCAATCACCATGGTTGTTAAATGAAGCACATCCTCCTCCTTTATCCTTTCTCTTTTGTCCCTCCTCCTCCTCCTCCTCCTCCCCCTCCCCCTCCTTTCTTTTCGTCCTCCTCCTCCTCCTCCTGCTTCTGCTCCTGCTCCTTCTTTATTGGATTTTTTATTTTTATTATTATTATTATTCCTTAGGGTCAAGAATGAGAAGACGATGCTTGTGCAAAATGAAGAAACACCCGCCTGTGACGGACGGAAGTATGTTTCCTGTCATTTTTTTATCAGCCTAAATGCAGACATCTCCTTTGCTATGCTATGAGAAATTTTTGAAATAGCTGCTTTGCACCTCAGGAGAACCCAGGACCTCTCCCAATTATTAAAACCGCCCCTCTTTTTTTTTCAAGCTCCCTAGCAAATTTGGGGAAAGATGCAACCGTTTTAAGGAAGGGACGCAATCCTTTTAATGAATCGATTTCCCAAAACGGAACAGCAGACTTGGAAGGGACCTTGGAGGTCTTCTAGTCCAACCGTCTTCTCAAGCAGGAGACCCTAGACCAGGGGTAGGCCACCTTGGCTCTTTTATGACTCGTGGACTTCAACTCCCAGAATTCCTGAGCCAGCATGGCTCAGCTTGGAAACCTCTCCCTTTCCCCTCAGCGTGGCTGGCTCAGGCATTCTGGGAGTTGAAGTCCACGAGTCATGAAGGGGCCAAAGTTTCCCCCATGCTGGCTCAGGAATTCTGGGAGTTGAAGTCCACGAGTCACAAAAGAGCCAAGGTTGCCTACCCCTGCCCTAGACCATTTCAGACAAGTCTCTTCTCAAAAGGGCTGGGTATTTCTTCTGCTTGGTGTCAAGCTCAGGAAAAAGAGACCCTCTCTTTTAATGAGGAGCAGAAAGGTGTCATATGGTCCACAATGAAGGTCCAATTTATTGCTAACAGCCCTATGGACAGGAATCTTCTCAACTGATGGGTAGCCCCTGCTTGGAGTTAGATATGGGTTAATAAGCATTCGGCAGGGGGGGTTGCATTTAGTCTGGCTGTGTGCCTACGTAGGGATTCTAGGCTGCTCCCTCTTTTAACTCCGCCCCGTGTTTTGCCACTCCGTCTCTTACAAAGGAGATGTGCCGGTATTTGAAACCACAGCCTATTCTACAGATGAGTGTTGTTTGGCAATGCTATTGTCTGTGTTATATTAGAGGTCGGCTGGTAGAAGCCCAAACTGAACTAAGGGTATATACAAAATAACTTTCCTCTGACGGTCTTACTATCTTAAAAACGGTCATAATCTCCATCTTGATTTCTCGTTTGATAGTTCCACAGTTTAGTCTAGCTTTGCCCAGGTTGAGATTGTCTGGACGTTTGAGTCTGTTATTCTCCACCAACATAGCCAAATGCACAGAAGGCTAGACTAGCGCTTGGGGCATCCCTTGAAGTCCCTTTTCATTTGTGAATCTCCTCAGTTAATCCTTGGTGGAGACATTCCTCTCAGTCTAACCTGCCTTACAGATTGACTGTGCTAGACTTGTTTTTTTAATACGATTCTTGAAAGCTATCAATGGGTGGAGATGTGTGTACATCGCATTATTTCAGTTAAGTTTATTCTCTCTTTTTTTCCCCCGTTTTGTCTTACAGGGATTGTTGGACCACACAAGAAATGTTTCTGTAAACCTCGTAAAACAAGAAAACATGTATTTGTTCCAGGACCACTGCCTCAAGTGTGAAAGGAAGGCTTAGACAAATACACAGTATCCGCTCTAAATTAGCCTGTTGTTACTGTCATTATTCTGGTCTGTCATGATCTTTGGGTTCTGTCAAACGTTCGGTACTTCTGAAGGGTGTCAGTTTAGATAGACTTTCTAAAATCAACAATGATCTCCTTTGTTTTTATTAACATTCAAAACCAGGTTATTTTTATTCCACCAAGCCTTCAACTTCTCCCTATATGAATCTTGTTATCATCCCAAATAAGACCCACCATTGCCGGATCGTCCGTATACTTCACAATATGATTCATAGCAGGCTTAGCCCAGCAGTCCTGCATCATCAGGGTGAACAATAACGGACTCAAAACACAGTCCTGTGGGGAACCCATGCTCAAAAAAAAAAAAAATGGAAACTTTTCTTCCAACTCGCACGAACTAGGGCCTATCCAGTTACGTAAGGAAGGATTAAAACCTAACGGGCCCAGTTTGTTCACCAAATGCTGAGGAATGATTGTGTTGAACGCTGAATTAAAACCAACAAACGGCATTCGCACGTGAGTATTCTTCTCCTCCAGGTGCACCAAACTAAGATGAACCACACAAGAAAGTGCGTCATCTGTAGAGCGGTTCTTCCGATAAGCAAACTGTAATGAGTCAAATGTAGGAGGAAAACATGAAACAATTATACTCTTTTTACCACTCAAAACCCTTCATCATAATGGACATGAGTGCAACTGGACGGTAATTGATGATAGATAGATAGATAGATAGATAGATAGATAGATAGATAGATAGATAGATAGATAGATAGATAGATAGATAGATAGATAGATAGATAGATAGATAGATAGATAGATAGATAGATAGATAAGGTAGGTAGGTAGGTAGGTAGATAAGGTAGGTAGGTAGATAAGGTAGGTAGGTAGGTAGGTAGGTAGATAGATAGATAGATAGATAGATAGATAGATAGATTAGATAGATAGATAGATAGATAGATAGATAGATAGATAGATAGATAGATAGATAGATAGATAGATAGATAGATAATAGATGATAGATTGATGATGAAGATAGGTAGGTAGGTAGGTAGATAATGATGGATAGATAATAGATGATGATGAAGATAGATAGATAGATAGATAGATAGATAGATAGATAGATAGATAGATAGATAGATAGATAGATAGATAGATAGATAAGGTAGGTAGGTAGGTAGATAGGTAGGTAGGTAGGTAGGTAGATAGATAGATAGATAGATAGATAGATAGATAGATAGATAGATAGATAGATAGATAGATAGATAGATAGATAGATAGATAGATAAGGTAGGTAGGTAGATAGGTAGGTAGATAGATAGATAGATAGATAGATAGATAGATAGATAGATAGATAGATAGATAGATAGATAGATAGATAAATAGATAAATAGATAGATTGATTATATTCTATATATTTTTATATATGTATATATATATTCTATAATATTTCCAACTGAAATACTTAGATGCACAGAGAAGTATTACCAGCTAGGTAATCCTCTTTTTATATACTGAAAAAAGGGACACGACTGTTGCACAAGAGTTTTCTTGCGTAATCAACTATATTTGACACTAAGCAGTAGTCCTACAGAGATTTAAGCTTCTCAGCGTTGTGCTGTATTACATCACGCTCTCTCATCATCTCTCTTTTCATAGGTCCTCACAAGAAATTTTCAATAGCATTATAAAAAAAAAGGGGGGGGGTGAGCTCTTGAGTTTTGACAAGTGTTAAAAGCAATAGCTCTTCATTCGTGCACTTCAGGTAGTTGCATTCCTTTTGAGTGGGATTTTCTTTCTTCCAGAATTCCTCAATGTGGTCACAAGGACATAACTGGGAGAAAAGAGTCAACCTTCTGTATTATAGTCTTTGTCTCCGGAAGCTTTTGGTTTTAATTGTGTTTAAGTCCTCTCTTGTTTTCTGGCCTGATTTCTGATGGAAGGAGGAGGAAGAAGAGGAAGGGAGGGACTTTGGAACTGGATATGTCTAGTTAATAATAATAATAATAACAATAACAATAACAATAACAACAACAACAACAACAACAATAATAATAATAATAATAATAATAATAATAATAATAATAATAATAATAATAATAATAATAATAATAATAATAATAATAAAGTTGGAAGGGACCTTGGAGATCATCAAGTCCAACCCCCTGCTCAGGCAGGTAACCCTATACCATTTCGGACAAATGGCTGTCCAGTCTCTTCTTAAAAACCTCCAGTGTTGGAGCATTCACCGCTTCTAGAGGCAGGTTATTCCACTGGTTAATTGTTCTAACTGTCAGGAAGTTTCTCCTTAGTTCTAGGTTGCTTCTCTCCTTGATTACTTTCATTAGTTTCATTAGTTTAATGAAAAGAAGGACTGGGGTGACAGGACATCAGTGTTCCAATATTTGAGGGGCTGCCACAAAGCAAAGGGGGTCAGCCTGTTCACCAAAGCACCTGAAGGCAGGCCAAAGAAGCAACGGATGGAAACTAATCAGAGAAGCAACCTAGAACTAAAGAGAAAGTTCTTGACAGTGAGAACAATTAATCAATGGACTTGCCTCTAGAGGTTGTGGGTGCTCCAACACTGGAGGTTTTTAAGATGAGATTGGACAACCATCTGTCTGAAATGGTATAGGGCAGGGATAGGCAACCTTGGCTCTTTTATGACTCGTGGACTTCAACTCCCAGAGTTCCTGAGCTAACATGGCTCAGCTTGGAAACCTCTCCCTTTCCCCTTAGCATGGCTGGCTCAGGAATTCTGGGAGTTGAAGTCCACGAGTCATAAAAGAGCCAAGGTTGCCTATCCCTGGTATAGGGTCTCCAGCAGGGGGTTTGGCTTGAAGGCCTCCAAGGTCCCTTCCAACTTTGTTATTCTGTTAAGGTCTGATCCAATTTGCATCTCTGATTCAATGTAATAAATTGAGGTGGTTCAGAGTGAATGTTCTACCAAGAATAGGGTAAATGTGGACATCCAAGTCAATCTGAAGAACCAGCTTGAGGGGCTTAATATCTCAGCATCTGTTTCAGCTATGAAATTCAACTGCCAATGCTTTTTAACAAACTCTCCTTTCCCCTGCCCTGGGCCCATCAATCTCCATCAATCTCTCGCAAGCCAAAAGTCAAGATGTCTGCCTCTTGCAACTCACTGGTTCCTATTGGCACAGAATGACCTAATTTCTCTATTTACACTCTGGCAAGATGGACAGATGGCTCTGGACTTCTGAGAGGATTAGCAGGCGTCGTGCAAGGTTCTTATCCACTCCGTGCCAGAAGAGGTATTTAAATTAAAAACAAAAAAAAGGAACACTAATCTTTCGCGACTGACAATATTATCGTAAATGTGTAAGGAAACAGAAGTTGAACAATGGAGAAAGCGACAACATCTCTGAATTTCTCATTTTATATCATGATTTTAGACCCATCTGTTCAATAATTGTTGACAGGGGACTGTGTTCTCTTCTTGTTCATAGCTTGCCTCTAGATCAATATTTCTGAATCTTGTCAACTTTAAGAGATGGGGACTTTAACTCCCAGAACTGATATCCTTTCTAACTCATTTCTGTATCAGCTTGCTTATTATGATTTTTTTTTGTAAAAAATAGTATATACATTCAGATTTATTTTCGTATTCAATTTCTCCTACAGAGTACATTTTGAACATGTTTCCTCCTCAAATGTGCATTTTTCTATCTCAGTTTCCCTGAAATATTACTTTTTCTCCTTATTTGTTACTGAACTGTAGAATTTAGAGAAATGTATGGCTCATTGTATCTTCCTGGGCTCCACGATCACCACAGATGGGGACTGCAGCCAAGAAATTAAAAGACGCTTGCTCCTGGGGAGGAAAGCTATGGCAAATTTAGACAGCATACTAAAAAGCAGAGACATCACCCTGCCAACAAAAGTACGTATAGTCAAGGCCATGGTTTTCCCAGTTGCAATGTATGACTGTGAAAGTTGGACCATAAGAAAGTCTGAGCGCCAAAGAATTGAGGCCTTTGAACTATGGTGCTGCGAGTCCCTTGGACTGCAAGGTGATCAAACCGGTCAGTCCTTACAGGAGATCAACCCTGACTGCTCTTTAGAAGGCCAGATCCTGAAGTTGAAACTCAAGTACTTTGCCCACCTAATGAGAAGGAAGGACTCACTGGAGAAGAGCCTAATGCTGGGAAAGATTGAGGGCAAGAGAAGAAGGGGACGACAGAGAATGAGGTGGCTGGATGGAGTCACTGAAGCAGTAGGCGTGAGCTTCAATGGACTCCAGAAGATGGTAGAGGACAGGAAGGCCTGGAGGAACGTTGTCCATGGGGTCGTGATGGGTCGGACACGACTTCGCAACTAACAACAACATGGCTCAGAACATTTTTCCTGAAGTGACGAGTTGATGGACTTGCTCTTTGTGATAGCATAATGTTTTCTTGATACAAATCACACTTTTTGGTGATAGGACCACAGACCATTAGAATTATTCTACTAACTTGAGGCTGGTGCTGAGATTGCCATTGTATCATGTTTGACTCCCATCTACTAAAAAATACTTATCTTACGGCACGGGTCGGCAACCCGCGGCTCCGGAGCCGCATGCGGCTCTTTGAGGCATTACCTGCGGCTCCGGAGCCTCCTCCGCCATTTTGGGGAGCGCATGCGCGCATGCGCGGGCGGGTGCGTGGGGGTGCGCATGCAGGGGTGCGCATGCGCGAACGGGTGCGCGTGTGCATGCGCGAACGGGTGCGCATGCGCGAGCAGGTGCACGTGTGCATGCGCGAACGGGTGCGCATGCGCGAGCGGGTGCGCGTGTGCATGCGCGAACGGGTGCGCATGCGCGAACGGGCGAGCGCGCATGCGCAAACGGGCGCGCGCGCATGCACGAACGGGCGCGGCTCCCAGGGGGTTTTTTTTTTAGGCCAAACGGGTCCGTGCGGCTCGTTCGATGTTTCGGGTGGCCGACCCATGTCTTACAGCAAAGCACAATCCAGAAAGTCTTTGATAAAAAAAAAAAAAAGTTGATTTATGTAAGAATCTTTCTGATGATTTCCATTAAATGCATTTTTAGGTTACTATTTTGTTGGTTATATTTTCAAAATAAAAAGACAGCTTGGACTGCTCTGTTTACCTGTGATTCCCCCGATTCAGTAAGATTTTGTGATGAAATAGGAAAAATAAGATCTATTTAGCCATCCGTGAAGATGTTTTCTCTTCAAAGTATAAATTCCAGAATAAGTTGACCTCATGACTTGATGAATTCCCCATTTTTTAAAAAATAAAATAAAATGGGTTTATCTCAATCGTGACTGATTCCAAAATATCCATTTCTTCTTTAAAGAAATAGAAAGCCAAAAATGAAATTAGGAATAAAAACCTTGCTTAAATCATCATTGAAGATTTTGATTTGTGATACGTTCTTACAGCTCTCTGTGCTAATTATAGAATGCTTTGTCTTTTCAATGACGGATTAAAGTTTAAAAAAAGTACCTCCTTTTTTAAGAAAATAAGTCCAAAAATAAAGCCTTTTGATCAATTCTGGATCGGCTGCCTTTATTCCATGTTCAATGTATTCATTTCCTGACCCCTGAAAAACGAAGCGTTATGTGTGGCTGCTAATTCAAGAATATCAAGATGAAAAATTCATTTGGGTCCTGAGAAATGACTCCTTAGGTGTTTTGGCGAGGGGGGGAAAAATGCAGAACACCCTCGGAGTTGTTAATATTTTGTTTATTTATTTAGAAGGGGGTGTGGGTGGCGTTGGGAATAAGAAAAATGAAAAAAAAAACAGGAGAAAAGATAAGTTAAGGATAAACCAACTTGCCTTTTGGATCTGGAGGCGTTTCTTTGGACAATTGCAAGCACGATGCAAAAAAAACACACAGCAGACCCTCTCCCAGGTAGAAAGATGCTGAATGCTTGCAAGTAAGTCTCCCACTGCTGGCAGAGTTAATTGGACTAATTAAGTGGAAGGCAGGAACGCCTTTCAATGCCTCCGAAATTAAGTCTGGTCATCCGCTTAACATCTTAGCAACTATTCCTGCCTCTCTGCCAGATTCCTCGTCCCCCCCAACTTCTGAAGGAGGTTTCAAGCAGGACCTGGAGGGGTATTTCTCCTAAATCCCCCCCTCCCCCAAATTAAGAAGAAACGGATCTTCGTTTGGGGGGGATGAAGCAAGATAGACACTTGCCAACCTCATTATTTCTCAATCTGATGCACATTTGCCTGGGTAAGTAGCTCCAAATCTCTCAAAAACTACGCAACGTTGGAATCAGGGCAGTGTTTTAAGCTTCGGGTGTCTTGCTGCTAATCGCAATTTTAAAAACTCAAGAACGGCACAAATAGCATAAACAGCTATTTTTTTCTCCCTTTTGGCTGCTGATATATTTGCAACCTGAAATAGGCTGGGTTTTTTTTTTAAAATTAAAATTAAATAAATAAATTAAGGATTGAATGATATCTTAATGGGTCTTTCCTCTTTCTCTCTCTCTCTCTCTCTCTCTCCTTTGGGTTCCGCTCTTCTCTTGCAGCAAGTAAGTAATTGTTTTCTCCAAGATTTGGGGTAAAAGCAGCCCCTTTAAAAATTGAGGAGGCATTGTTTAAATCGCTTAGGAATTGTTTGGAGGTCGAAGTTGCTGAATGGGGAATACGGTTCCCTTGTGCAGTTTCGGGGGGATTTGATGAAGTTTGATTAGCAAACATTTTGGGGGCATCGACTACGTCGGTCTGCCTTATTTCCTTCCCTGTGCCTAACATCTGTTTGAATTTAAGACGTTGCCAGATTCACAGCAATTTGTATTGTTAATGGCGTAATAAGGCAAGTGATTTTTGAGATGTTCAGAGCTTTCTCCAATGCAAAGGGGTGAATTACACCAGCATATCTGAGGGGTTGAATTGGGCTTTGTGCACAGAAAAAAAAGGAAGTGCCTTCAACAACTTTCCACTTAATGAATGTTTCTCCCTTGAATTCTGTTTTCTCTTAACTTGCAGTTCAGGCAAATTATGCACCCTATTTCTTTGACAATGGAGCCAGCAGCAATAATGGGAATATGGCCCTCTTCAGCCTCTCAGAAGATACAGCTGTGGGTCAGTGTGGTGATTTTGTGTATTTGTTGTGTGTTTAAAGACAGAAATGTTGAGGTTTTGTTTCTGCACCGTATTTGTTGGGACTGTAATGGCATTCTCTCCAAGTTGGGATCCTCTGAGTATTTGATCCATTTTTATTGATTCATCCTGACTATCCTTCAGGAACTCACTCATATGAAGATTTTCCTTCATTTTATCCACACAACAACACTTCTGAGTTATATTGGACTGAAAGGCTGCCCCAAATTCACCTAGACGTTTCCAGGGTGGACTGAAGACACAACTTCCTGGTCCTACTCCAATACATCTACCCCACACTGGGTTGCTAACAGCTTCCAGAATTCATAACTATGTCTCCCAACAAATTTTGTGCCAGTCTAGAAAAGAATCGTAGAGTTATTGATCCTCTTGCCTTCTGTACTGAAGATCCTTTGATGGTGGTCAACTTAGGCAGCCTATCAAATTTTGTCTCTACCCATTTTGTACTCTACTACCAGTTTACATTATCTTTCAACGCAGTCATTCATACATTTGTGATTTCTGGATAAAGTTATTGCTGGTATTTGCACACTGTTTTGTGGAACAACCCATCCTGATTGGAATAAATTATTCTAGAACTCTTTTCAGTTTTCATATCGGAATGGCTGGCTTCAGATATGGTGCTAAAACCCAGCCAGACTAACCATCTGAACCTCATACATGAACCCAGCCTTTATTTCTTCTGGATCAATATGAGAGGAAAATTTAAGGGTTTTTGCTAAATATTAGGGCTGTGTGAAGTTTCAGCAGAGTGCTTCATTTAGATAAAGCTTTAAGCAAAGCGTTTTTTTTCAAATGTCATCCAAAACAACCATTTTTCTTCTCATCCACAAGGTATCTCCAAGGCTTGGAGATTGAAGCATGAAGTATAGAGAATTCTCTTCTGGACAGTTTACCCAGTTGAGGCTGGCCATCTTTATGGAAAAGCTTTTTCCATGCCTCTGAGTTCTTCTAACTCTTCTCCACTGTCCTCACTTTAGAGGACACGGGTGGAGGACATTTCTTCCTCTCTCAGTAACCACCAATTATCAGGAGGTCAAGTGTGGGAAAGGAAGAAAAGACCTTTTTAAGGAATGCTGCAAGGAAGAAAGTGGGAAAGATCATTTTCCTACAGTGTTGGCAAAAGTGCTTCCAGGCTGAGAGACTAAAGATTTCCCAGCCTGGAGATGTCTCAGCCTGGAATCCTTTGGCATGAAGGACTTCCAGATGGATGCCTTCAGCGAAGTCTGTTTACAATCCTGAGGTCTCCCAACACTGGTCCATAGGAATTTGAGGACATCCACGTGGCTTTGTCAAGATGGATTGGATGTACCTCTTCATGTTGACAAAGTAAATCAAATACTTTCAGGATCGAAATGTCTATGGAGATTTTCAGTCATCCAGGTCATGGCTGTCCCAAAGATGCTTTTCCAAAAGGCAACTGGACTTCCTTCCTTCCTTCCTTCCTTCCTTCCTTCCTTCCTTCCTTCCTTCCTTCCTTCCTTCCTTCCTTCCTTCCTTCCTTCCTTCCTTTCTTTCTTTCTTTCCTTCCTTCCTTCCTTTCTTTCTTTCTTTCTTTCTTTCTTTCTTTCCTTCTTTCCTTCCTTTATTTATTTGAAAATGTTTTGTTTCTCATCCAAGAGGTTTCTTCAGTCCAGGATCCAAATTGCTTTACTGAAATGTAATTTCATACAGGTGTAAATTCACAGAGAATACAATAATTTCTGCCACAGTCATACAGTTGACTCCGGAACAAAGAGCAAAGCATTTTCTTGCTGTGGTAAGTCTTCAAGTCAAGCTCAAATCCGGGGGCCGACATGGATATTTGGCTTTCCTGAACACAATGTAGGAACCTTTTTGGAAATTGTTTGTTCTTGCCTTCTTCTTGAGGCTTAGAGAGAATGACTGACCCAAAGATACCCAGTTGGGTTTGTGCCTAAGGTAGGATTAGAATTCATACTCTTCTGGCTTCTATCCTGACACCAAATGGCTTCCATTGCTTTTGCTAGCGCAGGGATAGGCAACCTTGGCTCTTTTATGACTCGTGGACTTCAACTCCCAGAATTCCTGAGCCAGCCATGCTGAGGGGAAAGGGAGAGGTTTCCAAGCTGAGCCATGCCGGCTCAGGAATTCTGGGAGTTGAAGTCCATGAGTCATAAAAGAGCCAAGGTGGCCTACCCCTGGGCTAGCCTTACCTTCATCTGGGAGTGACATGCATAACCATTAGGTACTGTCAATCTCTGCTACCATTTACTAGCATCTGGTTTCAGAACATAGAATGTCCCCACCTTCTGGGGACCACTGGTTTGAAAGAGGGATCAAAGAGGCCATCTACATTAAGATTTAACAGCCCTCTCTCAACAGAGGGGAAGGGATATAACACTACCTATCTCCTGTTTAACCACACAGTCCTTTCAGCAGTTCCAGGGTGAATTTACACCATGGTTAAGTTTCAACACCATTCAATCTTCATTGATGGACAAGGGAGAGACGTTCTCTACTCCATCGGTGGAGACTCTCTCGTGAACGTTTTTCTCCAAGAGTCTTGCTTGGACTCATAAAGATAAGCCTTCATTTTAATTTTCTCTTCTTTTCAGCAAGAGCTGCCAAGGATAGATTTTTAATTGGTGTTAATTCTATGCTGGAGAATGTTCTGAGAGTGTTAATGATATGGAGAGTTGGAGCTGAGAGGGTGTAAAAATTATCAGCTAGACACCGTCTGATCTAGGATAGAAATAGAAATCGACCTCTCCAGTTTGATTAACATTTTGATTGCACGCAAGCAGCCTAGCATCAAATAATCTGCAGGAGGTCACCTCAGCAAAAAAAAGAAAAAAGAAAAAAAAGAGACCTGGAAAACTAGTGGATTCCATTGGTCTGTAACTGAAGAACAATTTCTTTTCTTTTTTTAATGAGGTCGTGCAGATTAACTTTTCATATTCTCCAGTATTTTTATCATATTGCTAAGCAAACCACTTCAATGCAATGAAGGTAAAATATTTCCACTTCCCTGTGAGTTTTAGGGCAATCAATTAATCAATCAATCAGAACAGAGCTGGAAGAGACCTTGGAAGTCTACTAGTTCAACCTCCTACTCAAGCAGGAGACCCTATACCATTTCAGACAAGTGGTTGTCCAGTCTCTTCTTAAAAACCTCCAGTGACGGAGCACCCACAACTTCTGGAGGCAAGTTGTTCCACTGGTTAATTGTTCTCATTGTTAGGAAGTTTCTCCTTAATTCCAGGTTGCTTCTCTCCTTGATTAGTTTCCATCCACTGTATCTTGTCTTGCCTTCTGGTGCTTTGGAAAATAAGTTGATCCCCTCTTCTTAGTAATAATAATAATAATAATAAAGTTGGAAGGGACCTTGGAGGTCATCTAGTCCAACCCCCTGCTCAGGCAGGAAACCCTATACCATTTCAGACAGATGGCTGTCCAGTCTCTTCTTAAAAACTTCCAGTGTTGGAGCATTCACCGCTTCTGGAGGCAGGTTGTTCCACTGATTAATTGTTCTAACTGTCAGGAAGTTTCTCCTTAATTCCATGTTGCTTCTCTCCTTGACTAGTTTCCATCCGTTGCTTCTTCTCCTGCCTTCAGGCGCTTTGGAGAATAGCTTGACTGCCTCTTCTTTGTGGCAGCCCCTGAGATATTGGAAGACTGCTATCATGTCCCCCCTCGTCCTTCTGTTCATTAAACCAGACATATCCAATTCCAGCAGCCGTTCCTTATATGTTTTAGCCTCCAGTCCCCTGATCATCTTTGTTGCTCTTCTCTGTACTCTTTCTAGAGTCTCAGCATCTTTTTTTTAATGTGGTGACCAAGCTACATGCAGTATTCCAGGTGTGGCCTTACTAAGGTTTTATAAAGCAGTACTAATACTTTATGTGATTTTGATTCTATGCCTCTGTCTTTCCCTACTGCACTGTTAAAGACGTCTCTAGCCACCCACAAGTTTTCAAAAACTTCCTACAAGCACAAAATGTGCTGTCCCTGTTGCCAGTTCCAGTTCTGGTTGTTGTTGTTTTTATCACCTCTGTCTGTTTTGGGGAATATAAACATCACCCAATGATTCATGCACTCTTGGATGGTGCCAAAAAAAAGGGAAGGAAAGACAATTTAACACCAGTCCAGCTCTGGATGACTTAATCCTGCCTGATTCTTTAACTAGGGACAACTTGAAAACGACTTCATGGGAATGTAGCAGGAAAAAAATGTGTTGGGAGTACTGAAGGGTCCTTGAATTTCCTAATAAATGGATAAAATCAATTCTTTAAAATATCTTATTTCTGTAAGTCATACTTCTAACACTGATTTGATATTAAGATTGTCTGACAATCCATGGTTATGAGAGGCTCCCCTTGGTTTCATTTCACCCCATAATGTTCTTTCTTGCTTGGGGTCAGGAAAGATGCTGAAGGTTAGGATTAAGTATCAATAAAAGATAATATTTGTAGCTCAGGGTTGAAATGAGGGCTCCTTGGTGTTCTCTAATCTTGGTTGTTTTCTTGCAGATGTTTCATTACCCAACTAGGTAATATCATCAGTGTTGTTTAGGATTAGGATCATCACATTAGGATTAGGATTTTATAGAGCCTTGTCCATCATTTGTCTTGGAGATAAGACCTTGCATTTCACACTATATTTTTTTTCCTCCATCTCAACATAATTGAACAGCTCAATTAATCTCCATGAGGTTCAAACTGAGAGTGAGTCTAAAAAACTTCTCACCATGCTTGATCTACTGTTTTTGGTATATACCTCGATTTATCTCCTACAGCATTTTTCTGCCCCGTAACAATGAGGTTCTGAAACGTTCCTTTGTTGACTGGAAAGTAATTATGCTTGGATAATTTGGACAGGAATGTCTTTGGACACACATTTTCTTCAGAGCTTCAGCTGACCGTAAGAAGTTCATCAAAGGATTGACGAACCATTTCAACTGGCCTCAATTATCTGGGAGATAATTTCTTACCAAGACACCTCATCCTGTTCCTCTCATTTTGAATGTCCTGATCCAGCTTTATTTTTACTCAGGGTTTTTTTTAAATAATAATAATAATAATGGGCAATTCTAAACTGAGCCATTAGAAGACAAGAACAAGAGAATCAGTGTGGTGTAGTGGTCAAGATATGGGCTGACATCACGGAAATCCAAGTTGAAATCTACTCTTGAGATATGGAAGCTCACTCAGTCCAACCTATCTCAGATAATTATAGTTGAAAGTAAAACTATGTGGAATGAGTTCCATGTATACCACCTTTAGTTCCATCCAAATACTAACCAGCCCTGACCCTGCTTAGCTTTTGTTGAGATCAGTCAAGTTCAGTTGGCTGATGGAACCAGGGAAGGCAGTTTGGTGTAGTGATTAAGGCATCAGGCATGAGTTCTAGTCCCATCCTAGACAAAAAGACAGCTGGGTGACCTTGGAGCAGTCACACTCTCTCAGCCTTAGGAAGGAGGAAATGGCCAACCCCTTCTGAAATCTTGCCAAGAATACTGCAGAGACTTTTTCAGAGAGTTGCCAGGAGTCAAATCAAACTCGATGGTCCAGAAGCATGCATCTGGTCAATTAAGTGCTATAGAAGTAATCCAAAATAGATGGAGAACATTAGAACTTGACTTTCCAGAATGATGGACCTTACAAATTAGTTATTCTCATAATTTCCATAATAACTGTCTTAATAATACAATAATAATGTCCACTCTGAGCAAAAAGATTTGAGAAGCTCTACAAAAAACCCCACGAAACCTCTCGCTGTTGTAGGTACACATGTTTATACACTAAACGGAACAGACCCAGAAGGAGATCCGGTAACCTATGGCCTGACCTTCGAAGCAGGTTCAAGGAAATACTTGGCCGTGGATGAAAACTACGGAAATGTTACCCTGATTGCGGAGCTTGATCGAGAGGTAAGGAAGGAAGGATCTTTCTGAAAATCTTACTGTGGTGGTGGTGATCTTGGTGTGAATTACATTATTTAAAATTCAAAAAGGGATGGAGCTGAGAAAATCAGATGATTAGATACTTCCTATCATTTGGGAAAAGTTCCCCAGAGATCTAGTCTACAATTCTTCTCCCTGTTACATTCATATTCGTCATTCTTGTTTGCTGACAGGAATGCTCAGTCTATCTGTAGTCTCAAGTGGTATAGCCCAAATGTAAGTTTATTGTTAAAATAAATACTCGGAGATCTCTTATCTGTTATAGATAAGAGATTCTAACTTCAATTGCTACCAACAGTTGAATCTATGATTAGTACACCCAGCATAAACAGAATCTAGTTATGACAACTGTTTGTGTTATTTTTCATGGCTGCCTCCTTTTGAAAGAGTAATTTGGATTATTATTTTGGGCTGATTATTGGATTATTTTTGACCGAGTCTAAGTGATGTATAATTCATGCAGGAACTGAAAGAACAAATTGTGTCATTGTTAATGATCACAGAAGCTTACTCTCAGGTAAATGCAGGTAGTCCTCGACTTACAACAGTTTGTTGAGTGACTGAAGTTACAGCAGCACTAAAAAAAAAGTGACTTATGACCGTTTTTTACACTTACAGCTTCCCCGCGGTCACCTGATCAAAATTCAGACGCTGGGCAACTGACTCATATTTATGACGGTTGCATGTCCCGCGGTCACGTGGTCCCCTTTTACAACCTTCTGACAAGCAAAGTCAATGGGGAAGCCAGATTCACTTAACAACCGTGTTACTAACTGAACAGCTGCAGGGATTCCCTTAAGAACTGTGGCAAGAAAGGTCGCAAAATGGGGCAAAACTCACTTAACAACAGAAATTTTGGGTTCAATTGTAGTCATAAGTCGAGGACTACATGTATGGTCATATTTGCCTAGAACAGGGGTAGGCAACCTTGGCTCTTTGATGACTCGTGGACTTCAACTCCCAGAATTCCTGAGCCAGCCATGCTGAGGGGAAAGGGAGAGGTTTCCATGCTGAGCCATGCTGGCTCAGGAATTCTGGGAGTTGAAGTCCACGAGTCATAAAAGAGCCAAGGTTGCCTACCCCTGGTATAGAAGTAAGCCCCATTAAACTTACAGGACTTGGTTCTGGGGAGACACTCCGACGCTATGTTATGAATTTGCACTATAGCATTGATGTTGTGGGATTGCATTGCTCAATTTTCGTTAAATCCAAAGTAAAGAGAAATCAGCTGTTCGTACGTTGTAAACCATTTCTAAAATGCATCCTTCTTTTCTTCCTTAGTCACAAGATGAGATTGAAGCGGTCGTTAATATTTCCGATGGTTTAAGCACAGTGAGTATATCAATAGAAATGTGCTTTCAATAACTACAGATGTTTCATTTCGTACAGATGAAAGTATGCTTCAACAGCTAAGCAACTCAGCAACTAAGATGGTTAAAGGCCTGGAGACTAAAACATATGAAGAACGGCTGCAGGAATTGGGTATGGCAAGTCTAAAGAAAAGAAGGACTAGGGGTGACATGATAGCAGTATTCCAGTATTTGAGGGGCTGCCACAAAGAAGAGGGGGTCAAATTATTTTCCAAAGCACCAGAAGGCAAGACAAGAAGCAAAGGATGGAAACTAATCAAGAAACAACTTAGAATTAAGGAGAAACTTCCTGACAATGAGAACAATTACTCAGTGGAACAGCTTGCCTTCAGAAGTTGTGGATGCTCCAACACTGGAAGTTTTTAAGAAGAGACTGGACATCCATTTGTCCAGAATGGTATAGGGTTTCCTCCTTGAGCAGGGGGTTGGACTAGAAGATCTCCAAGGTCCTTTCTATCTCTATTCTGATTGACTGACCTTAAGCCCTGTTCTAAGATGACTAAGCTCTGAATCTGGTCCCAGCCTTTCCTTTGCCTAGCCTTGCGCTATCTTAACTGGGTCACACATCATTACTTAGGTTGCAATTCTGAAACTGCAAATTGAATCATCCCATATCTATTTTCAAATCTGGCTGACAATGAATCATTGTGTTGTTACCTGGATCGCTGCCAGGATAAATCTGTTAAGCTGATTCCATAGCTGTTAATTCAATCCAACTTCTGACTGCCAGACAGAAGCCAAAATTCACATTAGGAGATCTTTGTAACAAAGAGCTGTTGAGCTCAAGGAATCAAAGAAGATCATTGCAGGATAACATTGTTCAGGCAATATCACTACATGCTCCAAAATTCTTTGAATTGGTTGATGCTTATCTCTTTGGGTGAAATACTTCAGTCCAATGTTCTTCCCTGTCCACTGTGTCCATCCTTATCTCAGTCTCTTTAATTCACTCACTCATTTATTTGGTCTTCAAAATTATTAAGAATCTATTTTTTTCCCCATGTATGCATATATGGAGTGTGTGGACCATGGACGGGGAACCTGAAGTCTTCCCGATTCCTTATTGATCTACTTTCTGACTTCACGTGAAAACCCAACTGGGCTGTGTCCTTACATTCTTGTTGAAATAAATATCACGCCAGGTACCAAGAAGTCATATGCTTGGTTTAATTTTGGCTTCATTACGAGGTGTGAAGTCAGCCATGGCCATTTTCCAGTTGTGGTTTGTAGCTTAGTATTGTGTGTGATCTCTGCTCTGATGGCTTTGTTAATAGTCTAGTACTAGTTAAAACTAACTATGGCTCAGCGTGATAAATATAAGTCTGTGATTTCAGATATTGGGGAAAATTGGAAGGACTCTTACACCGAGTTTAGTTGAGGTGTTTTTGCACTGGATTTTCCAAAATCTCAAAAGTCTTTCAGACTTTGCTGCCTGATCTGAACTCGTCTAAGACGTTTGTGTTTTGACATTGAGCTATTCTCTCCTTTAAAAGCAAATGTTCATTTAAAAAAAAAAGCCATTGATTTGAATTTTTCTCATTGATTCTGAACGTAATGCACTTCCTTAAATGTAACCAATAACACTTTCAGAAGACTCACTGCTGTTACTGTCCTTAAATCGCTTAAATCTCCAGGGTATTTTTCCATCTTTATACTGTAGTCCTTTGTTACCACTGTATTTCGTTCATCTGTTACCAGTAGACTAGGCTGCAACAAGCAAGCAGGCATGCACAGAACTGTATGTCAGTCACATTGCCTAGCTGAAGATAAGATAAGACAAGATAAGATAAGGCAAGGCGAGATAAGATAAGGCAAGGCGAGATAAGATAAGGTAAGGCAAGGCAAGGCAAGGCAAGGCAAGGCAAGACAAGGCAAGATAAGGCAAGATAAGGCAAGATAAGGCAAGATATGATAAGATATGATAAGATACGATAAGATAAGATGAGGTAAGATGAGGTAAGATGAGGTAAGATAAGGTAAGATAAGGTAAGATAAGACGAGGCAAGGCAAGGCAAGGCAAGGCAACCTTTATTGTCATTTTTTACTGTGGGCACAACGACACACATCAAAAATGAAATTTAGTTGCCCGCTCTCAAAGTGAACACATACATGACACACACCTAAACATACTATATACAACATATACATACTATATACAACATATGTATAGACCTACACCCCTACATAGACATAACATATGGATATTAAACACTGTCCATCTTGAGTATATAACGGAAGGTTCACATGTTCAACTTTAGGTGGCGGAGAAGGTCAGAATCGTTATAACAGATGCAAACGACGAGAAACCAGAATTTATCAACACGCCTTACATCGTTCAAGTCCAAGAGGTGGGTGGAATTTGTTTAGATTCTTGGTTAGCTGGAATGACGATGCTTCATGAGGGACATAGCTATTAAACTAATATAATAGCCAGTTTGGCATAGTGGTAAGATGTTGATCTAGAAACCAGGAGACTATAGTTCTAGTCCAGTCTTAGCCATGAAAGCCATCCGGGTGACACTGGAGCAGTTGTTCTCTCTCATCCCAATTCACCTCACAGGGTTATTGCTACGGGGAAAAATAGGAAGCGGATATGTCCACTACCTTGAATTATACATAACAAGTGGGGGGAGAGGGAGGAGGAGGGGAGGGGGAGAGGGAAAAAGAGAAGGAGAAGGGGGGAGAAGAAGGAAAAGGAAAAGGAAGTGGTGGTGGTGGTGGTGGTGGTGGTGGTGGTGGAGAAGAAAGAGAGAGGGGGGAGGAGGAGAGGGGGGAGAGGAAGAGGAGAGGAGGAGGAGAAGAGGGGGAGGAGGAGAGGGAGAGGGGGAGAGGAGGAGGAAGAGAAGGAGGAGGAGAGGGGAGAGGAGGAGAAGAGAGGGGGTGGAGGAGGAGGGGGAGAGGGGGAGAGAGAGGGAGGGAAAGGAGGAGAAGGAGAGAGAGGAAAACAGGGAGAGAAGAGGAGGAGGAGAGGGAGAGAGGGAGAGAGGAGGAGGAAGAAGTGAAGGGGGAGGGGAGGGGGAAGGGGTTGAGAAGGAGCTGTGGGACTGTGTTTGTATTAATCAAAACATATACACGTATTTGAGTAGGTCTACAGATGTCATTTCTGTCAAATGTTATATCATTATCATGTTTGATTTTTCTCCGGACATCTACAACTGATATCCAGTTGTTTTCCTCTTTGCTTTGTGTCTCATTTCCTCACTGTGAAGGCAGCGGGGATGGAGAAGACATTGCCTTCCTTTTATTTGTTGGTTGGTTTCCTCTCAATGGAACCTGCCATCGTTTCCTTCTCTAGTACGCTTTTACTTAAGCAGCGTAGTCTTCTCCTTTATTAGTCCCTTCTTCTTGCCTGCTTTTTCCTCCCACCCCACAGCCTTGGATTACTATTTTCTTCCCTCCCATCTCTTGCTGTTGTCGTTCTTGCTTTCAAGCCTAATTCAGCTCTTTTCTGGATTTTTCAGAACACCCCCGTAGGGAGCAGCATCTTCCAAATTGAAGCAGTGGACAGAGACACCGGTTCAGGAGGCAGCATTAATTACTTCCTGCAGGTAAAGCTGCATTTAGATTATGGAGTCTTTGGGCTATTCCAAACTTAATTCTTCTTAAACTTAGTTATTAAACTTAGAAAGGGACCAACCATTCTGGACGGCTCGCCTGTTTTAATAAGTAAAGAACAAAGAGATAACAAAGAAGAAACAAATACACAAAACTGGGCCCATGATGCACTACTGCGGGACCTGGGAGAATAGCCAGGTTCTGAAAGATGGTTAGAACATCATGAGGGTGCAAACCATAGAGATTCTGTTCTAGAGAGGAAGGCGCCATGACAGAGAGATGGAGAGTAGGGATTCAGCGCCTAACGTTGACGTTTCTGTTCAGGAGCTGAGCTCCTCCGATTCTGACTTAAGAGCAGTGTGTTTGAAAACACAGGAAAATATTGTGGATGTATGGAGATTAGAGGTGGTTTTTTTCCCCATTTGTGGACACTAATGGATCACTACAAATCTAGGTTCCTGGCTTTAGGTTTTTCAAAAGAAAGGTAATTGCAAGGCTTTTGCAATTTCCACTGATACAATCACTCAGTTCTTCCTTCCTTCCCCCTCCCATTTCTTTCTTTCTTTCTTTCTTTCTTTCTTTCTTTCTTTCTTTCTTTCTTTCTTTCTTTCTTTCTTTCTTTCTTTCTTTCTTTCTTTCTTCCTTCCTTCCTTCCTTCCTTCCTCTCTTTCTTCTTTCTTTCTTTCTTTCTTTCCTTCCTTCCTCTTTCTTTCTTTCTTTCTTTTTCTTTCTTTCCCTCCCTCCCTCTCTTTCTTTCTCTTTTTTCTTTCTTTTTCTTTCTTTCTTTCTTTCTTTCTTTCTTTCTTTCTTTCTTTCTTTCTTTCCTTTCTCATTCCCTCCCTCCCTCCCTCTTTCTTTCTCTTTCTTTCTTTCTTTTACTCCCTCCCTCCCTCCCTCTCTCCCTCCCTCCCTCTCTTTCTTTCTCTTTCTCTTTCTTTCTTTCCTTCCATCTTTTTTCTTTCTTTTTCTTTCTTTTTCTTTCTTTCTTCCAGAATATCCATACAAATAAGTTTACCATAGATCGTCATAGCGGTGTCCTTCGCATCAAAACAGGGATCAACCTCGACTACGAAAAATCAAGGACGTTTTTTGTGACTGCAGTGGCTAAGGTAAAATATATTGCTCACAGGGGTAAATGCGTAACGGTGAGCCAGATGTGGAGAGGATGGAAAACGGTACAAGTTCTAATGATAAACTGGTGATACCTGATCTTTTTCATCCTTGACCTTCTGTGAAACTGCGTGATCTAGATATGTCAGTCAAAGGACACTAGCTTGAGAAACGTTGCCTTAAACTTGTATGCTTCTGATGGCAATATAGATGGTCATATTCAGTTTTTGGGGAAGGGAATCAGTGGCCAACATCTCCTGCAAGAATTCCTGTCTTACAGCTGGAAGCCAGCATGGTCACTGCTGATATTTAGGAAGCTACTAAAGTTCTGTTTTTTCCAAGGAGCATTTGAGACCAAGAAAAGAGAAAGAGATGGTTGGTGCTGTTAGTATGAGCATAACTTATTGATCCTTCGTGGGTTTTATATTATTTTAAGAGTGGTTGTATATGCCCATTGCTCGGATGATGTTTTCATTTTATGATTTTGGCTATAAGAATGGCAGTTGGGCCTGGGGAAAAAACAGGCCAATTACTAAATCAATTTATCTGAGGAACGTTCAACCGAGCCCCTTCATTCTTTCATTTTGGAAAGAAAGAGACTGCCCAATATATCTTATTTATGTCTGCTTCGGTAGGTTTTTTTTTTTCAGTCTTTAGATGTTAAATGGGGGTACAATGGCTCAGCGGTTAAAGACGCTGAGCTTGTCAGCTGGAATGTTGACAGCCTGGGCTCCAGACCTGAGCGCCACATGATGGGGTGAGCTCCCGTGCCTTGCCCCATCTCCTGCTCACCTAGCAGTTCGAAAGCATTCACATGGGAGTAGATAAATAGGTACCACTTCGATGGGAAGTTAACAGCATTCTGTGCACCTTTGGCGTAGAGCCATGCTGGCCACATGACCAGAGAAGTGTCTTTGGACAACGCTGGCTCCTTTGGCCAAGAAACGGAGGTGAGCCTTAGAGTTGGCCATCGACTGGCAGAGAAACCTTTATCTTTAGATGTTGAATGTGTGTAGGAGATTTCTGTTGCAAAGCAGGGCCCAATTGATAACACATTTTCCCATTCCATATTACAGTAGTAGCCAAAATTGTGGAAACCTTTTGGGAAAAGTGTATTTTTGAGGTTTGATGGCTAATAACACCACTTTTTTTGGGGGGGGGAGTAGTACCATAAAATTATATACCAATGGAAAGATAATTTAATCAAGAATGTAATGCAACAAAGTTTGTTCAATTGTCTGTACTGTATTCTATGAAAGGTTATAGCCAAATAACCAGAAAAAGGAAGCACAACTTGCTTAGGTTGATCTCAGGTAGCTTTCCTTCATCTGATTGTAGCCAATGAGCGTGAGCGTTTAGAGAGCCAATCAGGTGTCATCTTGTTTTGGCAATGAGCCAATCAGATCACAATAGGATTCAGATATTGATGTCACGTATTGAAGCTGAGAGGAGGACATTTGTCAGTTTGTTATGTGATTGCTATCAAGTTGGTTGGGTTTTTTTGTGTTCTTTCATTTAGTGAGCTTGTAAAACATAATAGAATTAAAGCAATGGTGCAAAGAGTTGACCGGTTGCCCAGAAAGCGATGTAAAATAGTATTATTAAGTGAACAAGGCTCAGTTATAAAGAAATTAGAAGAAAAATGGGTGGAAACTTAATGAAAGGTGGCATTTCTACTGTACACTTTTGCCAAAAGGTTTCCACAATTTTGGCCACTACTGTATGGCACGGGGTGACTAAGCTCTTGACCATGTCTCAAGAGATTTCAAAGGTTGAGAAACAACTAGGATATTTTTGTGCCCAATGAGACCAAGATAGTAGCCACTACTAATATCTACACTGCTAGGAGAGGAGGTTTCACCATATTCTACTGTTCAGTTGTCTAAATTTCATTTCAGATTCCTTTCTTGTTCAGCTGTGATGATCCCTGGGATCTAGAAATCTTTTCTTGGTCCATATACAAATTACGATCCTTGCCTGAGCTTCAAGCAGGCCTCAATTCTCTTAGCAATCTAAAAGTGATTCTAGACTTGCAATTACTCCTAAGCCTTGCCTTATAGTACTTTCACTAGGGAATCTGAAAGAGGTTTTGTTCAGCCAGAAGCAATGCTACCAGGCCTGACCTTAAAGACATGCAAGGTCAATCTTTTGAGCCTGTTGCTATCTGATCAATTAAACCTACAGTACTATAATTCTCCCCCCTTTTCCTAATTTAGGTTTTTAAAAGGGTTTTCCCCCCCTGAAGTCTGGCAGTAAGCCGAAAGACAAGATAAGTGTATCAGAATGAGGAAAAGAGACTTGAGCTGTCATGCTGCAAGCTCCACCTGTTATGTTAATGTTATGACATCGCAATGCATCACTATTATTAAAGGGCAGTAATAATGTTGCGCCTTTCATTTCATCATTTGCCCATCTGACTCTCTTGTGGATGCCCATGTGAAATGCAAATGGAAGCAAAGAGGTTATTTTAAGTGTCAACCAGCATATTATTATTGTTGTTGTTGTTGTTGTTGTTGTTATTGTTATTATTAATCATCGCACGGTCAGCCAGATGTTCAGACTGGATTTGGCATTTTTGTCTACCTATTGAGTCCTTACCAAGGACCTGGGATAGGCAGATGTGGATGTTTGATGGTATTACAGATATCGTCGCAGGATGGAAGCAGTTCCTAGTAAGGCTGCCTTTTGCAATTGACTAATGGCGAATTTGTCAATGCCAATGGTGTTCAAGTGGTGCTCCAGTTGTTTTGGGATTGCACCCAAGGCACCTGTTACTATTGGTACCACCCTTGCTTGCCTTTGCCACAGTCTTTCTATTTCTATTTGTAGGTCTTTTTATTCTGTTATCTTCTCCAGTTCTTTCTCGTCTATTCTGCTGTCTCCAGGCACTGCCACGTCCACTATCCGGAATTATTATTGTTATTGTTATTGTTGTTGTTGTTGTTGTTGTTATTTTGAAATCTCATAAGGGTCTGCTGTTGGTTAGCATCAACGAGTAAGGAAAAAAGAGATATAATGTCTGAATTCAAACACTAAGGTTATCTAAGACAGCCATGGGCATCAAGCTTTTTCTTCTCTCAACTATATTATAGAAATATTAAATAATATTAAAGCTTCTGAAATTAAAACATGAACTGAGTAGCATTAAGTAGTGGGGACAAAAAGGAGTTTCCATTTTGAGAGGATGGAGCAATATATTTTTTTTCTCCTTTGAAGAATCTAGTTCCTACAAGTTGCCCATAAGATAAAGAGAAGCTTACTTTCTCCGGGAAATCATTAAAATTCATTGTTAGCCCTTTTAACCCACGAAAGAGGAGGCACAGGCTGCCAACATTTTGGGAATCAGCTAAAATTCTCCAGGAAAGACAGCTTAAAAACAAAAAACACCCTTACTGGAGTCCTCACCATGGTCTGTTCTTGCCCAATTCAATTTCTGGATTGATCCAGTGGATTATAACAATCTTGGCCTTATTTTTGCCTCCCAGGATGGTGGTGGAAAGCTCCGTGGGGATCACAAGGTGTTTTCAGCCACAACTACCATCACAATCAACGTTGAAGATGTTCAAGACACGCCACCAATTTTTGTGGGCACACCCTACTATGGATACGTGTATGAGGACACACTGGTGGTGAGTATTACAGGGATCCTCTTTACCCTACTCAAACAGTATGGATTCTGAGGGTCCTCGGCGCTCTCTGAGGTTGTTTTTTTTTCTCACAGACATTTCATTACCAAACTAGGTAACAACATCAATGCTAGAGGGGAGTGGGGTAGAGGAAACAAAGACTGATCAACTGAGACAAACAAACTAACGGTAAACAACAGCCGAATCAAGGAACTGCCCAGACTACTCCCATCAAGCCACTTTTACACAAACAGAGAGTAAACCCCACTCCTTACTAGTACTGATGGTGTTACCTAGCTGGGTAATGAAACATCTGCAAGAAAACAGCCAAGCTCAGAGAGCAACAAGGACCCCACAGTTCAACCCTGAGCTATTAATATTCACCTGCTGTTTCAGCAGGTCTTTAGAAACCACAAAGAAGCACAGGTAGATTCTGGTAGAATGGAAGATGGAAAATCACTGAGCCATTGTATTGCAATTTAGAAATGACCTTGATATGAAAGAACCATTGAAGAGGGACTTGGGAAGCTATTATATAATCCATGGTTGTCACAAGCATGAAACAGAAACAAACATATAGAATAACAGAGTTGGAAAGGGGCCTTGGAGGTCTTCTAATCCAACTCCTTGCTTGAGCAGGAGACCCTATACCATTCTGGACAAGTGGCTGTCCAATCTCTTCTTAAAAACCTCTAGTGATGGAGCACCCACAACTTCTGGAGGCAGGCCATTCCACTGGTTAATTGTTCTCACTGTTAGGAAGTTTCTCCTTAGTTCTAGATTGCTTCTCTCCTTGATTAGTTTCCATCCATTGCTTCTTGTCCTGCCCTCTGGTGCTTTGGAGAATAGCTTGACTCCATCTTCTTTGTGGCAACCCTTGAGATATTGGAACACTGCTATCATGTCACTCCTAGTCCTTCTTGTCTCTAGACTAGCCATATCCAAATCTTGCAATGGTTCTTCCTATGTTTTAACCTCCAGACCCCCTAATCCTCTTTGTTGCTCTGCTCTGCACTCTTACCAAAGTCTCAACATCTTTTTTATAACATGACCAAAACTGTTTGCAGCATTCCAAGTGTGGTCCTACTAAGGTTTTAATGCTGTCCGGGGAATTCTGGGAGTTGAAGTCTTAAACTTGCCAAGTTTGAAAAACACTGAGGCAAACAATAGAAACAGAAAGGAGAGGATAAAAATAGCATTTAAAAAGTTGCCTCTTTCTGCAATGAGTTCACAATGCTCTCATACATGCGATACACGGCCGTGATGCAAGAGGCCAGAATGTAACTTTATTTTTACTCCCAACCACACTCCTCCATGCTACTTCAATCCGCCAAACTGGGAAAGAGAACGAATAACGCAGGCCAACTCCAGGATTTAGTCTTAGCAGAGATCCAGGTCCTATATTTATCGCTGCGTACGAGATTTTGGTTAATCCCATTTTAATTTGCAAGGCTGCAAATGGATTCAAACTAAACCAAGAGTCCAGGCCAGTTGTGTGAGTTTGCCACGCAGCTTTTACTTATAGCCGATTCCTCTCCCTACTTTCTCTTCTCTTGTGTCGCAGTCATTTCGATTTTGTGGCACCATATTTCACTGTGCATATTGCGGTAGTTTTGCCAATCAGATGGCAGATTTCTGGGAATACTGGCAAGTGTTTTTCTTCCACTTTGTAATCTGTGGTCATAAAATGTTGAAAGATAATAATTAACTCAATATAACTATTAACCAGTGATCTGGAAACACCCTAATAACGAAGTAGAGGACTTTTTAATGGAACCCACTGAAGAAAACAATGCAATTAAGGATCAATGACCTCTGGGGAAAAATATTCTTATAATCTATTGACAGGATGTGAATACCGGGATGCTGATACCTCCAGCCACGTGTTCTTGTTACATATTTCAGAAACAGATAAGCCATCATCATGTGTGTAATGAGGAGCAATTAATCAGATGCAGGCTGAATATATGAGAATCAAGGATTGACTATTTAGAAAACGACACCCCCTACACAACACACCCTTTCCAGTGTCGACCTCTTCTTTATTGAAGAACAATGTTCACCCGGCAGTGTGGTCCTTAGATAAATCTGATCTCCAGCCTAGGTAGAAGGACTAAACCTTCTCCAGTTTCCAATTCAATATTTGGATAGTTTCAATATTTAAAAAAATAATCAGGCAAGGAGATACCAGAAGCCATCGGTTTCCTTTTAGATAAATGTTGTTGTTGTTGTTAGTTGCGAAGTCATGTCCGACCCATCGCGACCCCATGGACAACATTCCTCCTGGCCTTCCTGTCCTCTACCATCTTCTGGAGTCCATTTAAGCTCACGCCTACTGCTTCAGTGACTCCATCCAGCCACCTCATTCTCTGTCGTCCCCTTCTTCTATTGCCCTCAATCTTTCCCAGCATTAGGCTTTTCTCCAATGAGTCCTTCCTTCTCATCAGGTGACCAAAGTATTTGAGTTTCAACTTCAGGATCTGGCCTTCTAAAGAGCAGTCAGGGTTGATCTCCTCTAGGACTGACCAGTTTGATCACCTTGCAGGCCAGGGGACTGGCAGGAGTCTTCTCCAGCACCATAGTTCAAAGGCCTCAATTCTTTGGCACTCAGCCTTTCTTATGGTCCAACTTTCGCAGCCATACATTGCAACTGGGAAAACCTTTAGATAAATAGAAAAGTAATTTAGTTGCCTAAGTGTTTCAGGAAACTTACGTTTTCCAGGATTTCATAGCTTAGGTCTTCAAGACAAAGCAAAGGAGACCTTTTATGTCCACATGGACACTTCTACAAGATCCTGGACCTCCAGGTGGCCACTGGGATTCCATCTCATGTCGAATCTGATGATCCCATGTTGGACTAAACATTGAAAGCTAAGATCTCAACTGAATTAAAAATAGCATACAAATATATATATATTAATATTGATAGTTATCTTGAAACCCAAAGATCAGTACATGGATCTTTGGGTTTCACTACAATACAAGCTCAGATTGCCCAAGGATCTGCTGATACAATTCTACAAAGGAATTATTGAGTGTCATTTGCACCTCTATAACTGTCTGGTTTCGCACAGCAACCAAATAGGACAGACCCAGGCTTCAATGGATAGTTAGGACTGCAGAAAACCAGCCTGCCTTCCATTGAGGATCTGTCTACTGCACGAGTCAGAAAGAGAGCTGGGAAAATATCTACAGACCCCTCACATCCTGCACATAGACTGTTTCAACTCCTTCCCTTCAGGATGCCACCATAGGGCATTGCATTCCAAAACTAGCAGATACAAACATAGCTTTTTCCTCCATGCCATCACTCTGCTGAACACCTAATTCCCCCAGAACTGTCTTAGGCCTAAGGGCATTTAATCATGTCGCAGGCTGTGTTGTTATTATCCTTGTTATCTTTTCATCTTTCTCACCTTCTCATCTTCCCTACGACCTTCTTCTACTGGTATCGTATGATTTTATTACTTGTTGTTTATATCTTATGACTGATGATCTCTGACTTATCATTTGTTGGTTCTAGGTACACTGAGAGCTTATGCACCAGAGACAAATTCCTTGTGTGTCCATTCTATTCTATTCTATTCTATTCTATTCTATTCTATTCTATTCTATTCTATTCTATTCTATTCTATTCTATTCTATTCTATTCTATTCTATTCTATTCTATTCTATTCTATTCCCATCCCATCCCATCCCATCCCATCCCATCCCATCCCATTCTATTCTATTCTATTCTATTCTATTCTATTCTATTCTATTCTATTCTATTCTATTCTATTCTATTCTATTCTATTCTATTCTATTCTATTCTGGTCTGGTCTGGTCTGGTCTGGTCTGGTCTGGTCTGGTCTGGTCTGGTCTAGTCTTGTAGAGAACACGTCTATCTGCTCCAGAATAGTTTCAGTCCAGCTTATGCCAAACTGGGAATCCTCTATTCTATTCTATTCTATTCTATTCTATTCTATTCTATTCTATTCTATTCTATTCTATTCTATTCTATTCTATTCTATTCTATTCTATTCTATTCTATGCTATTCTATTCTATTCTATACTATTCTATTCTCTGGTCTGGTCTGGTTGGTCTGGTCTGGTCTGGTCTGGTCTGGTCTAGTCTTGTAGAGAACACGTCTATCTGCTCCAGAATAGTTTCAGTCCAGCTTATGCCAAACTGGGAATCCTCTATTCTATTCTATTCTATTCTATTCTATTCTATTCTATTCTATTCTATTCTATTCTATTCTATTCTATTCTATTCTATTCTATTCTATTCTATTCCTTTTCTCTATTCTATTCCTTTTCTCTATTCTATTCCTTTTCTCTATTCTATTCTATTCTATTCTCCTCCCCCAAAATTGCAAGCTTCCTCTGCTACTATGATGTCCCATCTCACCTCCTCAGAGTGACACTTCACAATCTTTTTACTTCACTAGGCCTCTTGATACAGAGATTTTTCTTCCCTTTTCTCCCTAGGGATCAGAAGTTATAACTGTTGTTGCCATGGACGGAGACAGGGGGAAACCCAATGACATATATTACAGCATTCTGAATGGTAAGTGGTTGGTGAAACTGGAAAGACGTAACTAAGCTAGGTAGAGGAAGGAAGAGACAACCCTATCAGAATTATTTCCTATCAGGGAAACCGCTGTAAAACGTTCCGAAAATGTTTATGTAGGCATTGCCAATTGGCACCTGCCCAATATTGGACCTCACAGGATTCACCAAATCCCCTGCATTGGTGTGTTGTGTTGCTTTAGGCTTGTTGTTGAATCACAAACTCAGCCATCGGCCTGGAAAAACAAACTCACTTGCTCCTAAAACCAGGCTGTCGTTTGTCAAGAGGATTTAACATTCTGACTCATATCCCTTCACAGGTTGGCTGGCTGGGTTTTTTTGGTGTGTGTGTGTGTGTGTGTGTGTGTGTGTGTGTGTGTGTGTGTGTGTGTGTGTGTGATAAAGCATTCATGCTAATCATGAGGATAAGTTGTTGCAAAAAAAAGTGTGAGTGTGTTTTTTCCCCCTTCCAGAAATGTGCATCAGAAATGAAACTTGAGAAACTTAAATCTTCTCACTTACCTTTATATGAGGGATGTTCTCATAGTTGGGAGATGTAATTATACATCTGCTAATTAAAAATGTTCTCTCTTTTTTAACCAGCTTCTGCTTCATACAGCCAATACTTTGGCATTCAGAAGTGAGGGTGTGGATCCTTAGGGTGGGCTTAGAGAGAGATCCAGGGCAGTTTTGTACACAAATTCATTTTAGACTTCTGTTGTTATTGTTCAGGAGAAGCAGGTCATTTGTGATTTTCACTCCTTAGGCCAAAACTGGAAAATCTTCAATGCTAGGAATACAGTAGTGGCCAAAATTGTGGAAACCTCTCGGGGAAAAGTGTATTTTTGAGGTTTGATGGCTAATAACACCACTTTTGGGGGGGAGTAGTACCATAAAATTATATATCAATGGAAAGATAATTTAATCAAGAATGTAATGCAACAAAGTTTGTTCAATTATCTGTACTGTATTCTATGAAAAGCTATAGCCAAATAACCAGAAAAAGGAAGCACAACTTGCTTAGGTTGATATCAGGTAGCTTTCCTTCGCCTGATTGTAGCCAATGAGCATGAGTGTTTAGAGAACCAATCGGGTGTCATCTTGTTTTGGCCATGAGCCAATCAGATCACAGTAGGATTCAATTATTGATGTCACGTATTGAAGCTGAGAGGAGGACATTGGTCAGTGTGTTATGTGATCGCTATCAAGTTGGTTGGGTTCTTTTGTGTTCTTTCATTTAGTGAGCTTGTAAAACGTAATAAAATTAAAGTAATGGTGCAAAGAGTTGACTGGTTGCCCAGAAAGCGATGTAAAATAGTATTATGAAGTGAACAAGGCTACAGTTATAAAGAAATGAGAAGAAAAATTGGTGGAAACTTAACCAAAGGTGGCATTTCTACTGTACACTTTTCCCAAAAGGTTTCCACAATTTTGGCCACTACTGTATGTCTAATTTTCACACTTCACACTCTCAGAGAGTTTGCCGCTGAAAGTCACCATTCCTGAAAACCATCAGTGCAGTTTCTCGCCTTTTTAAGCATGATGCACCAGAAAAAAATGTGTTTCATATCAAAATGAGCTTAACATCATCAGTATAACAACCACTTCCCAACCCCAGCCCCAATTGAAGGGGGGGGGAATGGAAAAATCACAGCTCTTCCTATGTGTGAATCAGTCAAGTTTATTTTGTCTCATCCCTGTAAACCTCCTATTCTCCCAAAATAGTTAATTCAGTCTCTGTCCGTCAGACTGCTGATTCTTTTGGGACTCTGCTAGGCACAAAAATACATGTCCCAATTCTCTTCCAAACACGGTGGCATATTTTTCTATCCAGTAGTTCAGGGGTGTCAAACTGCCAGCCCACGGGCCGAATACATCATGGCAAAACCGCGCCCACCCCATTGCCGGCAATGGGGTAAAAAGGTCACGATACGTCGTGACACATCCCGTGACGTTGCAAGGTTTGACACCCCTGCTGTAGTTGATGCTACATTACCTCCTTATTACCAATTTGCATGAGAATGTAAAAAACAGCTATGTCTAGTTTAATGAAAAGAAGGACTAGGAGTGACAGCAGTATTCCAATATCTAAGGGGTGCCACAAGGAAGAGGGGATCAACCCATTCTCTAAAGCATTTGAGGGCAGGACAAGAAGCAACAGATGGGAACTAATCAAGGAGAGAAGCAACCTAGATCTAAAGAGAAATTTCCTAACAGTGAGAACAATTAATCAGTAGAACAACGTGCCTCGAGAAGTTCCAATACTGCAGGTTTTTAGGAAAAGATTGGAAACCCTTTGTCTGAAATGGTGTAAGGTCTCCTGCTTGAGCAAAGGGTTGGATTTAGAAGACTTCAAAAGTCCCTTCCTCTTATTTTGTTATTTGGGCCTTTCTCTGGGAGAAATAAGAAAATGTCTTGATTTCTCCTTCCGAGCAAAAGCCACTGCCTATCTCTCATATAGGCCCTGATCCATCTCCCCCACCCCAATTGAAGCTCCCTGAGAGAGAAAGGAACAGAGTTTGTTATTCATAGTCTCTATTTCGTTTGAGGAAAAAGTATCTCTATCCTAAATTGGGTTTTTAGTGACGGTTTTGCTAATTGCTCTCCAGGGTCCTGAAACCTCTTCCCTTCGGCTTACTGAAATTTAAAATGTATATTTTCAAAATGCACATATCTTCTGCTTTTCCCAGAAAGACATTGAGCAAAAAAAAATAATATGTTTTTGAAAGAAGAAGGAATGGAAGGCATGTCCATTCCATCACCATAAGGCGAACGAGGATGCAATTACGTTTAGCACCGGCTGAAAGGAACACAATCTAATTCATTCATAGCTATCTTAAATTCTACCGATTTCAGCAGATCTTCTCAAATGGTCTCTATTTTAAGTTCCAACCAATAGTTCTTAAAAGTAAAGAGGTAATCTAAGACTGCTTTCACGCCCATCTTCAGAAACCACGAAGAACCTATCGGAGTGCAGATTACCCCTTGGATTCTGGTCACCTTTCAGATTTAATGGAGAGATGGTCTTCTCCCTTGACATAGACAACTTCTGAGGCCCCTTCCAATTCTCCAAACAGGAAGACCTTTGTGGAAATCCCAATTATTGTTCTGTGGTATGACCCCATCCAAGATCATTACCTGCTGTGTTTAACTAGTTGCATCATAACAACAGGATTCAGGATCACGTGAAGTATTAATACCACTTTACAAGGCCTTGGTAAGGCCACACTTGGAATACTGCATCCAGTTTTGGTCACCACGATGTAAAAAAGATGCTGAGACTCTAGAAAGAGTACAGAGAAGAGCAGCAAAGATGATTAGGGGACTGGAGGCTAAAACATATATAAGGAACGTTTGCTGGAATTGGGTATGTCTAGTTTAATGAAAAGAAGGACGAGGGGTGACATGATAGCAGTATTCCAATATCTCAGGGGCTGCCACAAAGAAGAGGGAGTCAAGCTATTCTCCAAGGCGCCTGAGGGCAGGACAAGAAGTAATGGATGGAAACTAGTCAAGGAGAGAAGCAACCTGGAACTGAGGAGAAACTTCCTGACAGTTAGAACAATTAACCAGTGGAACAACCTGCCTCCAGAAGTGGTGAATGCTCCAACACTTGAAGTTTTTAAGAAGAGACTGGACAGCCATTTGTCTGAAATGGTATAGGGTTTCCTGCCTGAGCAGGGGGGGTTGGACTCGATGACCTCCAAGGTCCCTTCCAACTTTATTATTATTATTATGTTGTAGGATTGGATGACTCTTCTTTCTAGAGAACTAAAATTTCCATAGGACTGGCTAACCTTGTGTATCTCTATTTTGCACAGGAAGTGAAGGCTCATTTGAAATAAATAATGCAACGGGAGCTATTTCTGTTGTTAAAAACCCAGCTCAACTGAAGAAAGAAGTGTATGAACTGAAAGTCCAGGTACTTGGTCTTACTTTCTCACCATAAACCTCCAGCCTTGCCATGATTGTGATGGGTTTATACTGTGCAGAATTTAAAACATCTGTAAAGATAGCACACACTTTCCCCCAGAGAACTGAAGTATCAAGAACCTCCGTCCATATTGCATGTACCAAAAAGATCATGGGTACAGCAAAACCCTGATCTTATTTAACCATGAGCCCAGAAATTACGGAATAAAATAGCTAAATTTGTTCGTGCGCATCTAAAGTAGGTCAGGAAAGTGTTACAGTTAGGTTTTGGGGAAGCAGCACAAGCCAAAAAAATAATAATAATCACACAGCATGATGATGACATCACTCCAGGACAAGCAAAAATAAATAAATAAATCCCTATTCTTCAAGACCCCAGTTCTAAAGGAACGCGTGGTCAGAGCACAAGTTGAGGTAATGAGATATCTACTTTGCAACTTTAACCGCTTGCAACTTAAGCAGCACGAGTGATTCTGAGTTCAAAGAAGAGGAAAGAATGTGAAAGAGACTCTTTGTGTGAAACAGAAAATAATGATGGGTTTGATTATTAGAAAAAAACAGTAGATGATAGGGAAAAGAATGAAAGTTATCTTCTAACCATAGTGTAAGAGGACAAATTAAATTTATACTTACAATGTTATAGAAGAAAACTGGAAGTCATTTATCTAATTTTTTTTTCTGCATTTTTGGCTTCCTTCCTTTGTCCCTCCCTCCCTCCCTCCCTCCCTTCTTTCTCTATCCCTTCCTTCCTCCTTCCTTCCTTCCTTCCCTCCCTCTCTCCCTCCCTCCCTCCCTCCTCCCCTCCTCTCTTATCTTAATTATCTTTCTGGATTAAAAATGTAATAAGTATTAAAAAAGAAATAATTAATCAAAAGCAGAAGAAAGATCTCATTGCACTAAAGGTTTCAGCAAAGAACGATTTCATCTCATCACTTGCTTGAACCTTAGAGCTTTATTTTTAAAAACAAAACAAAAATATCTGCGTGTGTTGGTTGAATAATTTAATCTGCTCTCTTCCAAACTTATCTGGTTTCATGACGTCTGCAAGGGGCAGAAAGCAACCTTGATTTATTTATTAAATTTATATGCCTCCTGTCTCACTTTCCAATCTTATACATTTTATGACACCATTGCCAAAATAGCAATAGCACCTAGACCTATATACCACTTCACAGTGCTTTGCAGTCCTGTCTAAGCGGTTTACAAAGTCGGCATTTTGCCCCCAACAATCTGGGTCCTCGTTTTACCCACCTTGGAAGGATGGAAGGCTGAGTCAACCTTGAGCCGGTCAGGATCAAACTCCTGGCAGTGAGCAGAGTCAGCCTGCAATACTGCATTCTAAGGAAGGAAGGAAGGAAGGAAGGAAGGAAGGAAGGAAGGAAGGAAGGAAGGAAGGGAGGGAGGGAGGGAGGGAGGGGAGGGAGGGAGGGCAATAAGCACTTAGACTTATATACCACTTCACAGTGCTTTACAGCCCTCTCTAAGTGGTTTACAGAGTCAGCATATTGCCCCCAACAATCTGGGTCCTCATTTTACCCACCTTGGAAGGATGGAAGGCTGAGTCAACCTTGAGCCATTCAGAATCAAACTCCTGGAGTGAGCAGTGAGTTAGTGAGCAGTGAGTTAGCCTGCAGCACTGCATTCTAACCACTGCTCCACCCCAACTCTACTGTTTCTAAGTCATGGAAGTGTTGCAGAAGGAATAGCATCCACAAGGCAACACAAAACCACAAGGGAAGGAGAGTGGCAAGATTCCTTATCCTTTTTCTTTCCTGTTTGTCGTAGGCTTCTGAAATGGGTTCAGAAGACAACGAGACTGCTCGTGCGTCCACCACAGTCATCATCAGAGTGGTAGACCTTAACAATCACCCACCGACCTTTTATGGAGAAAGTGGACCACAGAACCAATTTGAGCTCACCATGTATGAGCACCCACTGGAAGGTGAAACGTTGAGAGGCCTCAAAATTACGGTCAACGATTCAGATCAGGTCAGTAGACATCCAACTTCTACCTTCCTCCTCTTGATATCAGGACTGGGTTCACACAACTTGTAATATGCTAAAACCTGGTTAGAAAAGCCAAAGGATCCCATAACCATGTAATGGCTGAACATAATACTGTGGTTCGCACAGTCCTAAGATACTATCCGGGGCCAAAAGCACAAGAACATAAGTTAAACAAACAGATCAATCATGCGGAATCTGAAATGATCAAAATCATCTTGGCAATGGTAGAGCATGTTGGAAAAAAATCTAACTTGGGGAAAAAAACATATCACTATAAATAAATCACTGTTTAAGGCCATTGCTTGCTTTCCAAGCATGAGCATCGATGGGATGAGAGTCAGGTTACTAAATACACATTATGTTCCACCCCTTGCATGTTTACATGGCAATGTCACGGGCTAACGTATGGAATAACAGAATAACCGAGATGGAAAGGACAATTGGAGGTCTTCTAGTCCAACCCCCTGCTGAAACAGGACACCCTACACCATTTCAGACAAATGGTTGTCCTCCAGTGATGGAGTATCCACAACTTCTGGAGGCAACTCATTCCTCTGATTAATTGTTCTAATTATCAGGAAATTTCTCCTTAGGTCTAGATTGATTCTCTCCTTGATTAGTTTTCATCCTTTGCTTCTTGTCCTGCCTTCAGGTGCTTTGGAGAATAGGTTGACCCTCTATTCCATCAGGATGTTTTCATGCACATTTGGTCATGGGGACAAAATTTGAGATTTCTATGGAGTTCTGTGTTTCTAGGTTGGGTTTTGAAAAGAAACTGGACTAGACAATGTCCAGCAAGCCTTGTGGCCTTTCTTTGGGTAGAGATTGGCCTCTCTTGCTGACAGTATCACTAATTTGCTTCATCGCTTGGTGAAATGTATGCACTAGCTCCTTCCTTCTTTCATTTTCTTTTCCAAATCCTCCTGCAGGTAAGCTATCCCAGATCGTGACTTTGAAAAATAATCATACAGTACCTGGGGTAGGCACTGCTTTCTTTAAGCAGAGCAATGGGATTCATTTACATGATAATTTACTGAAGGCCTCCTAGTGCTCCGTGGCTTCCCCCTAGAAAAAGTGATAAGGGTTGCCATGGAAACCTTCAAGAAAAGGTTCAACCTGAACTAACCCAACAAAAAAACTTCAGATATGCTTACTTAAGATACACATGCTATTTGCAGTGATTGAAAATAAAATCTAGTCTATGGACAAGGAGATCATAATTAAAAGTTGAGCCAACATGACTGTATTATTTATTTACTAGGCTTATATTCTCTCTTTATGTTGGACAACTCAAAATAACTCAACCTATGTCTCCTGATTTTTCTCACGTAATAACCCTGTGATGGGTTGGGCTGAGAGAGATGGGGGACAAGCCCTAAGTCCCCCCAACCATCTTCCATGCCTAAAGGAGGAGTAGAACTCACCGTTTCTTGCCCAATACTTTAACCACTACACCAACTGGCTACCTATAATCTCCATTATTTTACCGTATGCCACTCAGAATCACCCTCACGAGATAGAAAACTTGGTATCCTCTCCTTCCTGAAGTGAAAAATAAGAACTTTTGAGACAGAACCTCACAACTGTTATTGTAAAGGTGCCCAGAGTTACCCTGTGGTAAGATGGTGGCCAGTAAATTTGATAAATAAATAAATACGTTTAATAAATAAAGTGTTGGTGCTCCTGTGAGAAAAAGCAGCCCAATGAACATAGAACTGCGTCCTGAAGCGGAGGTCTGCAAAACATCATTATTCTTGGTGCATTTTGGCCTGATTTGCTTATTTGCTTATTGTTGATTTGCTGAGGATGTTCTCATCCTGCACCCTATTAAAAAAACAAGGTTGTGCAGTGCTTTGGGTTCAGCCTTGAAAAGGTACTTCAGAGTGTGCAAAAGTTATTTAGTATTTGACTGTGTCACTTTAGCACTGATGATGTTACCTAGCTTGGTAACGAAATATCTGCAAGAAAACCACAAAGCTCAAAGAGCATCAAAGACGCCATAGTTTCTTTCTTTCTTTCTTTCTTTCTTTCTTTCTTTCTTTCTTTCTTTCTTTCTTTCTTTCTTTCTTTCTTTCTTTCTTTCTTTCTTTCTTTCTTTCTTTCTTTCTCTTTCTTTCTTTCTTTCTTTCTTTCTCTCCTCCTCCTCCTCCTCCTCCTCCTCCTTCTTCTTCCTCTCCTCCTCCTCCTCTCTGCAAACTCCATTCCCTTGTAGCATTGATGAGGTTACCTAGTTGGGTAATTAAACGTCTGCAAGAAAATCATCAAGCTCAGAGAACAGCAAGGACCCTACTGTGTCACTTTAAAAATAGCTGCATTATTTCCTGGGATCGTACAGGAATCCTGATGGAAAGAAATGTGGGTGAGGTGACTGTTGCATGTGGGAATAAAGTATAAAGAGAAGACCTTGTTTATGGACATATACTGTATGAGAAGTGGAACAATGCTGTTTCACACCACCATAAACAGAACTAATTTCTTTTCGCACTTTTTCTTCACAGGGAGCAAATGCTAAATTTAACCTCCACCTTGTTGGGTCCGATGGAATTCTCCGCGTTGTCCCTCAGACAGTCCTAAATGAAGCCCAAGTCACAATAATAGTGGAAAATTCTGCAGCCATTGATTACGAAAAGTTCCAGGAGTTAACCTTCAAGGTATTGCAATGACTTTTTTTTACTTTCTTCAATTCAAGGTTGAATTAAAAAGAGGGAATGGACTCTGTTTTTCCTCTCCTGGATTCATAGAGATTCCCAATCATCCAGGTCATGGTTGTCTCAAAGGCAACTGGACATCCTTGGGTTTTCCCTTGAAAACATTCTGCTTCTCATCTAAGAATCTTCTTCAATTCTGAAGCTCCTTGGATAAGAAGTGAAACATTTTTAAGGAAGAAAACCAAAAGCTTTTTGGAAAGCACTTTTGGGACTCCCTTTACCTCAGAACTTCAAATCTTTTGGAGACCCAAAGATGCTTTTTCATGAGGCGACTGGACTTTCTTGTTTTTCTTTGAAGAGATTTTGCTTCTCATCCAAGAAGCTTCTTCAGCTCTGACTCTGAAGCTTCTTGGATGAGAAGTGAAACATTTTCAAAGAAAAACAAGAAAGTCCAGTTGCCTCGTGAAAAAGCATCTTTGGGATAACTATGACCTGGATGACTGAGAATCTCCATAAAGCTTTTGGAGAAGAACAACAGGAAAAATAAAGATGAAACACTTGAAAGGTTCTGAAGCTGAAATGGTCACTGACCAGATTCACATGTTAAATTTTATACACAAACTATGGATAGCTCTGTTTGAAATGGTGGGACCTTGTATTTCTAATACCCTTAACCTGTAGTTTTCATCAGAAAATATCAAGATAATTCATGGCTGGATTCTTAGGGAGAAACTATTGCAAGGACATTTTAATCTGGATTTCTCTGAGGAAAGAACTCTTGAGTCATAGTCATTTTTCAAGAAGAATTTATTTGTGGCCAGCTGAGATGGCAGACTTCCCAAATACAGTAGTGGCCAAAATTGTGGAAACCTTTTGGGAAAAGTGTACAGTAGAAATGCCACCTTTGGTTACGTTTCCACCAATTTTTTCTTCTAATTTCTTTATAACTGTAGCCTTGTTCACTTAATAATGCTATTTTACATCGCTTTCTGGACAACCAGTCAACTCTTTGCACCATTACTTTAATTTTATTACATTTTACAAGCTCACTAAATGAAAGAACACAAAAAACCCCAACCAACTTAATAGCAATCACATAACATACTGACAAATGTCCTCCTCTCAGCTTCAATACATGACATCAATAACTGGATCCTACTGTGATCTGATTGGCTCATTGTCAAAAACAAGATGACACCTGATTGACTCTCTAAACACTCGTGCTCATTGGCTACAATCAGATGAAGGAAAGCTACCTGAGATCAACCTAAGCAAGTTGTGCTTCCTTTTTCTGGTTATTTGGCTATAACTTTTCATAGAATACAGTACAGATAATTGAACAAACTTTGTTGCATTACATTCTTGATTAAATTATCTTTCCATTGATATATAATTTTATGGTACTACTCCCCCCCCAAAAAAGTGGTGTTATTAGCCATCAAACCTCAAAAATACACTTTTCCCAAAAGGTTTCCACAATTTTGGCCACTTCTGTAGAAGTAGGCCAATCATCTGGTGACGTTTTACGCATCTTTACATGCTACTACACACATGCACTTACAAGCCTCTTTTTTTAATAACTCTTGGGAACATTTATTTATCAGTTTCTTTTACCATATACATGATGGTGCTTAAAAGAAATATTTTATTGAAATATTTTCAATATTTCTGCATAAATCTGGCCTACAGTACGACATGTTTTGCACACAAGTTCTACAACCAGATAAAGGGATCCCAGTATGAGTCAAAAACACTATACAGGTCCTTTAATTTATGGAGGAAAATGATCCAAATCCACCTATAATGCATGATAACAAATGATGGCTTTTCCCTATCACCATTTGAACACCAATGTTAATCTGTTAGAAAGGAAACCCTTTGATATATTTTAAAATAGCAAATTCTCACTTCCCTGTTTACTGCCTTAGCTTCTTGCCGTAGAAGTGAACACACCTGAGAAGTTTAGTTCAACAGCTGATATTGTGATTCATCTGTTGGACACCAATGATAACATCCCCCAATTTTCATCTGATTACTATATCGCCAAGATCCCAGAGAATTCTCCCGGGGGCTCCAATGTCGTTGCTGTAACTGTAAGTAAACTTCATTCTTTAAAAGCCTTACACCTTTCTTAATAGTCAACCTATTAATACATGATACAGAATAGATTATCATGTGATAAGATCACGTGAAGTCTTAATACCACTTTACAATGCCTTGGCAAGACCACACGTGGAAAACTGCATCCAGTTTTGGTCACCACGATGTAAAAAAGATGTTGAGACTCTAGAAAGAGTACAGAGAAGAGCAACAAAGATGATTAGGGGACTGGAGGCTAAAACATATAAAGAACGGTTGCTGGAATTGGGCATGTCTAGTTTAATGAAGAGAAAGACTAGGGGTGACATGATAGCAGCCTTCCAATATCTCAGGGGTTGCCACAAAGAAGAGGGAGTCAAGCTATTCTCCAAAGCACCTGAGGGCAGGAGAAGAATCAATGGATGGAAACTAATGAAACAGAGAAGCAACTTAGAACTAAGGATACATTTCCTGACAGAACAATTAATCAGTGGAACAACCTGCCTCCAGAAGTTGTGAATGCTCCAACACTGGAAGTTTTTAAGAAGAGACTGGACAGCCATTTGTCTGAAATGGTATAGGGTCTCCTGCCTGAGCAGGGGGTTGGACTAGAAGACCTCCAAGGTCCCTTCCAACTTTTTTATTATTACTATTATTATTGTTATTGCATCCTAGAAAGCATGCATAGAAGACCAATAAAGATGATAAGGGGTCTGGAGGCCAAACCATATGATTGAACAATTGAAGGAACTGGGTATGTCTAGTCTAACATAAAGAAGGACGAGGGATGGCATAATAGCAGTCTTCCAATATTTGAGGGGCTATCACAGAGAACAAAGGGTCAAACTATTGTCCAAAACACCTGAAGGCAAAACAAGAAATAATGAATGGAAGATTATTAAAAAGAGAGCCAACTTGGAAATAAGAAGGAATTTCCTTGCTGTGAGAACAATTAATCAGTGGAATGGCTGGCATATAGAAGTCATGGGTGCTCCATCACTGGAGGTTTTTAATTAGAGATTGGACAGCCATTTGCCTGAAATGATATAGGGTTTCCTGCATGAGCAGGGGGTTGGACTAGAAGACCTCCAAGGTCCCTTCCTACCCTATCATTTTGTGTTCTGTGTTCTAACCAAATAGTGTAGCTATTTGGCATCATTCCCTTCAAAAGTGTCCTCCTTCGTTACATTTATTGACAAATCTAAATCAATGGACGTAGACATTAATCAGATCTCGTACCTCCTGTATTTTAGAAGGCGTGGTAATCTTCCAAAAATTTGCAAAAAGAAGCAGATACACAAAAGCAAACTCTTCCTCTTTCCCCAAGGGTAGATTATAGTGACCGTTTGGGTTGAAGAAGTAGCAGAAAGAAACGTTTCCACCCCAAAATTGTTCATTCCCCTGAAAAATAAGCCATTCCAATAACTTACTATATCCACTTACATGTAAACTGATGTTGAATCTTTAGTATGGTTTGTTCTACGGCAAAGGTATGCAATAATTTTCAGAATTGCATAATAATATGAACCTTGTGAATTTCCCGTTGTAATCATTTCATTTTCTTCCACAGGCAATTGATCCAGACTCAGGCCTCTGGGGCGAATTAAAATACTCAATTTATGGAACAGGAGCAGATCTGTAAGTTTGCAATGTGACCGATTGCAAGCCTCTGCTCATATATACCATTTTAATATAAATAGAATATTTTGAGGGAAGATGCAGGAATGCATATGTGAGGCGTAATAAAAGGAGAGAAAATTGCTCATCGCATTCAAGCAGGATAATTTTGCATTCCAGTTTCTTTCTAACCTTATTCTAATTGGGGCAAGGAGCAAGGAAGGAGCAAAGTTCTTCCTGGTTCCTTTCTCCTGCTCAAATCAAATGTCTGTATGAAAGTCTATTATAAATCTATTATTTGAAATGAAAGAGCGACTGATAGTTTTTCTGAACTGCCGTCTCCAGAGTGGAGCAGATACGGATGAGATAGTCTGAAAGACATTAAATGCAAAACCTGCCATTTCAATTCTATAGGATAGCAATCAGTAAGAAATAGTCTTCACCCTTTCCTACTGTAATCTGTAGATCTGATGAACTGCGTGCTTCATACTGCAATTCTCTCAGTATTTCTTGCCACCCTTCTGAAGGTCTCCATTCGGAGTATTGAAAGAAAAAATTCTCCTTAACATTCAACTCAAGATGTGTTCGTTGTGGGAAGACTTACTTTTACATGAAGTTTCCGTAACAATGTTGCTTCCTATGAACTATCCCATCAAGATAGACGATAGACGATAGTAGATAGATAGACAGACAGACAGACAGACAGACAGACAGACAGACAGACAGACAGACAGACAGACACATATATAGTTAGATATAGAAGATAAATTAGATAAGTAGATGAAATGAATAGAATAGAATAGAATAGAATAGAAAAAAGGAATAGAGAAAAGGAATGGAATGGAATGGAATGGAATGGAATGGAATGGAATGGAATGGAATGGAATGGAATGGAATGGAATGGAATGGAATAGAATAGAATAGAATAGAATAGAATAGAATAGAATAGAATAGAATAGAATAGAATAGAATAGAATAGAATAGAATAGAATAGAATAGAATAGAATAGAATAGAATGATGACAGTTATTCAATCCAGGATCATACTATCTAATTAGTAACCAAATCTGATTAGTTTATGGATTAAATTTTCTCTGTGGTCCTTCCCTACTCTCCCATGTTATGAAATTCTTCTTCCCAAACCAGTCACCTCAGTTATTCTATTCATTGTCTTATGTCTTTACATTTTAAAAATGGCCTTTGTAATTGTTAAAAAAAACCTAAGTGAGTTTCAAATCTGAACAACTAACTTTATTACAGTAATTCTGAAGGCTTTGAAGAATAGGAGATTGTGTAAAAAATTTTAACTTTATGTTGCTTTGAATGTGCTGCAAAATGATTAAAGGGATATGTAACTAAATCAGTTGATAGATCATTTCTAATCTCTAATAACTTTGACAATAATGATTCTGAGCTACAGGGTGCGTCTTTTTCTGAATGTGTCGTCAGCATAATCCTCACCCATTTCCTCCCCAGTTTTCTGATTCACCCATCTACTGGGATTATCTACACTCAACCATGGGCCATCCTAGATGCAGAAATCAACTCTAAGTACCATTTTTTTGTGAAGGCAGAAGATATAGAAGGAAAACATAGCTTGGCTGAAGTCTTCCTCACCGTCCTGGATGTCAATGATCACTCTCCAGAGTTCAGTGAGAATATTCAGGAAAAAACCATGATTATTGGATCCCCAGTAAAAGTTGAGGTGGGTCAATTTATTGTTGCTCTCTGAAATGTGATGGTTCGTGATAATAATAAGTTTAAAAGCTAAATAATAGGGGCTGTGTAGTGCTTTGGATTCATCTCCAGAAAGGAGAACATGACAACATGAAAGTAGCATGTCATGGCTCCGACGGATGAAACTCTTCAGAAGAACTTCGAGGCATTGTTTACCTTAAAGAATCTTTATTTTGAGTAGCATAACTTCGGCACTGCGTAACTGAAGCCAAAAACTGAATTCCCCTCCCCTGAGCACATAGTATCAAAGCACAATTCCCTCCTTCAATTAACAGTCATAAATCACATCCCCCAATTAGCTTGAAGCCCGGGTCTCCTTTCCAGTTCTCCAGCCCGCCAAGTCCTAATCAGTTCTGGTTACAATAACCTTGTTTTCTCACACTAGGTTTAGTGTTGTTATGTCTAGCTGGACTCTCGTTCACATCCCCCCTCCCAGCATCATCTAACTCTAAAAGCAAAAGGTAAAAGATGGCTACATATCCCTTTGTTGTCAATGCAAAAACATCCGATGTTAGCAGCGTTGACATAGCACTTGTCTGCAACTTTTGAAAGCAGCTACATCATCTTCCAGGATCACTGTTTCTCTGTGATCCTGAGAAAAAAATGAAGTGACTTTCAAAGGCATTTTGGAGGAAATGAATCCAAAGCACTCCACAGCTCAGCTAAATGTTATCATATTTCCAAAGGGCAATATTAATTTTTAGGCTACAGAATTAGTTGGATAAGAATGGAAGTCGCCCTTCTCTGTGAGTTGTGTCAGCAAGAGCACCAATGAAGTGTCACTTACTTCAAAGGATATTTCGTACTTTTGTATAGACATGAATAAATGGGAAAGCAGAAAACATTCATCGTGCAGGTGGGAAGAAAAACAACAAAAGACCATCTCTAGAAAGGAGTGCAGAAAGATTTTTAAAAGATCCTTTCTAGAAAGGAGTGAAGGACATAGTCACGTTGACAAAGTTCTGCAACTGAACAATGAAGAAAGAAATAGTTGAGAAATCTCTTTCTCTCTTAGAATTTTGAGATATATCTGGTGGGCCTTATTTGGTGGGATTGGCTTACCATGAAATATAAATCAAATAATATTTATTTTTGAAAGCTTTGGGTTCCTTCCAGTTCTCCCCCCCCCCCCATCTCCTCAAATTTATAATGAGGGAATGGTTCCATTTCACCATTATGATTCTTCACCATTGTCATCACTGTCCAATTTTGCAAACCGACAAAGAAAAAATTGGCAGGAATACAATAGCCAAGTTTTGAAAAGAAAATGTGATTTCAAAATTCTAATAGTTAAGCTTACGTCCAGAAACCAATCTGATTCCACTCCATCATCTATATTATACTATATCCCACCGTATAATCTGAAAATGGATGTGTAATCCAGGGCCCATATTGGGGATCCAGTAAATAGTCATTTAGTGAATTTTGCTTGCCTTCTTTAAAATAGACTAACATTTATTAAATAAGGATTTTTCATCAATCTGAAAAAAACCCAAAACAGGCAATAGACCAAGATGCAGAAGAACCCAATAACATTGTGGACTACGCCATTATGCAGACCGATCCAGCCGATGTGTTTGATATTGATCAAAGCTCTGGAGAAATTAAACTGAAATCTTACATCCGATCCTTGGACGTCATCCACAACATCACCAAGAACAAAGATTGCATTTGGTCAGTGATCATCCAAGCGAAGGATCGAGGATCTCCATCATTTAGCACCACGGCTGTTCTGAAACTTGGCATCAGAGAAGAGGTAAGAGGAGGAAAAATTGATGAGAAAAGTGGGCAATTAAGGTAGATGGCTGAAAAACAACAGAGAAGTGCAGTGTCTATTAATTGTATTAAATTGTGGTTGGATAACACTTTGGAGTATGATCCAACGGAAACTTTCTGTAGGGGATGACCAGGCTGAGCCTGAGGGAGGGGGTCAAACGCATCATCAGTCATGAGTCCCTTCACATCCACAAGAGATCTAGGTCCAGCCCACCTTGAATTCCTTTTATTCCCGCTCATTTCCCTTGACCATTAGTAGGTCAGATTTTTGTAGAGTGCTTAAGCTTGCAATAAACCTTTATGCTCATTTAAACTGCCTACACCTAATGTTTACCCCTAATTACAAATTCTACTTATTAGTACTTCTGTGATGGCCTTTAAAACCCTAAAACAGTGGTGGCAAACCTATGGCACGGGTGCCAGAGGCGGCACTCGGAGCCCTCTCTGTGGGCACATGTGCCGTTGTCCCAGCCTTGCCTCCCCCCGTGACCCCCTTCTCTCCAGCAGCCCCCCTGAAGGAGAGTCTCCCTCGAGTGTGGCCCACACGGAGCAGCGCAGCCAAGGACATGGCAGCCAAGCAGCGTAGACAAGACTCTGCCCTCACACCCCATCATGCAGTTGATGCTGCAAGGTGCGGGCAGAGGGTGTGGCCGCCATAGCGCTGCTGGGCTGCCTGGGCAATCTGCGGCGGGCCATGGAGGCGGTGAGTGGTCCTGTGGGCAGGCGGAGCGGGGGATGGGGGAAGAGCAGGGGCAGGGCAGGGGGGTGGAGCGGGGGCGGGGCCAGTTTTTGGGCACTCGGTCTCTAAAAGGTTCGCCATCACTGCCCTAAAACGTTGTAAATCCAGAATAACTTAAAAACCGATTTCCTCTAAGCCAGCCATTGAAAAAGGCAGGGGAAACCAAAAAGTCTTTCATTGCAATTTGAAAGAAGGCTGAAGACTAAAAATATGGTGGTCACTGAGAACTAGAAATTCCCTCTTTTGGGGACCAGCCATCCCCTTCTCTTTCCTCACTAATTCTGGAGTAAAAACTGAAAGTACACACTCCAAAAGTGAAATTTGGAGATTGGTTATGAATTTACTTTCTATCTGAATTAAACTTTTTTCTATACCCTGGTTCAGTTAGTGATTTTTAGAGATGGTTCTCTTTTACTAATTTTTGTTTCCCTTCTCTCCGTTTATTCAGTATTACATTTTTTCTCATCTTTAATAAAAAAAATTAAATTGAAGAAACAGCTTATTAATCCTATAAACCAACACATGAATGTGGACAAAATAGGATAACTACAACATAGTCAAGAATTTTGAATGGACACCAAAAAGGCTAAGTAATATACGGGCCTTTATTAAAATGCATTTAAGTTATATATATATAAGTTTCCATCCTGTATGGAATCAATAGGGCATGATTTCTCTGTGGTGGGTAAGAAGCTGTCAGTTTTCTTGAAAATTTGTTGACCAAGCAAATGTGAAGGTACCTTAGAAGGTCTTTCTCATATATCTGCAGTCTGACATCCCCAACATCCAAAGCAATGAAGATAAATGACAGAGAACATTTTAAAGACATTTCACAGGAAGGGATCACCTGTCTATCTGATCCTTGGTTTATACAAAATGGCCTTCTCATTCCTCCTAGCAGAAAACATATAAAATTGTCCATATTTATAACAAGAACGCTCCTGTCTTCCATTCCATGGGCTATATGCTATTACTATATATTCCATTCATTACCTATAGGTTGACACAAGGTTGGTTTTCCAAGATAGCAAATCTGATTTAACAAATGAGCAATAAAACAGGCTCTCCACTTAAACATTAGTTGTTTATAATCCATGGGTTGAGCTGATGCACCCGTCACCTTATCTTTTTCTGCTGTTTTGTGATAACATCAAAATCTTTGCTTCCGTTTTTTTAATGGGTTGGGCGAAGTCTCAACGGTGGGGAAGTATGTCATAAACATTTATTCATTATGCCAGAGGAATTTGGTGGAATTTGTTATGAAAAGAGAGGAATCTAGGGGCCCTTAAACATTATTTGGGGCCTGTCTGGGGCTGGGAACCTTCAATCTTTCTCTCCACCATTGTCGACCAGGCTTCATTTTTTCCCTTGTTTATATCCTTATTTCAATGAGGAGACTTTATCCCATTGTGAATGTCCTCCTTCCTTATGCCCAGAGTTTATGCACTGAATCATCTTACAGGTAATACTCAACTTAGTCTTTGAAGCTACAACGGCACTGAAGAAAGTAACTTATGACCATTTTTCACACTTATGACTGTTGCAGCATCCCCATGGTCATGTCATCAAAATTCAGACGCTTGGCAACCAACTCATGTATGAGTTCCTTTCTACCATTTCTCTAACCACGGTGAACTCTGCTGTCATGTACTGTAAAAAATTGAAAATATCCAGGCTTCATCCTATGAGTAAAATCCAGGAAAATATTTGGAGAGCACCACAACATTCCCCGTGTTAAATTGCTAAGCAAACTGTTCATTCATTTGTCTTTGATATGGTACCTTGAAGAGGCTACATTGCATATTACTTGACTTGGGTATTTGCCATAGATTAAAAAAAACCTGTCTCTTCAACTAAAATGGATTATCTCCGTGCCGAGGTGATTTCTTTTATTTTTTTGTCCGTGTCTGTAAAAGGCTACTAGAAAAACAGAAAAACACTCAATTTCAGCCACTGAAAATTGATTCGACAGCCTCAAAGTATAACTGATGTGGAAAATTCAGCAATATGCTTAGCAAATCCTCTTCACTGTTGTGTCATGGTTCCGACAGATGAAACTCTTCAAAAGAACTTCGAGGCATTGTTTACCTTAAAGAATCTTTTATTCGAGTAGCATAATATCGGCACTGCATAATCGAAGCCAAAAACTGAATTCCCCTCCCCTGGGCACATAGTATTAAAGCACAATTCCCTCCTCCAATTAACAGTCATAAATCACATTCCCCAATTAGCTTGAAGCGCGAGCTTTCTCTCCAGTTCTCCAGCCCGCCAATTCTTTATCAGCTCTGGGCTCAATAACCTTGATTCTCACACTAAGCTTAGTGTTGTTATGTCTAGCTAGATTCTCATTCACATTCCCCACTCCTCCCAGCATCATCTAACTCTAAAAGCGAAAGGGAAAAAGATGGCTACATTTCCATCTGTTGTCAATGCAAAACATTCGATGTTAGCAGTGCTGACATGTTGCTCTAAAAACATAGTTTTGTTTTCTGGAGATTTAGAACTCAAAAGAGGATGAGTACCTTCTATGTATATGAAATTATCTCAGTCTGAATCTGGTTTGTGGTGGAATTCCACAGAGAGTCCAAGGAAATATAATCTACTGATATTGAACAATTTTTGTGGAATAGCATTCTCCTGCCCCTCAAAACTCCAGGTTCTTTGGGCTAATTTGTAAAGTACTATAGGTACTCATGTGGCCACCCTTTTCAACAATTTTCCTGGAATATTTCCATTTGCAATTAACAAAATCTCCCGGCACTGCGTAGCAAAGATCAGAGTCCTACATTTGCATCCTGGGTGAATTGCTTTATTATGTAATTGCCACCCCTAATGCTGCCAGGATTTTCTTTAAGCTTGTGGGAAGTTTTATATCAAAACACATTTTATTCTTTATACTGTTTCCATCTTCCCTTAAAACATTAACAGAATCCACTATGGATGAGAATCAATGTCTCCATTAGATAATTGACAGTCAAGCTGAAACTAAGTTAATCAAGTAAAAATAGCCAACGGAGGAAACTCTTTTACTCAAACTTCCTCAGACCCCCCCCCAAATAAGTTACCCAGAACTAATCCACATATCAAAGGTCTGTAAACACAAATAGAGTTCATTAAATTAGGCTTCCCAGTGGAACTGCATGTTCACAAGAATAAACATCCTAGATGACATTCCTTCCTGACCTACACACCCCTCAAGTGTCACACTAGAATCAGCCCACACACACACTTCCACATTCAGAGCAAGTTCCCCTATAAAACAGTGTCTCTGTATCCATTTTCTTTGCTGCTGCTCCTAAATGCAAACTCTTTGCCTTGGGGAATAAATATTTCTCCTTTCCTCACAGCTGTCTGGATTCCATTCTTATTTTTTCCAGCTCGAATTATTCTTCTGACAGGCTCTATGATCTTTAAATCTGAGTGCCAAAACTCAAAACGGTGTCGATCCATTCTAGTTGTCATGTTTGGGACCAATGAAAGTGTAATCTCCTACCCTGTTCCCTTTGTACTCTTTCACAGACTCTTCACACAGGCCCAATGGCTGCCTTTCTGATGCAGACTAAAGATAACCCAATGAAAGCCTTAGGAGTCCTTGCCGGCATCATCGGGGTTATGGTGATGATCATCCTTTTGATCTCCACGGCCACGTTCTGGCGCAATAAAAGGTCTCCGAAGATCGTCCCGGCCCGACGGGTCATCAAAAAAAGGCAGAATTATCAACCTCGGACCATCAGGATGGAGTGGTTGAGTTTCAAGAAGTCCTGTAGCAACGTGGCAGAGAAATTTACCGTCAAGGAGGACACCATCAGCTTGCAAAACAAGAACAGCAATAATAGCTCCCAGATGCCGTCTCTGCCACCTCCACCGCCATCAGCGCCAATCCCGTTGCAAGCCCCGGTCTTCAAGATCCAGGAACCCACCTGGAAATTGTCCACGGTTTCAGGATCTCTCAGCCCTAAATTGGTAAATAAACAGGCAAGGAAAAAGGGAGCTCTCTCTACACACGACACAGCTCTGGTGTCCGAGCTCAAGCAGAGATTTGAGATAAGGAATTCGGCAATCGGTCAACCTCACATCTAACGCAAAGCAGCGTGGGGCGTACAACTCTGTGTGTTATTCCAAGACCAGGGTGTGAGCTGTTATTTTGCATTTTGTACTGTTTTCCCATTGTCCCGGAAGCTCTGAGCCCTTGTGATCTCTTATCAATGTTTCACCTGGATCTGATTGGATTGCATGCCATGCCTTATCCTCTTTGCTTTGCCATTGTTTCTCCTTTAAGATTGTGATGGTGTCTCACGCAGTTTTGTTACCTTTTTCAATCCAAATTACTCAGCCAAAAAAAAAAAAATGATTTTTTTTTTGTGTTGCACCCAGAAATATGGGCAGATTCTGGCCAATCTTGTTTAGGGTTTTCTAGTGATGTCAAAAAAATTCAGTTTGAAAGATGCATAAAAATTAATTTCATCCTACGAATTTTCCTGCGTGTCCCCAAAACTTAACAAAATGTAAAAGCTTCAGCTGACTCCTTGCATGCTAGATGACTTCCTCTGAAATTTGACGGGTCCTGAGTCCACTCACCAGATTGGCCTGCCCCAACCAGATTGGGCCATGATTTGAGACTATCCGTAATTATGTGCATGTCAAGAAATATACATACACACATCATACATATATTTGTTCTGTTCACACAATTCTCAGAGACTGCTGGAAAAGTCCCAGAAGATTTCTTGACAAGATTTTTCAGAAGTGATTTACCATTGCCTGCTTCCTAGGGCTGAGAGAAAGTGACTGGCCCAAGGTCACCCATGTGGCTTCATGCCTAAGACCGAACGTCAACTCATGATCTCCCAGTTTCTAGCCTGGTGCTTTACCCACTACACCAAACTAGTTTCTCTCCCGCTCTCTCTCTCTCTCCCGCTCTCTCTCTCTCTCTCTCTCTCAGCACCCTTACTCCATGGGAAGGAGAGAGCCAGGGACTTGTTATTCATTGGTAGAGGTAGTATACTCTGTACATTCTCAGAGATCTCCCCAGTTTTGCTACCACCACAAATTGGCTGATTTTCAGCACAGACTCTGACCTGCACAGAGTCCTTAGCCACATGTTCATAAACAATGTTATTTATTTATTGTTTATTAAATTTATATGCCCATCTCCCTGATAAGGTGACGCTGGGCAAGAAAATCCTGTTTTGGCTGATATACTCCAAACATTTCAGTGCAGACTTGTTTTTATACATAGTGTTGCTCCAAGCAAATGACATAAAGTGTTTTCAAAGCCAAATTCTCTGTTTTGTTTTTTTTTAATTGCTCCTTCCGGCTATATATCAGCAAATGGTATCCACAAGGGAGATTATAGCCCAACCCACTGAACTGCAGCAGTCATTCCATTTTTCTTTTTTTTTAAACTTCCCAGCCACAAAAACAGTTTTTATAAAAATCCTAATTGGGGAATGATTCAATTTATTTTATTAATTGGGCCTGGAAGATATAAATTTAAGCTATTTTACAGAAAGAGCTCAAAAACCTCTCTAACTACAAATGGGGCAGTTCTGTAGGGAAAACATTGGTAGAAATAGTTGAGTTAAAGTGAAGCCTTACATACAGAATAGCAGAGTTGGAAGGAACCATGGAGGTCTTTTTTTATATAAATATTTTATTAATTTTCTAATTTTACAATCATAAGTACTTAATAAGCAACGTGTTGTCTGGGTCTATTAGTAATTCAGTGGTACATATTAACTTTCTCAGTCTAATCCAATACTACACCAGTGCTTCCTTGGTCCTCTCTTCTTCCGGTAATATGCATTTTCCCATACTGGGAAAATACAATTCTTGTTACTGTTAATACATATACAATTAAATATAGACATCTTCATCACATTTTTCTGGTATTATACATAATATTGATAGTATCAATTTATAATATCTTTTCTAGCCAAAATATATCTCAATTGCATTTGCACTTAAAATCCATTTATTCAATCAATATCCTCTTGTTCCCGCTTTTTAAATTTTTTAATTTCCCATCAATGTTCAAAATATCTCTTATCGTTTATAATTTTCTCATAATAAATTATATTTGGGTAACCAAAAGCTTCTCTTATTCAAACCCTTTTAGAACTTTCATATTTCCCATCTCATAACAAAGTGTAATATTCTAGTTATCAACAAGAAAATGTAAATGAATCTCAGAAAGAAATTCTTTCCATGTTGAAATCAATCCAAGAGACAATTGTTTTATTTCAGGATGAGATTAAAAATAATGCAAATGAGATAAAAGAACAATTTTCTAACCTAAACTTACAAATTCAGACAATGACTGCAAAGAAGGAACTAATAACTCAGAAAACAGAAGGAAAATTAGAAGAAACGGATCCAAAGATGGAGGACCTAAAGGAAGGAATTAACAGACAGATACAGACAAATGAAAAATTAGAAGATGCAGTGATAACACCGGAAATGAAAAAGACATTGTACTTGTCAAGATCTCAGAACACATTTGAGGATAAGGAAGAAGAGCTGATCGAATGGATGAGAAAGCTGTTAGGAGAAATGCTGAATATTGTCAAACAAGAAATGGAAAGAAAAACTGAAGGAGAAGGATGGAGGCTGTTTAATGAATATAAATGGCTTGAGCGTTCTTCCAAAAACACTTCAAGCAAATTCTTTTCCTCATTCCAAATAATATATACAAAAACAGAGGAAGAACTACTTGATGATTTAAATGTACTGACTCGGAAAGTTATTTGGCAAAGGAAGAAAGCTAGAGTAAGACTGAAGAAAATTGAGGTTCTGACCTATTAGATGGGATATTATACTACTAAACAGATGTTTGACTATGGCTAAGAAAATAGATAACTGTTAGAAATAAAAGTATTATTATAATTAGAAGGATAGGGACCATGGAGGTCTTATAGTCCAACCTCTTGCTCAAGTAAGGGACCCTATACCAATTCAGGCAAATGGCTGTCCAGTCTTTTCTTAAAAAACCTTTAGTGATGGAGCATCCACAACTTCTGAAGGCAAGCCATTCCACTGATTAATTGTTCTCACCGCGAGGAAATTCTCCTTATTTCCAAGTTGGATCTCTCTTTAATAATCTTCCATTCATTATTTCTTGTCCTGACTTCAGGTGCTTTGGAGAATAGGTTGAACCTCCTCTTTTTGGTGGCAGCCCTTCAAATTTTGGAAGCCTGCTATCATGTCACCCTCTAGTTCTTCTTTTCTCTAGACTAGACATACCCAATTACTGCAACTGTTTTTCCTGCAACGGTTCTTTCACCATGTTAGAACAACCTTGTTCTTATAAATCAAACATAAAGAGTAGGGTTATTTTGCGCTGCTTCTACCCAAAATTGCTCATCCGATGTAAATGTAAATAATTTATTGCTGAATCTTAAAATGTTTCACAAGGCACCAAAGGCTTCTGCAGGTGACTATTTGTGGAATGGATTGTTTGTCTGAACAGGGCAAGGATCAAACAGCTTGAGGTTTGTAACTGCATTTATAGGAATGGTTTATATTTTGAGAAGTCTAAGCATGCAAGCAGAAAGCCATTAGAAATTTGTTTTTGGGATGGTATACACCAAGTTTGAACTTCTATACATTTTACATAATGTGGCTGAATGAGGAAACAAATCTTTCTAAGACAGGGGAGGAAAATTCAGAATAACAAAATAACAGAGTCGGAAGGGACCTTGGAGGTCTTCTAGTCCAACCTCTTGCTCAAGCAGAAAACTGTATACCATTTCAGAGAAATGGTCGTCCAGTCTCTCCTTAAACACCTCCAGTGATGGAGCACCCACAACTTCTGAAGGCAAGCTGTTCCACTGATTAATTGTTCTGACTGTCAGGAACTTTCTCCTTAGTTCTAGGTTGTTTTTTTCCGCCTTGATTTGTTTCCATCCATTATTTCTTGTTCTGCTTTCTGGTGCTTTGGAGAATAGCTTGACCCCCTCTTCTCTGTGGCAGTGCCTCAACTATGGGAAGACTGCCATCGTGTCACCCTTAGTGACATGATGCAAGTTCAATATGAAAAATGGATGGTTTCCTATGTTCCCCTGGAATTTTCAAGTAGGCATAATGGTGACCAGGTAGAGATAATAACGATGGGATCTAATGGCGTCTCTTCCAATGGTGTACTTAATCATTTCATCACTAACTCAAGATTCAGGAGAAGATTCTTTGATGGTGTGTCAGTCTGCTATTCAAGTTATTTATTGAAGGTGTTATATTTCACGAAGCATGGGATCAACTCCTGTCCCAATGACCTATATAATCTGGCAAGTAAAAGTTAGCAGTCTTAGCAGGATTTTATCTGGGCTGGAAAGCTAAGCAGGTTTGGCTTGATTAGGACTTGGGAATCAAAAAATCCCAGGTCTGTAAGCTAGAATTGGGAAATCAATCAAGCACACCACAAATCAAACAGCCGTCACAAATCATTTTAATATTATTGTCAAGGAAACTGCATGGTGGTATCCTTCCAGGAAATCAATCTTTTCCAAAGGTCACAACCCAAAATAAGACTATTTCAAAAGAGATCATATTCTGAGTGTCAAAATAATTTTAAAATATTTAAGAAGAATTTTTGTGATTTCCCCCCCCCCACTGCATAGCTGTTCTTTATGGAGTAAACTGTTCTTCTTTATCAAGTAAGCACCCAGTGATTTTGTTAATAAAACTAATAAAATGCATCTGTCCCATCATATCAATTTCTTCCTTTTCTCCTCGTTCTCTAACGATATCCTCAAAGCTGTTGACAACTTCAGTCACACAAAACATTGGGGTTTTTTTTTAATTAGTTGATTTTTTTTTCAGCTAAATAAAAAATTTATTGCTGTCACATATGCTCTGGATGTGAAAAGGTAAGACTTGTTGAAGCAGGCATATCTAAGAAGGAAAATAATTAAGAAGCTCTTATATTAGCTTAGTTTTACCCAATATAGCAATGTCCAAAGAGATTGAATTTTCTAAATTCATAATCCTTTAGCCAACCTCAGGGTTAGGTTGGAAAAAACATCAGTAAGATAAGGATAGCGATGATGATGATGATGATGATGATGATGGTGATGATGGTGGTGATGATGATGATGATAACAACAAAAACAACAACAATACTAATACTAATACTACTAATAATAAAGTTGGAAGGGACCTTGGAGGTCTTCTAGTCTGATGACGGCGATGATGAAGATGATGATGATGATGGTGTGTTGGAGTCCAGAAGACTCTGAGTAGCTTACAACATATAATCTAGATCTCCAAACTTGGTCTCCAAACTTGGCAACTGTAAGATTTGTGGACTTCAACTTCCAGAATTCCTCATGCTGGCTGGGCAATTCTGGGAGTTAAAGTCCACAAGTTGCCAAGTCTTGAAAGCTTTGATCTAGATAAAAGTTTGGAAGTAGGATATTTTATTAGGCGTTATAATGACGGCCATAATCGGAGATGGTTGGACTGAGAAGAAGACTGCTGAAATCCCCTGGTGTGAACGTTTGCTGAGTGCCCTCAGAAAAGTGACTATCATTCCCAGAGAAAACAATGTAAACTCTTCCCAAAAGTAATCACAATTTCCTATGTGTTGTTCTTTTCAACATAAGTGGGTGAAAAGTTTCAGATTTAATTCAAGATGGCATTTGATACAGAGGCAGGAACTCTGCCTGGAGGTCAGGTATATATATATATATAGAAATGTATGAAAGAATTGTGTAGAAAGATATTTTGGGGAGAGACCCAGAAGACTGCAAAGAAATTGCTCCTGTAGTCTCAAACTCGAAAAAGCATCCTATTTTTAGACATACTTCCGACATCTGCTCTCTTGCTGATGTTTGGATGGCTTTGATCTGTTTCCCTTTTGTATTTCCATGGTTTGACTGTAACTGAACTTGGATAATTGTTATTCAGAAAAAACAATGAGTGAAGCTTAGAAATGATAAGCACGTTCGGCCACCTTTTCCTTTGAGTTTCTATTGTAACTCAATAGAAATTTACTCTTCTATCGCAAATTTTTCCTAGGTTGGGCCCAAAAGCTGGTTTTCTGTGTAGAAAGATTTATGCCCCTACAGTGGCTTAACGTAGACATAAAGCAAAGGATCTGTTCCCTCCAATTATTACTTTTTTTTACTTATGCATGGAGCAAAACGATTATGAATTGGGTGGCCAAACCTTTGCAGAACTTTCCACTATCCAAACTTTTTGTTTTTCTTATAAACAGTTGTTAAACCTGGAATGTTATGTCTCCTCCTCCTCTCCTTCTTCTTCTCCTTCTGCCTCTCCTCCTCTTCTTTCTTCTCCTCCTCTTCTCCTCCTCCTTCTCCTCCTGCTTCTCCTCCTCCTCTTTCTTCTCCTTCTTTTCCTTCTCCTCCTCCTCTCCTTCTCCTTCTCCTTCTGCCTCTCCTCCTCTTCTTTCTTCTCCTCCTCCTCTCCTCCTCCTCCTCCTTCTCCTCCTGCTTCTCCTCTCCTCTTTCTTCTCCTTCTTTTCCTTCTCCTCCTCCTCTTCCTCCTCCTCCTCCCCCTCTTCCTTCTCCTTCTCTTCCTCCTTCTCCCTTTTTCTCCTCCTCCTCCTCCTCCTCCTCCTCCTCCTTCTGTTCCTCCTTCTCCTTTTCCTGCTGCTTCATGATTGAGGAGGCATACAAATTGATCAATTGATCAATCCGTCAATCTAACTATCTATCTACTGATTCATCTGGGTGGAATGCTTCTGTTCCTCCTCCTAGTGGGGGCACGGATGGATAAATAGCTAATAGAGGTCAGCGCCGCTTTGGCCCTCAGCTGTCTGCTTCTTCGCTTTCTCCTTCTTCTGGCTTTCCTTCCTCTCCATCTGGTCATCACTGGAGTCTCGACGGCACAGTCCCTCTTCGCTGCCTCCTGGCAGACTATCAAATTTGCTTTTCGTATGAGCCCTTTTGACGTTTGTGCCCCATTTCTTGACACAGCAGCTGGCCCATTTCTCTTTGCAGTTGCAGCTGGCCTCCGAGGTGCACAGGTACATCCCGGCAGGGACCACCAACACCATGGCACATATAACCACGACGATATGGATCATCTGCCCCCTCTGTTCCAGTTCACTGACATCACTTCCTGTCACAAACACAATGCACTGGCTCTTTGGGGGCGCCTGCTTCCTCAGACTTACACACACTTCATACTTGGTAGCTGGGAGCAAATCATTGATGGAGTACGTATTGATCCCGGGCCCAATATAAACGGTGTCTTTCTTAGCATCGTCGTATTTGCCAAAATGGAGGGTATGCCAGGTTTCTTCCGGGTTTTCAGTCAAGGTGTGCCATTCCAGAATAACCCCATAGACTGTCTGCTTGGCAATCTGCACATCAATGTAGGCCTTCTCATCTATGATGGAGGAAGAATAAGAGGATGTCGCCAGTTCGGGAGCTAGAATATCCAGCGTTGTGGTAGCAGAGGCGTTGCCGAGGAAGTTGGCAGCCGTACATGTATAATTCCCCTCATCCATAAGATGGGCCGAAGGAATCACCAGTTCTGATTCGAAAGACTCTTCGCTCGTGTGAGTATTAGAAACTAGAGAAAGAAAGACAGAAAGAGAACAGGAACAAGCAACTTAATTTCATGTTCAACTATAACAACCCTACGGAATGTGTGACACCCATCTTCAAAATTGGCTTGGGCAAATGGACCCAGACAACACATTGTTTGCTAAGCACGTATGACTCGTAATAACAGAAAATTTAAAAAATCTCAGCTGCTGTCCACTGTTTGAAACCACGTTCTATGAGAGTACCACTTTGTTGGTGAGACGAGCGGGTGTTCTGTGCAGGCAGGCAGATTCCCGATGACTCTGAACTTCCCTGGTTGCATGTCTATGGAGATTCTCAGTCATCCAGGTCATGGTTGTCCCAAAGGTGCTTTTTCACGAGGCAACTGGACTTTCTCGTTTTTCTTTGAAGACATTTCACTTCTCATCCAAGAAGCTTCCAAGAAAAACAAGTTGCCTCGTGAAAAAGAATCTTTGGGTTTCCTGGTTGCGGTGCCCACTTGCAAGGCAGTTCCAGGAAAGGAGCGGGCTTTGGGTGACACTGCAGGAAGAGCAGTTCATCTTTCTGTCTGATCTGAAGCCGACTTACCCTCCTGTGGCTCACCCTGGGAAGCATGTAAACATGTCCTATAACAGGGCTGGTAGCTTGGCAAGCCAAACTACTGCTCTCTAATATCATTGTGGTCTCCTGGCTACTGTAATAGTGCTGTGGGCTAATAATCAACATCATAAGGTTAATATACCAATCAACTATACCCATGTTGGGTGGACATAATAATATAATAATAAAGTTGGAAGGGACCTTGGAGGTCATCTAGTCCAACCCCCTGCTCAGCCAGGAAACCCTATACCATTTCAGACAAATGGCTGTCCTGTCTCTTCTTAAAAACTTCCAGTGTTGGAGCATTCACCGCTTCCGGAGGCAGGTTGTTCCACTGGTTAATTGTTCTAACTGTCAGGAAGTTTCTCCTCAGTTCCAGGTTGCTTCTTTCCTTGACTAGTTTCCATCCATTACTTCTTGTCCTGCCTTCAGGCACCTTGGAAAATAGCTTCACTCCCTCTTCTTTGTGGCAGCCCCTGAGATATTGGAAGGCTGCTATCATGTCCCCCCTCGTCCTTCTCTTCGTTAAACTAGACATACCCAATTCCAGCAGCCGTTCCTTGTATGCTTTAGCCTCCAGGCCCCTAATCATCTTTGTTGTTCTTCTCTGCACTCTTTCTAGAGTCTCAACGTCTTTTTTACATCGTGGTGACCAAAACTGGGTGCAGTATTCCAAGTGTGGCCTTACCAAGGCATTGTAAAGTGGTATTAATACTTCACGTGATCTTGATTCTATCCCTCTGTTAATGAAGCCCAGCACTGTGTTGGCCTTTTTGGCAGCTGCAGCACACGGCTGGCTCCTATTTAAGTGATTGTCCACTAGGACTCCGAGATCCCTCTCACAGTTACTGCTATTGAGCAAGGTACCCCCTATACTATACCTGTACATTTGTTTTTTCTTGCCTAAATGTAGAACCTTACTTTTTTCACATGAGGTTTTAACAATAGTGGTGGTCAAACAAGGAACAAGCCCCTCAAATTTCCCCACACAGTGCCCTGACCCAGTCACTAAAAGGCAATATCTGAATGAGTGGCTTGATTCTACTTTGATCCTCAACTATGTAAAGATGAATAACGTAATGTTGCCTAATACATCCGTATCTGCCTTTCAGCTTTTGATAATGTTAAACAGGACAGATATGTTTTGAAAAAGCATGAGCCCTCATGAAGGAGGCTGAAGAAAGGAGAACAGGATTTAAGTGTTACTCAGCTAGGTCAAATTAATTTCAGTTGGAGGTAATCATGATTTTCTTTGCTCAATGACGACAGCTCAATACTGTTAAGAATGCTGAGTTCCTGTGATACGTATTCTGTACTGTATGGCAGCTGATGTACAGAACAGACTTCAAAAAAATAAATAAAAGTAAGAAAGGAGATAATATACTGAATATCGACTGTTTACCACAGTGATCAATGGTTCATCAACACTGAAAAAATCCAATTAAATCCAATCAGGGTCCTCTAAATTGGAAATTTAGAAGTTAGTTTATTGTCTCAAACACTTTGCCTATGTAAATCAGTCGTGTCTATTCTTATAGGCAGCAATTTTACAAGGCCTTGGACAAGACTTACCAGTACCTGTGACTTCATTATTTTAACCGCAGAAACTGAGTGAAGAATTTGATCTTCTCTCTTCTATTTTATATCTGATTTCCTGGAAAACATCCCCAAGAAGCAAAAATCCTCCCAAAGTGAGAAAGGAGGGGAAGCGGCAAATTAAAGTCTTCTGGGGAACAAAAATATAAAATACTACAGTCTGGATAAATTTGAAAACTAAGAAAATTGCTAAAACTTCATACCTGAAAAAGTATTGATGAAATTATAAAAAAGAAAATCTGCAAAATTTTACCACAACAAAGGAGACAAAAAAGATGTTTTATCTTCCAGGACTTCAAAACAAACTTGAGGACAAAAAAGAAGATTTAATAAAATGGATTAAAGAGCTGTCAGGAGAATCATTAAAGCGTGGGAGACAAAAAAACAAATACCTTACTTAATTTGTCTTTTTTATCCCCAACAACATTTACAAAAATACAACCCGGCAAGCTAAACTTACTGATTTGGAAAGCAACTTGGCAAAAGAAGAAGATTAGAATTGGAGTTAAGAGATGTGATTCAACTTATCAGATGGAATATTATATGATTAAACACTTGTTTGAATATGGTTAAAATATATATATAAAGTTTGGATATAAAGAGGCCCTATAGTAAGATTATTAGATGGTGTACTGTATGATTAAATATTTGTTTGAATATGGTCAAAAGAACAGACAAAGCTTGGACATAAAGAGGCCCTACAGTAAGAGGGATAAGATATATAAATAGTATAATACTTTTATAATATATGAAATGTAAAAATATTGAGACGGTGTATTTGAATGAAAAGTTTGGATATTCAAAGGTAATGAATTTTGAGAAAATTATGACTGATAAGAGTGGTTTGAATACTGAGGGGAAATTAAGCTTCAATAGGAATCTTGCAAACAGGACATATAATGACCTAATAAGATGACCTTTATAAATACAATTAAAACATAAGCTGATTAGAAAATATGTTATATATTGAGTTATTATTATATGTACAAATACTAAAAAAATGTTTATTCTCAACTTGGCATGTATGGAAAGTATTAAGAATTATGTTTGTTTAATCTAGACAAAAGAAGAATATTCCTGTAAGAAGAGAGGATCAAGGAAATATATTATTAACCAACATATTGATTAATTTTAGAAATTATTATTGATTGTTTTTAAATATATGAACCCAGACAACACACTGTTCACTAAGCACTAAAGATTCTTATTGTAAAAATTAATAAAATATATCACACACAAAAAAAGGAAAAGGCAATGTGTAAGTTTAAGAAAAATTGGAAAGGCACGGTATGTTATGAGACCCAGTGTTTAAGGATCTACAACTGCTGGGACCATGAAAAGGGGCCTTCTTGGGGATGGCTCCTTCTCTATGGAACATAATTCATCCCAAAGTACGAATGAATCCCTATACACCTACTTTTCCAAAAGGCCCTTTAAAACCTGGTTCGGTCAGCAGGGCTGGCGCTCAGAAATGAACATGGAGCTGATCAAATGGTTGAGTTGATTGTATAGTTACAGCCATGGGAGGATGGGGTAGGGTTCTTTATGGGTTTTTTTTATGTGCTGGATTTTTAAATGCTGTAAGCTGCCTGGAGTCACCTATATGTGAGTTGGGCATCTATATAAATTTGTTTAATAAGTAATAAACAAATAAAAATAAAGAGATCCTGATAAAAAATATCTGATACTTCTGCCCTAATTCTTATAGCAGACTTAGGGTGACTTTTACTTGTATGAAAATGGTTCGAGTCTTGGGTAAGCTTTGTGTTGAAGCCCTGACAACTCAGTATACCAATGAAGTAGAATAATTGATCTTCTCCCATTAATGAGATAAATAAACCAGCCTAATTGGTACAAAGACCAATCACCGATGAGAAGAATTTCCAAGAAGAGGAAGGAAAAAAATAACTTGCCAAATATTTTCCATTGTTATAAAATAAGACTATTTTACGTTAAATGTTTTAGCTTGGAATCACACTCACCATTAAACCCCCGCAAGTGTTTTAATGGATAGTTCCACCAAATTTTGGGAGAAGGATTAGCTTTTACCAAACAAGTCAACGTTGAATTTCCTCCAAGAAACACAGTAATGTTTGGTTTGGAAGATGTCACAGAAGGTCTCCTGCAGCTGTTCAGCTCCACTTCATGGAAGTATTTGCCTGCCCTAGATTTAGGACTTGAGCACGTTAAATAGGAATTTATGAGAACCATGGGCGGGCCTATAGAATTGATGAACTGGACAAACCCTCGCAGACGGCAGTCACAAATCCACAGGTTATCATGCAAAGACAAGACGGTACTGGAAACGGTTTCTGCTTTCCTCTCCAGCTGCTGGAGTTTTTGGTAGACAGGCCAATTATAGAACACTTCCTTGGAGATGACAGTAAGCTCGTTGCAAGATAAGTCTAAGTAGGTCAACCTCGAAAGGTAGCGTAAAGCATGCTCTGGCAGGACATCAATCTTGTTGCATTTGAGATCAAGAATTTCTAGAACTGGTGTGTCTCTGAATGCTGTCCATGGTACTGAATGCAACCGGTTCCCCTGAATTCTCAGCTCCTTCAGCTCCTTCAGCTGCTCAAGACTTCTTAGATCCATCACTGTGATGTTATTAAAATTAAGCCAGAGGTATTCCAAGGTGCTAACGTTAGAGAAGATGCCGCGAAACAATTCGGTTAGCAGAGAATTTTCGATTCTGATTTTTTTGATATCTCGAGGGATCTCATCTGGGATCTTCCTCAAAAATGTCGATAGGCAAAACAAACTCCTAAAAATTAAATCAGAAAATGGAACAATGTTGCGATGGGTAGCTTGCATTCATTTTTAATTCCCTCCGTGTTGTGTCATACAACACAGTGGGTTTTCCCTTCCCTCCCTCCCTCCCTCAGGAACCCTAACAGTGATAATGGTTATTCTTCATTTCCAAGTTATAAAACACAAACCATTATTTGTATAATATCCAAAATCTCTCAATATTACAGGAATAAATCACATAAATATAGTTCAAGCATATAATAATATACATGTATAATATAGGGACTCCTGCTTGAGCAGGGGGATGGACTTGAAGACCTCCAAGGTCCCTTCCAGCTCTATTCTGATTATTATTATTACATCTGGGTTGAATCTGGCTGTTGACAGGCAAACATTTCCATTGAAAACCAAGGAATGGTGTATCCTGATTAATCATATCCAAGTTTATTCAATTTCCTGTCTTCTATATTGAAATCTGGATAGGCCGTCAGCCTGGATATTTATTAATATATTCATTTCATGATAAGCCTTGGCTGAGTTTCCCCATAGGAAGCTATTCAATATTATGCTGTTGTCAAATATTCTTACCTTCCAAATGTATCATTGAAACAGGAGCAGCCGGTGACACAATCCGAAGTTGCTAGATGTATCCCAGAGAAGTAAAAAAGCAAAATAAGGGGAAACATGTGACTGGTGAGTTCCATCTTCTTCCTCCGTAAATAAATACGGTTTGGTTTTGCAACAGAGAGAAAGAGCTTCCCAAATCCTATTAGGTCTAATCTTTCTAAGCAGTAGGGCAAAACTGCTTCTGAAGGACTTGTGTGCAATGTGTTTCTGTGCAAGAAGTATCTGTTAAGGTTAGATAATTTACTGCAATGCTAAAAGGAGAATATATTCTATTCAAAAAGAAATTGAAATGAGTCGCTAGCCAAGACATTCGTGGCAGTTAAGACGGAACAGGATAACAGAGTTGAAAGGAATCTTGGAGGTCTTCTAGTCCAACCACTTGCTCAAGCAGGAGACCCTAGACTCTGATAAATCTCAATTTATCAGAGGGTTCTCTGTGCGGCCATGCTGGTTTCTTTTGAAGTCTCTTATTTTTCTTCTTTTCTTCTTGTGCTAGACTGGGCTTTTATAATCTCACTTTTCAAAGTTTCCCAAGCTTCTTGGGTTATGTTCCCCTTGAGGATTTTCATCCATGGAATCTTTCCCAAGCTCTAAGTTTATTGAAATCAGTTCTCTTAAAGTCCATAGTTTGATTTTTTTTTTCCCCTATTCTTTGTGCTTTGCATAATGTTGAATTGCAATATTGGATGATCATTCTCACACACATCCCCCAAAGGTTCCTATAATTTGAATGCCTCTTATTATTTCATCTCTGTTAATGAGAATTAAGTCCAGTATGGCTGGCTCTCTAGTTCCTTTCTCTACCTTTTGGGAGACAAATTTGTCTGCTAGGTTTGTCATAAATCTATTTGATCTTCTACTACTATAGGTGCAGTTTGATTCCCAGTTGATGTCGGGGTACTTAAAGTTCCCCTTTACTGTTGTGGTGTGCTTCCTACACACTTTAGTTAACTGATTAGCAAAAAGTTTATTTATTTCTTCTGTTTGGTTGAAAATGGTTTCCCTGAAAATAAGACCCAACTGGAAAATAAACTCTAGCATGATTTTTCAGGATGCTCATAATATAAGCCGTACCCCAAAAATAAGCACCAGTTAAGATCATCAGCCAGACGGACACATTTAGTACCGTGTTTCCCCAAATATAAGACCTAACAAAAATTAATATAAAACCCGGACTTATTTGGGGGGCAACATGGTATATATGTCGCAGGAAAACTGCATGAGCTTGACTATGTAGTCACCAGGAGTAAAGCTTGACAAAAACGAAAATAATAATAATAATCAAAACAAGAATCTGAATGGAAGCAATAGCATTGATGCAGTTTACACTTAGTTAGCCTATATCCTGACTGGTGTTCGGAGTTGTTCTTTGCAAAGCATCTTATAAAAAAAAAAATGGGAACAGAAAACAAATTTGAAAACAGAAAACCTGGCTCAAAAATAGTACCTGTGAAAGGGACTTTGGAGTCCTAGTGGATAATCACTTAAACATGAGCCAGCAGTGTGCAGCAGCAGCCAAAAAAGCTAATACAATCCTTGGTTGTATAAACAGAGGCATGGAATCAAGATCACATGAAGTCTTAGTACCGCTTTATAAAGCCTTAGTATGACCACACCTGGAATACTGCATCCAGTTTTGGTCACCACGTTACAAAAAAGATGTTGAGACTTTGGAAAAAGCAAAGAAGAGCAACTAAGATGATTAAAGGCCTGCAGACAAAAAAACATATGAAGAACGGTTGCAGGATTTGGGTTTGGCTAGTCTAGAGAAAAGAAGGAGTAGGGGGAACATCATAGCAGTATTCCAGTATTTGAGAGGCTAGCACAAGGAGGAAGGGGTCAAACTATTCTCCAAAGCACCAGAAGGCAAGACAAGAAGCAATGGATGGAAACTAATCAAGGAGAGAAGCAACCTGGAATTAAGGAGAAACTTCCTAACAGTGAGGACAATTCACCAGTGGAACAGCTGCCTTCAGACATTGGGGGTGCTCCATCACTGGAGGTTTTTAAGAAGAGATTGGACAGTCACTTGTCTGAAATGGTGTAGGGTCTCCTGCCTGAGCAGGGGGCTGGACTAGAACACCACCAAGGTCCCTTCTAGCTGATTCTGATTCAAATGAATGATGGGACCTCTGGCCAAGTTGATTGGCATTCCTCTCAGGATGGGTGTGAAAGCAATTTGGGTTGTCTGTTTCGTTGTGGTGGTGGTGGTGGTAGTTTTTAACTGTACTTTGCTATTGCTTACTTGTTTGTTGACTGTACACTGCCCATAATCGCAATTGTCCAAGATGGGCAGCCGTATAGGGTACAATAAATCTGATTGCTCGTTATCCCCCTGACACACAGTTCATCATGCAAAAACAGTCTCTCTCTGCAATTTGGTCTAATTGGCAAAGAATCACTGCTGAGACCAGGCAGGGTATTTTATTGTGTATGAAAAATCTCTTCCCACTCTGTCTGCTATCTCATTAGGCAAATACCTTCTGTATATATTTCATCAGCTCATGCATCTATTAAACCCTTAATGTGGCAGTTCATTGAGCATATTGATGATGTCTATGGAGATTCTCAATCATCCAGGTCATGGCTGTCCAAAGGTGCTTTTATTTTCCCAAAAGCAACTGGACTTTCCTGATTTTTTTCCTTTGAAAATGCTTCACTTCTCATCCAAGAAGCTTCTTCAGTTCTAACATCAGTTCTAAGTTTAGTTAGAACTGAAGTTAGAACTGAAGAAGCTTCTTGGATGAGAAGTGAAATGTTTTCAAAAGGAAAAACAGAGAAAGTCCAGTTGCTTTTTTTGGAACAAAAAGCACCTTTAGGATATTGCTGATAGCAATAGCACTTAGACTTATATACCGCTTCACAGTGCTTTACAGCCCTCTGTAAGTGATTTACAGAGTCAGCATATTGTCCACAACAATCTGGGTCCTCATTTTACCCACCTCGGAAGGATGGAAGGCTGAGTCAAGCTTGAGCTTGTCAGGATCAAACTGCTGACAGTCGGCAGAGTTAGCCTGCAATACTGCATTCTAACCACTGCTCTTCCATAGCTGATAGATAGATAGATAGATAGATAGATAGATAGATAGATAGATAGATAGATAGATAGATAGATAGATAGATAGATAGATAGATAGATAGATAGATAGATAGATAGATAGATAGCAATAGCAATAGCAATAGCAATAGCAATAGCAATAGCAATAGCACTTAGACCTATATACCGCTTCACAATGCTTTACAACCCTCTCTAAGTGGTTTGCAGAGTCAGCCTATTGCCCCCCAACAATTTTGGGTCTTCATTTTACCAACCTTAGAAGGTGGAAGGCTGCGTCAACCTTCAGCCGGTCAGGATCGAACTGCTGGCAGTGGGCAGAATTAGCCTGCAATACTGTATTGTAACCACTGTGCCACCACGGCAATAGAAGAAATAGAAATAGAAATAATAGAAATAGAAATAATAGAAATAGCAATAGCACTTAGAGTTATATACCGCTTCACAGTGCTTTACAGCCCTCTGTATGGTTTACAAAGTCAGCATATTGTCCACAACAATCTGGGTCCTCATTTTACTGACCTCGGAAGGATGGAAGGCTGAGTCAACCTTGAGCTTGTCATGATCGAACTGCTGGCAGTCGGCAGAGTTAGCCTGCAATAGTGCATTCTAACCACTGTGCCATCGTGGCTCGTGATGATGGTAAAAGAACACAGCTAACTGCACAAAACCAACTTAATTGCTAAGAGGTCATCTCTTGCCTTGCTTGTTAGCATAAGATATCAAATGTGTTATGAAATTTTGAATATGTCAATGCAGGGCTAGCTGGCACATCTCAAAAGGAAAAACCCTTAATTATCTAATGACATCTAGAGACAGCAGCTATTATGAGCACCATATCTGAAATTATTTTTTATGTGTAAGTTGTGAGGGGTTTGAAAGTAAATATTTACAAAGGAACCATTTCAAATGTTATTAAAACAATCCAAAACCCAAAATATATATTATACCAGTGGTAAATCTGCATCTCTCGGAAAAGAAATTGAAAAGAAGTCTGAACTTTTTAACCTGCAAAAAAATATTGATATAAAGTAGGACACTTCAGGGGGAAAAATGTCCATGGTTTTGCTGCCCTCTGCTGTCTTTTATTTAATCTTTTCAGAAAAAGCAACATTGATAAAAGGAAAAGATTAGCCAACATTGTTCCAAACTCAATGGAAATCAGAGTTTTTGTCTAAACCTGCTTTACTACCACCCTATGGGACAAGAAAGTTAGTTAGTTAGTTAGTGTCATGCCTCCCTCAGAGCCTGAATCTGCGGAGGAAAATGAGCTGGAGCGGGACCCTATGGAGGGCGAGGGAGAGGGGTCTGTGGCTTCAGAGGAATGTGGGGAAGAGCAGGCCGAGGCAGGCCAGGGCCCTTCAGGATTGGGACAGGAGGAACAGGAGAGGCAGAGTTCAGGCGATGAGCAAGGGCCACCCCCACCTGATCCTAGAGCACGGAGAGTGGAGAGAAGGAGGGAACAATGCAGGCAGGCTCAGTTACTTGGGAGGAGCGTCCCGCCCCTCTCCACAAGGCACACCTGGAGACTGAGACTTAAGGAGACGCTGTGGGGAGAGGCATTTGTCGGGAACAAACGCTGATTCCTTGGAGTTTTGTGTGCTGTTGCTGATCTTAGAAACAACTCTCTGATCTCTTGTTCTGTGTTGTGATTTCTGCTTGGAAACCCTGAAACTCTGACCATTGGACTGGCTGACAAATTTGATTGGGTGTTCAAAGATCTCGGATTGTATGTTGGCTTCTCTTCTGAAACTGCTCAGGCAAGCTTGTATTTCCACAGACTCGTTAGATTTTGGATGTATGTTTCATTCCTTGTTATCTACATGGCCTGGAGTAAATTACTCTTCTAGTCTAACTGTATGTGAAACTACCTGCAGCCAGAGGCTGCTGAAGATGTGTGTGTGTTACTTTGTTCTGGGGCTTGCCAGAAACGTGGGAGCATCTGGGGAAAATTTGGAGCAATTAAAGGGCGGTTTGAATTGCCAGCTGACTGCATTGCCTCTGTGCTGTGCCCTGGGTCATCACAGTTAGTTAGTCAGTTAGTGATAGATAGAGCAAAAGAGAGAGTGTCAGGACCGCCATCCTTCACTCGCAACTATGCTTCTCGAGGTGAGCTTTGGACAATGGGAAATTAGCTTAAAGTTTCGAGTGGGAATTTCAGATTCCATCTAATGTAAGGTCCTGCCTCAGCTATCTTCTCAGGAAAGCATGACTCTTGAAACAATCCAAAGGATTTTTTACTGAGAGAAAGTGATTGCAGAGAGGTCAGGTGGAATCTGAAGTTCTGCGCAAAATGTTAAGCTAATTTCCCATTGTCCAAACCCCACCCCAATGCCCAGACAAAGGGGTAGGCAACCTTGGCTCTTTTATGACTGGTGGACTTCAACTCCCAGAATTCCTCAGCCAGCATGGCTCAGCTTGGAAACCTCTCCCTTTCCCCTCAGCATGGCTGGCTCGGGAATTCTGGGAGTTGAAGTCCACGAGTCATAAAAGAGCCAAGGTTGCCTACCCCTGGCCCAGTCCATCTGGAGCCAATCGGCTGGCGTGAAGTTGTGGTGAGAACTCCGAGCGGAAACGGTGATAACAAGTCGTTCCCTGGTGCCACGACCTTGGTAACAGGCAGGAGTTAGCCGGAAAGGAGTCAAACCAGATGGTTCTGAGGGCTCATTCCCCCCTCCCCAATTCCCATGCAGATACATCAAAGAGAAAGAAACAGTATGGAAACATCTTCAATCCCCAAGTAACACTTCTTTCCCTCCCCTTGGAATGGCAGCATTCCAGTAGGGACTTGACAGCCTCACTAGATGCCAGTCTGCCATAAGCTACGATGGGAGGGAGTTGTGGGAATAGGGGGGGGGGACAGAAAGGGAGATGGGGAAACCAAAAGCAATTCTTCGTGCTGTCCCAAGACACCCCAAGGCCGCAGACCCTGGGAATGGAAAGTATCCCCTCTCCATCTAGCCAACCACTGCAGGGACAGTTACAAAAAACATCTTTGCACATGACTGGACAATGAGGAGATAAGAGGAGCAGGGAGGATGGAATGAAAAAGGGAAAGTTAATTAGGGCATTAGGGCACAATAATAATAATAATAATAAAGTTGGAAGGGACCTTGGAGGTCATCTAGCCCAATCCCCTGCTCAGGCAGGAAACCCTACACCATTTCAGACAAATGGCTGTCCAGTCTCTTCTGAAAAACTTCCAGTGTTGGAGCATTCACCGCTTCTGGAGGCAGGTTGTTCCACTGGTTAATTGTTCTAACTGTCAGGAAGTTTCTCCTCAGTTCTAGGTTACTTCTCTCCTTGATTAGTTTCCATCCGTTGCTTCTTGTCCTGCCTTCAGGCGCTTTGGAGAATAGCTTGACCCCCTCTCCTTTGGGGCAGCCCCTGAGATACTGGAACATGGCTGTCATGTCCCCCCTTGTCCTTCTCTTCATTAGACTAGACATACCCAATTCCTGCAACCGTTCCTTATATGCTTTAGCCTCCAGTCCCCTGATCATCTTTGTTGCCCTTCTCTGTACTCTTTCTAGAGTCTCAACATCTTTTTTATATCATGGTGATGTAAAAGTGTTCCAAGCCTTCAAAAGAAGGGGAGCACAGCAGGCAGCAACCAACGTCACCCATCCCGGTCAACGGTGGCAATGTTTTGTTAACAAAAACCAAGGTTGATCGATGTTGTCAAGGAAGCCAACGGACATTCTTTAGCTAGACCAAAATGGTGTCTGCCAAAGAACCAGAGGAATGTTTTACTTTACCACTGACAGGTGAATTGTTGAATAGGGTATGTCGAAGAGATATGGCTGCTTGATCTCTCATCTTCTCTGAGGGATTGATAAGGCACTCAATTTTGTCATCATTATTATTATTTTCAGGTCAGAAACAACCAACATTTCCGCGAATCCCGGTGTAAAAGAAGTAGCAAGTGGTCCTGAAGGACATCAAGAAGAACCATTACCAAGGTGTGATAGACAGGCTGGTCTGAGGTCGTATCTCAGATGGGACCTATCCAAGTTCACACCAAAATCAAGCCAGGAAGAGGAGGAAGCACATTGGGACTAGCAAGGTTCTGTTATTGTAGTTATTACAATATAAGTATTTTTCAACTATATAGCACTGGATTCTTACTGTTCTGTCCCAGCCTACGCACTTACTTGTTACTTCACAAAGACAACCCCTCTTTTAACAGTAGACTGGAAAATAAACCCTTTTTATTTGAGTTACAGACCTGATAATTGTCCCAGAAAACAAAAGCAACAGAACACTTTTCCAATGGAGACCATGTCCAAAAGCAAAACGAGCACGAGTCAAACAGGAAATAACTCACAAGCAAAATAAACAGACCATGATCTCTTGACACTGAAGTTCTTTGCAAACCGTTGCCTCCAGCAACCAGCCCTGCCCACACATTCCCTTTTTGTTATACAGCCCCCAAGGCGTGGCTTCTCACTGCTTTCTCCTCTTCCCCTGGAGTCACCCCATTGCCTCCCTCTGTCCTACTTGTGTGACCTGTCTACATTTACGAGCATCTCTGAGGTTTTCCAGCTGTGCTTCCTCCGAGTCCGACTCAGCTTCCCAACACAGCTGGCTCTCAGCTTGAGCACGAGTGGAAGGACCAGCCTCTTCATTAGTTTGCAAGTCCTGCAGTTCATCAGAGCCTCCCTCCGACTCTGATGGCTCTCCAGGCCCCTCCTCCTCCTCCTCCTGATTCCCCAGACTCAACTACCGGGATCACAGGCTGGCACGGAATCACAACACTTACTCTGGTCTATTTAATAGGGATGACGCCTGGCTTATAACACAGAAAATAAACTGAGTTGTCTGAATTTTGGCCTCGTCTTTAGACATCTTGGCTAGGTAACATCATCAGTGCACTACCCAATCTGGTAATGACCATCTGTTGGAAAACAATTTTTTTATTTATCTGTGGAGATTCTCAATCATCCAGGTCATGGTTATTCCAAAGCTGCTTTTCCAAAAGGCTCCTGGACTTTCTTGTTTTTTCATTTTTTCGTTTTCCTTCTTTTGCTTCTCATCATTTGCTTCTTGGATGAGAAGCGAAATGTGTTCAAAGGAAAAGAAGAAGAAAGTCCAGTTGCCTTTTGGGACAATTTTTGGTTTCTTTTTTTGTCTTTAATATTTTAGTTTTGACCTCTTTGATTGTCATATTTTTATTGGGTGTACCTGGGGTTTTTATCTCTCGGTTGTGAGAAGTCCAGAGTTTGGTACAAGAAGGGTGGCTATAGATAAACAGTTTCTGGAGCACCTAGATCCAAGAGTTCATGTCTGAGCTAAAGAAATCCTCTACTGTCATGTAATGGACTTCAAAACTGGGCAAGGATGGGACACCAGAATATACCTCAGCATCATCACATATATATGATCTGAATTTATTTTGTCAAAAGAAAAAAACCAGTCTAAGATGCCAGATGGGTACATATGATATTTAAGTATCTAGCTCACTTTGTTCCCTCTGATCTTTTAGTTTATGAATCCCTTTTAAGCAACACACAACATTTCGAAAGTGGTAGGGATAAAACAATGTGAGGCTGCGGAAGAGAATTTGAATTCACACCAGAACATCCAGTCCTAAAAATGCCATTAGTATCTCTATCACACAAAAGTAACTCCCTTCTATACTCAAATGCAGCTCTAATCGGCCTTCATGCCCTTAAGGCTTTGATTTAAAATCTACTTCCGTCCTGAAATGTACAGAAAATATAAACAAGTGTCTCCTGCTTCTTCCATTTCTTTTCTCTCCTTCTCCCTTCTTGGTTTCATTTGCTCATTTATATTTATGTTTTTATATATATATATAAACTGTTCTTCCATAGAATATTAATGGAGCCATTATTGGATTATTGGAATCTCAGAACCAAAGGGGGGGGGGAAGTCCCAGGAAACTTGCTCACAATATATTTACGGTATTGAGATTTTAACTTAAAAAAAGAACTTCAGTAGAGCTATACATTGTATTTTTTTGTATGAAACATGCATGTGTGGCATGAGAGATCTCAGGCAAAAGAGGGACTGCCAAAGACACAATTACATTTGTCAAGTTGTGAAGAAACCAGTATCAGCAGAAGTACTCATTCAGCTGTCCATCTGCCTTTGCAACTGCTTCAGAGTCTACGCTGGACCTTGAAGAGAGTAACCTATTAGACTCATCAGGTATGTGGTGAGTCAGGTATTCTCCTTCTATCTCCTTGGTTCTGGTTCCTGGAGAGATGGCTTCAAAAGTGACATAAGAGTCCTGAATGTCCTTGGGTTTCTGAACCAAGTATTTTTTGCAGCGTCTTTTCAGGGCCCCGCAACAGACCACCAGGGTGAGAGGGACAGCAATGACACAGGCCACGCTGATGACCACCACGTTGATCAGTTTTTGGGTTCCACCAGCACTGGCAACTTCATCTGTTGAAAAAATGATGCATTGTTCCTTCTTGGGTATGAGTCCTTTCACGCAAATGCACGCGATGTACTTGGTCTTGGGCATTAAACCGTTGATGGTGGTTCTGGTCTTCTTTGGCTCCACATTGATTCTGCGCATGTCCCTTTCTCCAAATATGGCATAAAGGATGCTGAACACAGTGCTAGTGTTGGCTTGAGGAGCTTTCCAAGCTAAGGAGACACTATGATCAGTATCGCCAATTACTCGGACCGACCTCACTAGGCATTGGGATTCTTGGTTAGTAGAGGGCAGACTTTCTAAGATATTTTTGGGGTCACTTTTCATATTTAGGGCCTGATCCCGAAGCACCAGATTCCTCTCTGTGTTGGCCTGACCTGAAATGATACGCAAAGTCGGAAAAGTTGAAGTTGTCATGCTGTGTCCTCCGAGCAAACTGTCCTTGTAAGCTGCTGTTTCTATCCCCTTGATGTGTCCTTTCCACACTCCTTTCAAATCTGCCCCAGGGTCATCTATGCTCTTAGAATCGCCGATGATCAAGGCAATAAAAGCTTCCGTGGCTCCAAGGAAGTTTGCAGCCTTGCAGATGTATTCTCCAGAATCAAAGTAAGAGACCGCCGATAATTCTAAAATAGACCACCTTATTCCATCACTGGAAATTTCTTGATGGACTAGAGAGAGAAGAAATAAAAACAAAGCAGATAAAAGTTTGCAAAAAAAATAAACTGTTGAGAGATATTGTATTTGATGGCTTACACTTCTAAGGGATTTATTTTTAATGGCATTTGGATTTTTAATGTTGTTTTTGTTTTAGGGGGTTATTTCAATTAATTAGGAGCTAACTGATTCAAATAATTCTGATGGTGTAGTTTGGAAAAAAGCAATCAATTAAGAACAGAAGTGCTTTTTCAAGGGCTACTAATTTAATCTATTATATCTATATTGTTACGGAAAGGGACAAGAAGAGATAGTATAGAAAATAAGATTGTCATGCATCTTGGATTCAAAGTCAAAAAGGTGCTTTGGAACAAAATAGATACATCTGTGTAACGTTGACCTGCATTTCTTTAAAGCAAATGCATATTTTTTGTGGAATGGATTTGCAACTAATGTTCCTTTTCCTGGAAAAAGATGAGACTGCTTTAAAGAGTTGCAGACCGATCCTTGGAGCATGCCATCACATGTGACAGCCCCCTTCTCACAATCCTTGACACATTTTTTTAAAACATATTTTAGAAAGTTGTTTTAACATCCAGAATTTGTCAGGAACAGGCAGCTAGTCCTCAACCTATGGCCATTTGTTTAATGATGGTACAAAGTTACGACGGGCTCAGAAAAAAGTGTTTTGTGACCTGAGTTCACTGCCACCCCTGCAGCCACATGGTTGCAATTTGGGCACTTGGCAATCAGGAGGCATTTACAATCGGTTGCAGCATCCTGAAGTCACATGGTTTTGATTGGAAACTCTTTTTGGGGGCTGGTTTCCAGCAAAATGTATATGTATATGTATATGTATATGTATATGTATATGTATATGTATATGTATATGTATATGTATATGTATATGTATATGTATATGTATATGTATATGTATATGTATATGTATATGTATATGTATATGTAAATGTAAATGTACCATGACTCAGAGGCAAACAAACGAACAAATATCATTTGCATCACACAGATGATACTTAAACACCAAGGACTATGGCCCAGCAACAACAACCAGCCAATCAAACAGCCCAAAACTAGATCATGACTCAGAAACATCCGGACAAATAAAACCCACACCAATTTACATCACACAAAAAGGTATTTAAAAGCCAGTGCTCCGACAGACAAGCACAATTCAAAGCATACTGAAAAGGTGTCCCTCCCCAAATGGAGACAAAATGTGTGTGTGTGTGTGTTTGTGTGTATATATAAGCTAGTCATACCCCTCTGGGATTCGAACCTGGGCAGCTTGCATGTTAGGCAGCTGTATTAACCTTTTGAGCCACAGGTTCCTCCACCCAACAGATAAGATATATATATGTTTTATACTCTGGTTTCCCGCAAAAAGAAAAGTCCATCGGGGAAGCTGGATTTTCCTTAATGACCGCACGGTTAACTTGATAACTCTGGTGATTCACTTTATAACCACTGTCAAAATGGTTGTAAATGTCATATCCAGTCATGTGGTGACTCAGTGTACAACCGCACCAATGTGTGACCGAAATTCCAGTCCCATCTATGGTCCTGAATGGAGGACTATCTGCATTTGTTTTGTCCTATGCCCAAACATTATAATTGCTTCCCTCTGTCCTTAACTCAGGCAGATATGATGGGAGGGGAGAACCAACCTGTGCCATTGAATGGTTTTCCATCAGCTCTTCTCCAGCTCAGCTCTGGAACGGGCACCCCTGTGGTCCCACACCGCAGCAGAACCGTGCTTCCAAGGATACTCTTTACTTTAGCCACTGAGGTGTGCACAACTGGGCTCTGGCACTTCCTTAGTTCCACTTGACTGAAGAAGAGTCTAGTCTGCTTTTCAGGGTTAAAGCATCTCAGCTTTGGCTCAATGAAGGCTATGTTGGGGGACTGGAAGTTGAGGAAATGAGCCATTTCATAGACGCTGCAGTCACATGTCCATGGGTTGTCCTGTAGGCCTGGGAAGAGAAGCCATTGGAAGGGTCAACCATTACATTATCAAAAGTGTTCCTCAACGGTTGCAGGAGACCTGTGAACACTCAAGTGGGGCTTCTATCAAGCTCATCTTTTTCCTTCATCCTAAACAGCACTAATCAGTGTTTGCAGATGTACAACAAAAAGATTTGCTATTCAATTATTCAAAAATGGCTTGATCCTTCCACACAGAGGCCATGGGGAATGACACTGGCTGCAAAGCCTTTTCCGCTGTGTCCCTGACCCTGTGGAACACTCTACCACTGGAGGTGAGAACTGCTCTGACCCTTTAGATACCAGAAAGGTATCAAAACCTGGCTCTGCTAGTTGACTTTGAGCCCCAAGGGGGGCATTCACCATTGGAGGTGGTTAATGGGGTAAGAAGACCTCATCCCCATGCTGTCCAACTCTGAGGCTTGGTGTTTTGCATAGTTTGAGAGTTTTAATTCTCATAGCTTGAATCTTATAATTATTTGTATTTGTCTTTTTTATTATCTGTAAGCTACACAGACTGCCTTATAGGGGAGATGATGACATAAAAAGTAAGTAAGTAAGAAGGAAAGGGAGGGGAGGGGAGGGGAGGAAAGAAAGAAGGAAAGAAAGAAAAAAGAAAGAGAGAGAGAGAGAAATAAGAAGAGGAGGGAGAGAGGGAGGAAGGAAGGAAGGAAGGAAGGAAGGAAGGAAGGAAGGAAGGAAAGAAAGAAAGAAAGAGAAAGAAAGAAAGAAAGAAAGAAAGAAAGAAAGAAAGAAAGAAAGAAAGAAAGAAAGAAAGAAAGAAAGAAAGAAAGAAAGAAAGAAAGAAAGAAAGAAAGAAAGAAAGAAAGAAAGAAAGAAAGAAAGAAGAGAATCTCTGAAGTAGCAATTAATTGAAGCAGGGCTATTTAGAAAATATCTGAACTGAATTTCAGTAGGAATTCATAATAAAACATTGTTGCTTCAGACAATGCTTTTATTATAGTTTGTCGTAAAGTCAGTCAGATGTTTAGATTGAGGTTGGCATTTGTATCCACAGAGGTGGATGTTGTATGGTGTTACAGATATCATTGCAGGATGTAAGTTGTTCCCATTAAGGCTGCCTTTTGCAATTGATTAATGGTAAATTTGTCAATGCCGGTGGTGTTTAAGTGGTGCTCCGGTTGTTTTGGAATTGCACCTGGCTATTATTATTATTGTTGTTGTTCATCGTGCAGTCAGCCAAAGGTTTAGACTGGATTTGGCATTTTTATCCTTATTAGGCAAATTTGCAAATATATTTTTATTAAAAGGACATCCCAGGGCCAAATGTGATGGGAGGGAAAGGGCCAGGATGCATGTACACAGAATGTAACCTGGCAAAAATACCATTTTTATTTCCAGATAGAGCCAAATAAAAGTTTTATGGCTTTTTTCTTCACAGCATGACTATACATCTTCAAGAATAGTTGAAAGCTCGAGGTAACTAAAGATCTATCACTAGCTCTCTAATAGTATACTATAGACTGGATGGAAATTGGATCCAGCCTAATAGATTGAGTAATTTGTTTTCCCTGAAATGAAAGAAAACAGGGTCCCTTTCCATTTTTTTTTACCACTCAGAAGCCAGCTGGCTTAACAACCAAATCTTACTTAAATACTCTGAATAAAGCAGCATTTTTGACAGCATCCAAAACCAACATGAGTTACAGAGTTTAGCAGCTAACAAATTCCCATCATTTGCTACCCATCATCAACATCTGCTATGAAGACAGTTGCTTCAATATTAATATCAGGGTTGAACTGGATATCATGAATGAAATCCCACAGCTCCCGTGGAACAAGACAGTGATGATTTCAACTGTCCAGTTGGCATTTCCAGAAAAAGTAACTCCTGGGACATTGTCTTACCAAGAGTATAATACTTTACTGAAAATTTACATCGGCACAGAAGAAAGCAAAACCAGCTCTGGTTTTTCCGCTTGAAGGCTGCTTAGTTAAACGATAGTCTCCCTCACCCCCACCCACTGGGTGTTCACATTGTCCAATAGTAATATTTCTTCTTATTATGGAAACAGTCCACTGCACTGGCCTTAACTCTTGGTGCCCTAGACATCATTCCCCCCACCACCACCTTTGCATTCTATTGTCAAGATATGAGCAAAAGAGAAAATCTAGGTGAAAAGGTGAATCAGCCTTGACAGATGGTTTTACAGGTCTTTCCTGGATCCCAAGGAAAACAAGTTCAGCTAACTTCCTCTGGTCCAAACGCAAGGATCCATGAGTAGGCAGAGATGTCTTTTTTTCTCTTACTCATCCCCAAATGTCTTACCTAGGATGATCTTGGAGTTGTCATTCAGGAAGTATGGAACAGCTTGGAGATTCGACCACAGCACGATAAGTTCTTGAGGGAGCATCATCAGTTTATTGCTTGAAATGTCTAGATAAGTGATGTTCCGGATATACTGAGCAGCATGAGAGGGTATGGAGGCAATCTGATTATTATGCAAATCCAGCAGTCTCAGCTGAGGCATGTTGAGAAGAGTTTCCCACGGAAAGGAAGTCAGAGCATTGCCAGCCAGTCTGAGCTCCTGAAGCTGGTACAGGCCCCTAAAGTTAGTCACTCGGAGGCTTGTCAAGGCATTATAGGGCATCCAGAGGAACTCCAGGTTGTGAAGAGAATGGAAAGACTCCCCAGGAACTCTTCGGATTGCTGTTTTTTCTATCCTGAGTTTGAAAGTGTCTCCTGGGAAATTGACAGGTGCCAGGGTCATCTCCGGGTCATTGCACAGAATAGCCCTGCTGGAAAAAAGGATTTGTTGAAATTATACATGGAACATGCAGGAGATGACCAGGCTGAGTCCTAAGGGGAGGATCAAACACGTCATCAGCCTCGAGTCACTTCGCACCCACAAAAGATCTAAGTCCAGCCCACCTTGAATTCTGTTGACTCTTATCTACCACCTGTTTACTTTGACTGTTAGTAGCTATGATTCATGTAGAGAGCATAAGCTCGCAGCAAACCTTTATAATCGTTGAATTGCCTGGATTTCCTGATTTTCACACACATGACAGAACACTTTTAATCGCCAGTTTTAATTGTGGATGTATTTTGTTGTCTTTTCCCAGGCTCCCCTGACTATAAAACCTGGATCTATCCTATAATTTTCCATAAATGGGTTCATAGTCATTTAGTATGCTTCAATAACAATAACAACAACAAAACAACAAAACAACAACAACAACAACAACAACAACAACAACAATAATAATAATAATAATAATAATAATAATAATAATAATAATAATAATAATAATAATAATAATAATAATAATAATAATAATAATAATAATAATAATAATAATAATAATAATAATAATAATAATAATAATAATGTTGAAAGGGACCTTAGAGGTCATCTAGTCATCTAACCCCCTGCTCAGGCAGGAAACCCTATACCATTTCAGACAAATGGCTGTCCAGTCTCTTCTTAAAAACTTCCAGTGTTGGAGCATTCACCGCTTCTGGAGGCAGGTTGTTCCACTGGTTAAGTGTTCTAACTGTCAGGAAGTTTCTCCTTAGTTCTAGGTTGCTTCTCTCCTTGGTTAGTTTCCATCCGTTGCTTCTTGTCCTGCCTTCAGGTGCCTTGGAGAATAGCTTGACTCCCTCTTCTTTGGGGCAGCCCCTGAGATATTGGAACACTGCTATCCTGTCCCCCCTCGTCCTTCTCTTCATTAAACTAGACATACCCAATTCCAGCAACCGTTCCTTGTATGTTTTAGCCTCCCGTCCCCTGATCATCTTTGTTGCTCTTCTCTGTACTCTTTCTAGAGTCTCAACATCTTTTTTACATCGTGGTGACCAAAACTGGATGCAGTATTCCAAGTGGGGCCTTACCAAGGCCTTGTAAAGTGGTATTAACACTTCTCGTGATCTTGATTCTATCCCTCTGTTAATGCAGCCTAGCACTGTGTTGGCTGATCAATCTTTGGCTGAACGTCTGCTGTGTCAGTCTTGAAATGTCTTCCTTTTCAACCGTGGCTTTCAGAGGTGTCCATAGGGTGCCAAAAAGATTGGAAAAAACTCTATTCTCTTGGCTCCCTGGAATACCCTGAAGAGCTGGTTCTTACTCAAGCACTAAACCAGGAGATGAGTTGAACCCAAACCCTATGTAATTGGTTAGAGACCTTGGCTGGCTGGGGAATTCTGGGAGTTGAAGTCCCTCTCACATCTCAAAGTGGCCATGTCTGAGAAACTCTAGACTAACCAATTTCTACACTAGTAGCACATAACTACAGCACATTTATATAACCCTCTGGCTTACCCGCAAAGGAGGTAATGCCACAGTCCCGAACATTTTACAGCAGTAGCTGCTTTTGAGTGGTCAAAGATTCTTACTGATGTTAAGCGCTGGAAATCTGTCCTTTTATCTCATCTTTTTTATTTTACCCGGAATGGGAGTATGTGTTTGTCTGTGTTTGCTGATCAAATCAGAAGCTGCAGAGGTGTGACAAGAATTGTGAAAATCGTTTACATAAGCTGTTTTTAGCTGATCCTTCCCAAATCATGCCTCTTTCCAAAAAAAAAGATTTGACATACACAGGACCCAAACATTATATAAAACATACACATCATGTTCAGTTTAAGCAATCTCTCTAACTGTGAAGTCATGCTGATGTGTGCGTATTATTGATGCTTTCAGAGACAACAGGTTTGATTTCGAAGTGCACTTTTAGTCAAACTCTACGTGTAGTTTTTTTTTCAAATAAACATAAACTTACCTTGTGCTTTTAATATGCTTACCCCAGACAATTTTTCAGAGCTTGGAGTGAACTTTTATGCCATAGTTAATTTCCCCCCCCAAAAAAAAACCCAACCAGCCGATAAACTAGTAGAATATATTGTCCGTGTACACTGTTTTAAATTTTCTAAAATTCTGATGATTGTTCTTTTCATATTTTTTAATTATGTTTGTTTTTTACACGGTTCAGTGTTGGTCGCTTTCCCCGTAACATTGTGTAATGTCGATTATATTGCTGCTGCCTTAGCGTGAAAGGCCATCAAATGGCATTTCAGAAAATCAGATTATGCTGTACTCTCTTGTTAATCCCACAGCACACACAGTCCTTGTGCTGTATGGAGCAATCAGGGGAAATAACACTGGTAACCCAAATGGCTGAAGTAACTCTCCTCTTCCACCAAGAAGGATGGTGGATCAACCTGTCCAGAAAAACCTTCTTGGCACCCACTGAGTCATCAAGAAAAAAATCAGAGCAATTTTACCTGGCTCTCATCCTTTCACTGATGCTGTAGAACGAGCAGCTGCATTGAGAAGGGCAAAAACAGAGCATCCAAGGCAGACTTCCGAAGGTCAGGCAGCAAAGGAAACCCACTGTGACCCACATCATGATCCGGTCGTGAGTAAGGCATCCAACTCCTGGTCAGAAGAGCTGAAAGTTCCTCTCTGGTTACATCCAGGGAATCCTTCACATTGTCTTTCTTTCCTCCTCGTCTGCAGTGATCTCCCAGCATCCTGCTGAAGTCACCAGATAAAATCGGATAGGCAGGGGATTAAGAATGAGGCTACTTGCACAGAGATGCTTATGGCTTCCCAGAACGATCAGCAGAAGGATATCCTTCCCTCCCCTCTCTGGGTCGTTTCAAAACAACGTTTGAGCAGGAGGTCGGCTTTTGCACCTGGAGATTTCTCTTCTTCTTCTTCTTCTTTTTTAACTGGGCAGAGTTTGAGGGATGTTTTAGCTTTTCCTTCAGAGCACTCAGCCTTCCTTGACATTCCTCAGTGTCAAATGCCAGGAAGCCTGAATTGGAAAAGATTGTTAGGATACAATAGATACAGACAAGATGCTGAGATCCTAGAAAGAGTGCAGAGAAGAGCAATAAAGATAACAATAACAATAGCAATAGAGTTGGAAGGGACCTTGGAGGTCTTCTAGTCCAACCCCCTGCTCAGCCAGGAAACCCTGCATAGGCATATAGGGATCACCATCAGTGGCCATTGTTTCCATTGTCAAAGGAGGACCCTTCCTCATGGTTTGCAATCCTCTTATCTGTCAAGGCAGAAGCAGAACCACCTTATTCAGTGGTGGCAAGAAAAATAGAAGGAGTTTGATAACACCTTTTCTGATTGATGTATTGTATTAAGAGGCAAAAGCCTCTTTCTGATCAACCTGCAGCTCCCTTCACCTTATTTACTGGTTTGAACTTCTTATTCTCTTTTGCATTTGATAATGAAAGAGTTTGTTACACAAGAGAAGCAGAAGGATATTAGCACATCAGGGATTAGATATTCTGGCAAGGGACACCATGAATGGAAAAAGGATTATTAATGATGTTCCTTGCCAAAAACACAAGCAGGAATCTGATTCAATGGACAGCAATGTGCTGATTTGATGTTATTTGTGAGTCAACATTAAAAACACATCTTACTGGTAACATAACAAGCCCAACACTTTAATTGGGCTCTCATCTGCTAATTAATGATAGCAATTCCTAGCTTTGCTGTACAAACACTTGGCTAGTGGATGATTCTGGGTTTTGTGCACAACCAGAGAGGGAAACAATTCAGTCATCAAGTTCAGTGGATCCCAGAAAAGAAAATAGGTCTTCTTTTCAATAGAAAAGGATGAGAGGATGAGTCGGTTCATATATTATTAAGTGGTGAAAAAGGAAAAGTTTGTCACTCCTGTTTCTTCTCTTATTCTTCTTATGAACAACATAAGAAGACAAACTAGAAACGACGGAACAACTAGAACTTGTTCCCCAAGTGATGTCGTTATCATATATATATAAAACCAGTGGAACAGAAGTTGCCTTCAGAAGTTGTGGGAGCTCCATCACTGGAGGCTTTTAAGAAGAGATTGGACAGCCATTTGTCTGAAATGGTATAGGGTCTCCTGCTTGTGCAAGGGGTTGGACTAGAAGATCTCCAAGGTCTCTTCCAACTCTGCTATCCTGTTATTCTGTTATAACTTGTGGGATTTGTGGATTACCTTGTAGATATTGGTGGAGGAGATTCATGTTATAATAATAATAATAAAGTTGGAAGGGACCTTGGAGGTCTTCTAGCCCAACCCCCTGGTCAGGCAGGAAACCCTATACCATTTCAGACAAATGGCTGTCCAGTCTCTTCTTAAAAGCCTCCAGTGATGGAGCTCCCACAACTTCTGAAGGCAACTTCCGTTCCACTGGTTTTATATATACATATGATAAGGACATCACCATTGGTAGCTAAATGTTGGTAGCTAAAAACTAGGAGTCTGGCAGCATCTTTTCAGACTAACACATTTTATTAACAGGCATGAGCTTTCTGTAAGGAAGATTTTGCAAATGTCATAGGAACTGGAGAACATTTTCCAAGGCAGCAAGATGCTCAACAGCCTCCCTATCCCAGGCATTTCTCATAGACCTTCTCAGAAAATTGGCTGCAGCTATTCCTGGAAATGAGTCTAGCGCAGGACTTTTATCTGTGATGACATTTTATTTTTCTATCTAGATTACCCTGGTAGGAAGGTCTCAAAAATTCGGAGTTGTCTTCCTTTGCAGCCAGTGTTGGCATTTTCACTTCACATTCCATTCTGTTTCAGCAGCTTTGAGCACTAAGAAGCTTAAATGGATTGACAGAACGGCTCACATCACATGCTCTGACTTTTGCTAGCATAAGAATTTTGTGCAAAACATAAAGCGACTGCTTCAACTCTGGACTTGATGATGGCTTTTATTGCTCTCTGGATATTCTTTTATTCTTCTAGTCTCTGCCAGGCAGACTTCCTTGAGGAGAAAGAAGAATGATGATAATAACTTGGAACAGCTTAGATCCTGCGACAAAGCCTTTAAGACCATCAAACAACCACATCTGCCTATCCCAGATCTTTGGGGAGGACTCGATAGGTAGACAAAAATGCTAAATCCAATCTAAGCGTCTGGCTGATCATGCAACCAAACCTTATAATAATAGAACTGGTGACACCACAAAATAGACAAAGTTATAGTAAAGACTGCATTAACAGAGGGATAGAATCAAGACCACCTGAAGTGTTAAAGCAACTTTATCATCCCACACTTGGAACGCTGCATCCAGTTTTGGTTGCCACGATATAAAAAAAAAAGATGTTGAGACGCTGGAAAGAGTGCAGAGAAGAGCAACAAAGATGATCTAAAACATATGAAGAACGATTGCAGGAATTGGGTATGTCTAGTTTAATTAAAAGAAGGACATGATAGCAGTATTCCAGTATTTGAGGGGCTGCCAAAAGGAAGAGAGGGTCCACCTGAAGGCAGGACAAGAAGCAATGGATGGAAACTATTCATGGAGAGAACCAATCTATAAAACTAAGGAGAAATTTCCTGACAGAACAAGTGGGACAGCTTGCCTCCAGAAGTTGTGGATGTTCCAACACTGGAGGTTTTCAAGAGTAGACTGGACAATCAGTTGTCCAGAATGTAATAGTCTTCTGCTTGAGTAGATGGTTGGATTAGAAGACCTCCAAGGTTCCTTTCAACTCTGTTATTCTGTTAAGAAGAAAACAACATCCCTACCAAGACCAGGGCAAGCTACTGTATATAAACAAGGATCATGTCCCACATGCAACAAGTACTGATGATGTTACCTAGTTGGGTAATGAAAGGTCTCCAAGCAAACAACCGAGCTCAGAGACTAGCAAAGACTCCAAAGCATATTTTTGCCTTGTTTCACATTAGGAAAGGAATGTCTCCACCCCCATTTCTTTTTCTCCTTTGTTCCCCAGATTAGTGATTTAATCGTGTTTGTTTATTTCCGGTGTCTCCCTAATTACATAGTATTTGCTTTGGCTGCCATTCCTGTATTCTTGAGTTCTTTTTCTTTCTTTCTAGAATTAGCAGCCTCTCTACAAAAGGCTTCGTGTGATTGCACAGAATATTTCCTTTTCCTTTATGCCGTTCCAGGCATGGGAGGGATGTGAGGAAGAATTTTGCAGGGATTGCTGGGTTAGGATTAATACACAAAGCTTTTCTGTAAGGATTTCCACGTGGCCGGGCCCTTTAAGAAGGTGAGATTTGTAGGTGACTGGACAGAAGAAAGAAAATTCAGGACAAAGAATTGACCAGGGCAGATAGCTGGAACAGTTGGAAAATCCAGACATTGGGGGAGGCTGGGGGGGCCTTTGCCTTTTTCACTGCAAGCATGGTTAATTCGGCATATCCTATTCCTGATGGTTTTACTGAAATGGAAGTCTTCGCCATTGGCACAATCCTGCTGGTCGAAGGTAAGATGGGCTACTTCAAAGAGTCAGAAGACCCTTTCTGTCATTCTCTGCCATTTCAGGTTTTTAAGAATGGAACGAGGAAGAATTTAAGACAGAAATTACAGACATGCTTTGACTATCTCTCTTTCCTATGGATACTTCCAAGCTGTCTGCTTAGGGACAACCCTGGTCGGTTCCGAGCTTAATTTTAGTACAGGTGTTCAAGGCTCAAAAACATTTGAGCCAAGAATCTGAAGAAGCATCTCTTGCTACTCAAAGCTGCTCAAAGTATTTGTGATACCCTGTGTGGTATCAATGAAGAGAGGGGTGTCGTTCTTGTTGTAACTCTTGATTGTGGAACCTTCACCATCTCTCCCTCCCATGTGTGCAAATACATTAAATAGTACTAAATAGCACAGTACAGGAAGCTAAACCGTACAATGAACTATTAAGAGAACTAAGTGTGTCTAATCTAATGAAGAGAAAGACTCAGGGTGATATGATAAGTGTCTTCCAGTACTTGAGGGGCTGTCACAGAGAAAAGGGGCTCAACCTGCTCTGCAAAGCACCTGAGAGCAGTACACGAAGCAACGGGTGGAAGATTATCAAAGAGAGAAGCAACCTAGAACTAAGGAGAAACTTCCTGACAGTTAGAACAATTAACCAGTGGAACAACCTGCCTCCAGAAGCTGTGAATGCTCCAACACTGGAAGTTTTTAAGAAGAGACTGGACAGCCATTTGTCTGAAATGGTATAGGGTCTCCTGCCTGAGCAGGGGGGTAGACTAGATGACCTCCAAGATGACCTCCAATAATAATAATAATAATAATAATAATAATAATAATAATAATAATAATAATAATAATAATAATAATAATAATAATAATAATAATAATAATAATAATAATAATAATAATAATAATAATAATAATAATAATAATAATAATAATAATAATAATAATAATAATAATAATAATAATAATAATAATAATAATAATAATAGATGATGATGATGATAATTATCTCCAAGGTCCCTTCCAGCTTCTATTCTATTCTATTCTATTCTATTCTATTCTATTCTATTCTATTCTATTCTATTCTATTCTATTCTATTCTATTCTATTTATTGTCTATTCTATTCTATTTATTCCCTATTCTATTCTATTTATTTTCTATTCTATTCTATTCTATTCTATTCTATTCTATTCTATTCTATTCTATTCTATTCTATTCTATTCTATTTATTCTCTATTCTATTCTATTTATTCCCTATTCTATTCTATTTATTTTCTATTCTATTCTATTCTATTCTATTTATTCTATTTATTCTCTATTCTGTTCTATTTATTCCCTATTCTATTCTATTTATTTTCTATTCTATTCTATTCTATTCTATTCTATTCTATTCTATTCTATTCTATTCTATTCTATTCTATTCTATTCTATTCTATTCTATTCCATTCTATCCTGCATTCTATTCTATTCTATTCATAATCCCAACCATGTTATTTCTACCTTCCTTAACAATAATTTTCCTTTCCCTTTGCTAACAAGCAGCTTGACCTTCCTACTTCTGTCCAAGCCATTAAAGGTGTTCTCTCTGTGAATTCATAGAGGAGATATTAAGCGGTGCAGCAACAACAAAAATCCAATTTCTGAACAGATTTTTCCCTGAAGGCAGAGAAAAAGGTACATGAAACAGAAATAGTTCAACTGATGGCAAAGGAATATTAGAGCACCGTTGACTTGTGTAAAAGCATTTAGGTTGGGGGGTTCTGAAAATGAAATAAAGAGATATTTCTGTCTAAGATATATAAGTCATGAAGGTTATATTTGACCTACCCCGCCTTGTGCCTGTATATGTTGCATGTAAAATTTATTTGTTTATACTGTATGTTTATTTACCAAAGCTTTATTCCAGTGTATTATCTGAAGATTCCTGAGGGTCTATAATGAAAATCTTCTTTCTTCTTTCTATATCTACATTCAAAGTAGCAGCCTTAAACTACTTGGGTGAAATATTCAGAAACAGATTTGAAACCTGTAGCCAGCTACACTGAATCCTAGAAAACATGCTAAGCCACAGAACTTTGCATTATACTATACAAAACAGTCCTTTATTTTGAAGCTGGCTTGAAGACAGTCTTCCTTTTGTCTGGCATCTAAATCCTAGAATCACAGGGTTGAAAGGGACCTTGGAGGTCTTCTAGTCCAACCCCCCTCTCCGAAGGCAGCTTTAAAGCCACAATCCTTTGAAAGGGGAAGGGCTGTCAGAGAAACATACACCTGGATAGTAAACTGAGCAATTCACTCTTGCTATGGTGAGATGCATTATTTTTATTGTTAAGCTGTAAAGATTTTCAGTTTAAATCTATCTATGTAAATTAACATCTGTTCTTTTTTTAACATAGATATGACCTTTGTGGTTCATCTCTTTTATCTCTTTGGGCTATTCTAATGCCCTATAGAAGGGTTTTTTTTTTCCTTTTAACAGAAACATTGCATGATATATCAGATGCAGTTTTTGAAATTCAGAGGGCAACCTTTGACTGATCTTCTTGATCTCAGAAATTAAGGAAGGTTGTCCTGAATGGGGAACCACTGAAATTCCAGGGTCTTGACCAGGCTTGGAAGTCAGAAAATTCATTCCCAAGAGCAGACTTGCCAAATTAATTTTATAAGACTGGCAAGAAAACTGCATGGCATCATCCAAAGTTGTGTTTCATTCAAGAAATCTTTCTTTTGAAGTCCAAACTCATGCTCGAAAATATTTTACCCCTAATAGGGTGTTGAAGGAAAAGTCTTCATCATGGTTCAATCCAAGCCGGGAATAAACAACATGGCGACTGCTTTAGAAAGAAGGTTGCAGTTTATTGAAGAGGAGAGCCAGACAGAAAGATGGCTCTGGAAGAAAAGAGAGCGAGCACATGTAGGGAGTGGGGTTTTATTTCTTCTTGAGCCTTTTGTTTGGAGTTGTTCCTGTGGCATGAACTTTGACTTGGGGCTATTAAGAAAACTGGGCATGCTTTTCTGCCTCTTTAAGTTCTTTTGAGGAAATATATTTTTCTGCCCTTTTAATATTTCCTTCTCTGCGGGGGGGCTGACTTCCCACAAGGGGAAAAATGCTGTTCAATAAACATAGTGAAACATACAGATGAGATCTTCTTCACTGACCTTTCTTTTCAAACAAACCACCCACAGATGTGATCAAAAAGACATGCTTCTACAGTACGTCCATGTCAGAAATACCTTTCTGAAATGAAGTGATTCTGTGACTCAACCCACAGTCACGCCGTGCTTGTTCCAGATCATCCAAGCTGTTTTTCTCTCTTTCTGACATCCTTTCTTTCGTGAAACGATAGACACTGGAGAAGTGAAGGCAGATAGATAGTTGCTGCTCCTTGTTTTCAGGAGAGCTAAATTTGGCACTGGCCAAACACTTTAAGAAGGCAATCGTCTTGGGCTTTTGAAGAGCAGAAAGGCAAAGAGAGGGGAGGAAGGGGAGGGAGAGAGAGAGGAAGAGAGAGGGAGGGAGGGAAGAGGGAGAGAGGGAGAGAGAGAGATAACATCAACAGACAAGATACAGTCTAGGTTAGTCTGGTTTTGCAGCTCCCAAGATGTCGGCACCTGACTCTCTTCCGGAAGGATTTACTGAGTTTGAAATGATTAGTTTTGGCACAGTGATGCTGGCTGAAGGTAAGGTGGGATGGTTATGCAACCAAGATCAAGCTGGATCAGGTCTTCTTCTTGAAATGACATTGCTTCAGAAAATTTTAAAAAAAGTTTCAGCAGTCTGAGAATTGGACTTCACAGAATTTATAGTAAGGACTTCATCTACCGTAGTCATGCAGCCTGGATTGTTGTTATTTTTTTAGAACTTGGCCAGATGGAGAATTCATAAAAGGTTCGTTATGATAGTGACAGGAAAAATGTATATTTTCCATACTGTCTTGCCTATTTAATCTGTATAAGATATCCAAGTTGTTGGGGGTTTTTTTGAATAAATAAAGCTGCAGTATTTTGCACCTTTGTTATCATTTGGGTTTGTGGTTATCAACCTTTCGTAAGGGTCTGAGACAAAATGATAAATCGCAATAAAACGATTCTCTTTCCTATTTTAGCTTTGTTTGGACTCTCTCTGAATGTGTTGACCATCGTTGCTTTCTGGAAGGTCAAGGAGATTCAAACCCCCGGCAACTTTCTGATATTCAACCTCGCCTTGTCCGATTGTGGCATTTGCATCAATGCTTTCATCGCTGCTTTCTCCAGCTTCTTACGGTAGGTTTTATTTACTTGTCCTTCCGCTTAAAAATAGCACTGAAAGCAAAAGGAGAGAGCTGAACGCCCTCTGGGCATACACTGTCTCCCGACTGATGCTCACTCAGAAAAGCAGAGAATCATTTTCACTACCTAACTTCTCGTTCATGGCACCTTTCATGCAAATATAGGTCTTTGGCCATTCTAATTTGAAGATATGTACTTCCTGTCTGGGGGAAAAGGCAGGGATGAAGGCCACAGTAGAGCAGTTCTATTGCCAGGCAGAATTGACAAGGAGAAGTCACCACCAGAAAGGGCTTGGTTAAGTCTTAAAAATGCTAAGCACCGATTAATATGCAGATGGGAGATCACCAGAAAGAATGGTGAAGTGGAAAACCAAAATATACCCAAAGAAGGCAAAAAAGCGAACAATCTCGGTGTTGAAAGGAGAAGGGGAAAAAAACAGAAGAAAAAATATCGACAGAAATGGAATATGCCTCAAGAGAGTCATGTTCTACCCAACACTAAAATCACGTGAAGCATTAGTACCGCTTTATAAAGCCTTAGTAAGGCCACACCTGGAATAATGCATCCAGGTTTGGTCACCACATTACAAAAAAGACGTTGAGACTTTGGAAAAAAGTGCAGAGAAGAGCAACTAAGGTGATTAAGGGCTTGGGGACTAAAACACGTGAAGAACAGTTTCAGGATTTGGGTTTGGCCAGTCTAGAGAAAAGAAGGACTGGGGGGGGGGACATGATATCAGTATTCCAGTATTTAAGAGGCTGCCACAAAAAAGAGGAAGCCAACTTATTTTCCAAAGCAACAGAGGGCAGGACAAGAACCAACAGATGGAAGCTAATCAAGGAGAGAAGCCACCTAGAACTAAGGAGAAACTTCCTAACAGTGAGGACAATTAACCAGTAGAACAGCTTGCCATCAGAAGTTGTGGGTGCTTCATCACTGGAGGTTTTTAAGAAGAGACTGGACAACCACTTGTCTGAAATGGTATACGGTCTCCTGCTTGAGCAATGAGTTGGAGTAGAAGACCTCCAAGGTCCCTTCCAGCTCTATTCTGATTGATCTCCTTCAATAGCACATTCAGACATTCAAACGTGGCTCAAGGGAAGTAAACAAAACTGGCAGGAAGCGGCATTTGCAAAGGAGAAGCTGGAGGTAGCGAGAAGAGTTAAGGACCCTTTTCTTGTGAAGCTGCCTTAAATGTCTCAGGTTAGGAGGCATCTCAGAACCTCCCAACAAAGGAGCTTTGACTTTGTCTCTTGGTTCCCATGTGTAGAACATGCTTCCCTCATGCTCAGAAAGAGAGGAAAAACATGACCCATTTTCACATTACCTTATATAATTCATGACTCTCTTCGTTTTAGCAGCGCGAGCTGTGAATTTTGGATGCTGTCATCTGAAAGTCATCCAACATGGCCAGAAGGAATCTTTAGAGTGTCCATTTTGCTAACATTTAAGAAAACAAATGCTCAAGTCCTTCTTCCGACATGTTTTCCCACTGTGTCATTGCTTCCTTTTTCAGATATTGGCCCTATGGCTCTGACGGCTGCCAAATCCATGGGTTTCAAGGATTTTTAACGGCCCTAACAAGCATTAACTGTGCAGCTGCAATTGCATGGGACCGATACCATCAGTATTGCTCCAGTAAGTCCTCTGGGTGGTTATTATTATTATTATTTTTAAAAAATGTATTAGTTGCATAATTTAGGGATAGCTTGACATACAGAAAATGAGAACTGTGGCCAAAAGGCACCCATACATTAAATGAGAGTAATAGAATAGAATAGAATAGAATAGAATAGAATAGAATAGAATAGAATAGAATAGAATAGAATAGAATAGAATAGAATAGAATAGAATAGAATAGAATAGAATAGAATAGAATAGAATAGAATCTTCTCTCCCAATTTGCAGCTCTACTCTACTCTACTCTTGTGGGAAATCTGGAGAGGTTGCCCTTCCATCCTGCATTGTAATCCCACTGCAAGTTGGTTGAACATCATGTCAATATCCAGTTCGAGAATCCAGCTAAAACTCCAGATTAATTCTTTCCGGTTATTGAATACACTGCATGGTTTTGTCAAAGCAAAACTAACTCTGAGGTTCCCACACCAATTCATAGACTTAAACAATAGTTTTCCCAGCCAAACCCCCAATGTCTTACATAATCCATATCAAGAAGTCCACTTTGTTATGGGAACTGTCTGCTTCAAATCCACACCTGTTCTGGTATCCTTGACAATGCTTCAGGCTCCCACCATCTGTAGCTGAATCGAAGTTTCATTTCTCCATCTACCCACTTGAAAGTAACACCTCTCCCCCTCTCCCTTTATCTAAAGGCAAGTTGAAATGCAGAGGCAAGTAGCTGCCAAAGTTTCATCCTTGACACTTCAATTTTCTCTTGTAGGACGAAAATTACAGTGGAATTCTGTGTTCTTCATGGGGCTGTTTGCTTGGTGTTTCGCTGGCTTTTGGTCCGCAATGCCCCTTTTGGGATGGGGGGCATATGATTATGAGCCTCTGAGGACCTGTTGCACTTTGGACTATGCCAAAGGAGACAGGTAAGTGCTCCTGAGGCCTAATTATGGGTTCAGGACTCTTTGGGAAGGGAGGTTGAACCAGCTCAAATGAAAAACAAGTTCTTATGGTCGTTCTACTCTTTTTGATAGAAGATTCTTCGCATGACAAGGAGAGTTGGATTATGTGTTTTAATGGTAGAGTCAATGCAGGGCTGGAACATTTTCCATTCCTATATATTCTTTCTGTCCTTACATCGCCTGCCATGAATAGTCTTTGGGTCACATAATTTTTTGTTAGGGCAAAACAGTCACTGGGAGTTTCTAACTGATGCTGCTCCAACTAAGTTTCCATTCTTTTACTTTACCATTCACAGTAGTAACCGCGAGAGAAATCTTGGAATCTTAGTGGACAATCACTTAAACATGAGCCAGCAGTGTGCTGCAGCTGCCAAAAAAGCCAATGCAGTTAGGCTGCACTAATAAAGGGATAGAATCAAGATCACGTGAAGTGTTAATACCACTTTATAATGCCTTGGTAAAACCACACTTGGAATACTGCATCCAGTTCTGGTCACCGTAATATAAAAAAGATGTTGAGACTCTAGAAAGAATGCAGAGGAGAGCAGCAAAGATGATGAGGGGACCGAAGGCTAAAACATATGAGGAATGGTTGCAGGAATTGGGTATGTCTAGTCTAGTGAAAAGAAGGACTAGAAGTAACATGATAGCAGTATTCCAATATCTCAGGGGCTGCCACAAAGAAGAGGGGGTCGACCTATTTTCCAAAGCGCCTGAAGGCAGGACAAGAAGCAATGGATGGAAACTTAAATCCAACCTAGAAATAAGGAGAAATTTCCTGACACTGAGAACAATTAATCCGTGGAACAACTTGCCTCCAGAAGTTGTGGGTGCTCCAATACTGGAGGTTTTTAAGAAGAGATTGGACAACCATTTATCTGAAATGGTATCAGGTCTCCTGCTTGAGCAGGAGCTTAGACTAGTAAATCTCCAAGGTCCCTTCCAACTGTTATTCTCTTATTCTCTTGAAAGAATAAGACAAGACCTTTGCCTTCACCATTTCAATCAATGGCTATGCATCACCTTTGGGGTAGTTGGGAAGAACATCCTCTACAATCAACTGCTATGGACCTCAAGGTGGTGTTCCCTACCTCAAAAGCCAACATGGATAACCTAACTTGAAGGGCTAACCACCAGTTTGACATCCTTTGTATCTACAGTAGTGGCCAAAATTGTGGAAACCCTTTGGGAAAAGTGTGTTGTTGAGGTTTGATGGCTAATAACACCACTTTTTGGGGGGAGTAGTACCACAAAATTATATATCCATGGAAAGATCATTTAATCAAGAATTTAATGCAACAGAGTTTGTTCCATTATCTGTACCGTATTCTATGAAAAGTTATAGCCAAATAACCAGAAAAAGGAAGCACAACTTGCTTAGGTTGATATCAGGTAGCTTTCCTTCATCTGATGGTAGCCAATGAGCATGAGTGTTTAGAGAGCCAATCGGGTGTCATCTTGTTTTGGCAATGAGCCAATCAGATCGCAGTAGGATTCAGTTATTGATGTCATGTATTGAAGCTGAGAGGAGGACATTTGTCAGTGTGTTATGTGATCGCTATCAAGTTGGTTGGGTTTTTTTGTGTTCTTTCATTTAGTGAGCTTGTAATACGTAGTAAAATTAAAGTCATGGTGCAAAGAGTTGACTGGTCACCCAGAAAACAATGTAAAATAGTATTATGAAGTGAACAAGGCTACAGTTCTAAAGAAATTAGAAGAAAAATTGGTGGAAACTTAACCAAAGGTGGCATTTCTACTGTACACGTTTCCCAAAAGGTTTTCCATAATTTTGGCCACTACTGTAGATGGTAAGAACTCAATAGCTAAAGGCTCTTTTCCTGCCCATTTGCCCTTAAGAGACAGAGACACAACGAAGCAGATGAGTGTTCCTCAACCTTTTCTTTACCACAGACCCCTTTTAGATACCTTTTGTGGCCAAGGACCACGACCCCAGAACCCCAAAACTTAAGATTTAAACCCTAACATTTCTTCAAGCCTTTGCAGACCCCCTGTAATGACATCACAGACCCCCCCCCAGAGGTCTGCAGACCACAGGCTGAGAACCACCGAAGTAGATCATCAATTAGGGTTTGGCACCATACAAGGAAGCTTTTCACCAAATCATTCGATGCGGCTTTCATTGACCACAGCGCTCCATGTCCGGTGGAAGTTTTAGTCTTTGGGTATCTGTTTGATGGAGATGTTCTGATTGTTGACTACGTCAGCATTCATTCAATAGAATAATTTGCCATTAACTGTTTTTCCTTTCTCCCCCCCCCCATCCCCCAGGAATTACATCACATTTCTTATTCCTCTGGTGCTATTCAATTTTGTGATCCCGATTTTCATCATATTAATGTCCTATCAATCCATTGATAACAAATTCAGGAAAACAGCCCAGCTGAAGGTAAGAAAACATCCTAAGGTGGACTTGTTTCCAGCAAAACAATGCTAGATCTTTTTCAATTTGAGTTTTCTGATGTTCGTAGCGTTCATATAGTGTCGATCCTGTACAATACGGCGTTTTCAGTTGTATCGAGCATAAGGAGACAGTAATGCAATTGGTTTTATCCTTGTTGAGAATCGTCAGAAGGAGGTAGATGGATCCTATTCTATATGTCCATGGAGATTCTCAGTTATCCAGGTCATGGTTGTCCCAAAGGTGCTTTTTCACGAGGCAACTGGGCTTTCTTGTTTTTCTTTGAAGACGTTTCACTTCTCATCCAAGAAGCTTCTTCAGCTCTTGACTGGATGGTGGGGAATGGAAGGATTTGTACTCCTTGCAGACAGCTGGTCACTTACTCCAAAATAATGCAGATGACCAGCTGTCTGCAAGGAGTATAAATCCTTCATTCCCCACCATCCAGTCAGAGCTGAAGAAGCTTCTTGGTTGAGGCGCGAAACATCTTCAAAGAAAAACAAGAAGGCCCAGTTGACTTGTGAAAAAGCATCTTTGGGATCCTATTCTATAGGATGTTTATGGAGTTTCTCAATTATCCAGGTCATGGTTGTGCCAAAGGCACTTTCGAAAAGACAACTGGGGTTTTTTTTCCCTTGAAAACGTTTTGCTTCTCATCCAGAGAACTGGAAAGTCCAGTTGCCTTTTGGAAAAGATAAGATAAGATAAGATAAGGTAAGGTAAGGTAAGGTAAGGTAAGGTAAGATAAGATAAGACAAGATAAGATAGATAAGATAAGATAAGATAAGATAAGATAAGATGATAAGATAAGATAAGATAAGATAAGATAAGATAAGATAAGATAAGATAAGATAAGATAAGATAAGATAAGATAAGATAAGATAAGATAAGATAAGATAAGATAAGATAAGATAAGATAAGATAAGATAAGATAAGATAACCTTTATTGTCATTTTTTTACTGTGGGCACAACGGCACAAAATCAAAAATGAAATTCAGTTGCCCGCTCTCAAAGTGAAACACATACATGACACACACCTAAACATACTATATACAACATATACAGCACTTTGGGGGTATTCCAAACATTCTGTGAGGAATTGATTTGGTAGACCGTTGAACTGGAGATTGAACTTTAAACGAGCATTTGTGTTAAATTAACTTTAGGAGCTATTGAGGACCCGGTACTCAGCCATGCTAAAATGAGTATAAAAATGAGTTTTTGATGATCAGCAACTTTGCTCTCCAGATACGATTATATGGATTTCTATAACCCAGTAGGACATCTATGAGCAGGCTGGACAGAATATGATAATTGAAGAGACACCAGTCTGTTTTGGAAAGCCCTGGAAAGTGAGACTCGTGTGTCCCAACTTAGAGTCTTAGCAAAAAAAAGAAAACTGTGTTAAATATATTGGTGGAAAAGGGTAAGACCATGACAGAGTGAAGGAAGGAAGCCAGGATGTGGAGATAGAGAAAGTGCTTTTGAGAAGGTGTTTGATGGCTTACATGATGAGTCATTTATGGCCAATGTGGTAGGGATCAATGTCAGTTTGAAGGTCTTGAGAACCTCCGTTTACCAATCCCCAGGGTGGGAGATCAGATACATCACACCCACAGTAGTTTCCCTTACTATACACATATTATTGACTTTCTCCAGGGGGAAAGCTCTGAAAAGTCCCAAGTGAAGAGTGTCCAACCTCCCCTGTATAAGAAATTTCAAAAAAATGGCACCCATAGGAAGAATTAAGACTTAATTCCTAACTCTTCAGAACTGGAAGGGCAACCAGAAACACTTAACAGTGACGATCCATCTAAAATCCCAATTTGCTTTTTTATATCTGACTTAATTTTTTTGATGTTGACCACGGTTCACAGACTACTCTAATCTTTGTTCTTTTCCCAGTTTAATACTGGCTTACCAGTGAAATCTTTGGTCCTTTGCTGGGGTCCATACTCACTTTTAAGTATGTATGCTGCAGTTGAAAATGTGGCACTCGTTTCGCCCAAAATCCTAATGGTAAGTAAGAAAAACATACGAGGTCCCATCACACGGACATTTCTCCTGAGGCTGAAAGAGAATCCGTTCCCTCAAAAATGTGGCCCTCTTACAGTTGCCTTCAAATTTGCTTTGTTGATGTGATTTGGCTTTTCCATTTCTGGTATGAGATAGCACAGGGTGTCCCAGGTGTTTTTATTCATTTATTTATTTCTAACATTACCCGCTTCTCCATCTCTTTAGAGCACCCTCTCAGCCCAGCTTGGAAATGTCTTTTTCTGAGGTTTTACTGGAGGGTTAGAAGTCAAAGGGGCTGAAGACGGTGCCTGGAGAAGAAGGAGGGCTGCCAGATCTGCAGTTTTGATATGAAATTGATGATGGTGGTGATGATGATGATGATGATGAGGAGGAGGAGGAGGAGGAGGAGGAGGAGGAGGAGGAGGATCAAGATGATCAGGAGGATGATAATGATAATGCTGCTAATGAAGATGATTGATGAGGATGATTGAGGATGGTTGTGAGGAGGAGGAGGATGGTGGTGGTGGTGAGGATGACGATCATGATGATGATGATTGATAATTGATGAGGAGGAGGAGGAGGTTGAGGATGGTGGTTGAGGATGGTGGTAGTGGTGAGGATGATGATGGTGAGGATGATGATAATGATGACGATGATTGATAAGGAGGAGGAAGATGGTGAGGATGATGGTGAGGATGATGATGATGATGATGAAGATGATAATGATGATGATGGTGATGGTGATGATTGATGAGGAGGAAGATGGTGAGGATGATGGTGATGAGGAGGAGGAGGAGGATCAAGATGATCAGGAGGATGATAATGATAATGGTGATGATGAAGATGATTGATGAGGATGATTGAGGGTGATGAGGAGGAGGAGGATGGTGGTGGTGAGGATGATGATGATGATGTTGGTGAGGATGACAATCATGATGATGATTGATGATTGATGAGGAGGAGGAGGAGGTTGAGGATGGTGGTTGAGGATGATGATAATGATAATGGTGACGATGATGATTGATGAGGAGGAAGATGGTGAGGATGATGGTGAGGATGATGATGATGATGATGATGAAGATGATAATGATGATGGTGATGGTGATGATTGATGAGGAGGAGGAAGATGGTGAGGATGATGGTGAGGATGATGATGAAGATGATAATGATAATGATGATGATTGATGATGATGATGAGGAGGAGGAGGAGGAGGAAGATGGTGACGGTGATGGTGAGGATGATGGTGAGGATGATGATGATAATGATAATGATGATTGATAATGATGATGATGATGATTGATGAGGAGGAGGAAGATGGTGAGGATGATGGTGATGAAGATGATAATGATAATGATTGATGATGATGATGATGATGATGATGATGATAATGTGACTTTCTCACAGATTCCTGCTCTTATTGCCAAGACTTCACCAACCGTGAATGCCCTCGTTTACGCCTTGGGGAATGAGAACTACCGAGGAGGGCTCTGGCAGTTTCTCACAGGAGAAAAAATGGAGAAACCCAAAACTGATGACAAAATTAATTAATTCACATTCTGCACATGGATTGGAGATGTGGAGGTCAGGCCCGACCTTCAAAATGTCACCTGTGACAAAGAGAGCTGGATGCCTCAACTTCCCAAGAAGAGCCAGAATTGGCTCCTGCTCCCTTTGGTGTATCAAATATGGGTGTCTTGCTACATAATGTGTCATGTGATCCTCCATTGAGACCCCCCCAATACAGGTAGTCCTCAACGTATGACCACAATTGAGCCCAAAATATCTGCCGCTAAATGAGATATTTGTTAAGTGAATTTTGCCCCATTTTATGGCCTTTCTCGCCACAGTTGTTAAAGAAATCACCGCAGCTGTTCAGTTAGCATCACGGTTGTTAAGTCTGGCTTTCCCAATAACTTGGCTTGAGATCACACGACCCTGTGCAATGTGGGTCGGTCTGAAAAATGACCACCAGTCGCTTTTTTCGTTGTAACTTCATTGTAACTGCCAACTATCACTAAGTGGGCTGTTGTCAGGACCAGCTGTCACTTGGCACCACAACTAAGGGCAACCTCACCCAAACAGGATCCAGGCCACCCGCGTTTTCCCCATTGTCTGCTACGTTGTTAAAAGAGTTGCGTGGTGCAGATGTTCCTTCCAGAGTTTGTCACTCAACCTGTATGTCACCACCCTCTGCAGCTGCCTTTCCGTCCATCTGTCGCTGCAAATAAATGGCAACCTGCCAAACAGTCTGGCTGCCTTCTTTCTATGGATGATGAGTCTCAGTTCAGAAAGAGGAAGGCGAATTACCGGAATGGAGGACGGGACACAGCTGAGCAGGCTAGATTTCCCTGTGTGGTTTTTTTTCTAGGTTACTCAGAGATTAAAGTGGTATCGGGTAGTTCAGGGGTAGGCAACCTTGGCTCTTTTATGACTCGTGGACTTCAACTCCCAGAATTCCTGAGCCAGCATGGCTCAGCTTGGAAACCTTTCCCTTTCCCCTCAGCATGGCTGTCTCAGGAATTCTGGGAGTTGAAGTCCACGAGTCATATAGGAGCCATAGTTCCCCCATGCTGGCTCAGGAATTCTGGGAGTTGAAGTCCACAAGTCATAAAGGAGCCATAGTTCCCCCATGCTGGCTCAGGAATTCTGGGAGTTGACGTTTACCCATCCTAAAGTGTTCAAGGCTAAGAAACAATGGTATAATCCAGGGGTAGGCTACCTTGGCTCTTTTATGACTCGTGGACTTCAACTCCCAGAATTCCTGAGCCAGCCATGCTGAGGGGAAAGGGAGAGGTTTCCATGCCGAGCGATATATATATAAAAGAATATATATATATATTCTTTTAACAATCCTGAAATGCCTTCCTTTGGGGTGAGGGTCAGGCTGCTTGGAAGCTGAGCATTTACTGACCAGATGCCCTTGTATAAGTTATATAAATATAATTAACACAGCCCTGTGCAAATTAAGCGTTCTGTAAAACAAAACAAACAAACAAAAAAAGCAGTTTCTCCCACCCCGCTTTCTCTGTTTTGAACTGTGGAGAAAAGGACTGGAAAACACCCCCCATCCACCACCCCCCAATCAGTCAATCCAAATGAAGGGTCTAAGACAGTCACCTATTAAGGGATGATCTGTGCTCTTGTTTCCTGCATCCATTCTGCCTTGTTTAATCCTCTTACACAGCTCTTAACTGACGTAGTAGCAGCCATATCAGGCTGTTCCTTCAAAGTCTCAGCTACTACGAAGCAGACAAATGAGTTCTTTTCTTTCCATCCCTAACTTTTCACGTTGGGGTGAGGGAATTTGAGGGCTCTATCCTTCCTATTCTGAGCCTGTTGGATGCGTGGGCACTTTTTATTCACATACATGCAATAGGAAGGGAGGAACGGATGGCTAATTTTAAGTTTAATTTTATTGTGAATTTTGAGTCGGCCCCAACGGAGTGAACTGACCTGCAGACTCGGCAACTGACCTCGATAATCCCTCAAGGCTGATCCTGCACACAGTATACAATTGCAGGCTGGATGTCCCTTCCGCTTTCAGAAATTAAGCCAAACATCTGGACAGCTACGAGAGAGGGAAGCCGCCAGCTGCTGCATCTGCCAGGACTAAATGGGTTTATTGCCCAAAACATGTGCATTCCATTCCTCGGCAGACCAGCGCTGTTTTTTTTTTTAAATGTGAATCGACACATTCAGAGTATACCAAGCTGAAATAAGAAAAAGAGAGGAAGAGGGAGCAGAAAGGAAGAGAGGGATAGAGATGAAGAAAGAAGAGAGAGAGAGAGGAGAGAGAGAGGAAGGAAGGAAGGAAGGAAGGAAGGAAGGAAGGAAGGAAGGAAGGAAGGAAGGAAGGAAGGGAGGAAGGAAGGAAGGGAAGAAGGAAGGAAGGGAGGGAGGGAGGAGAGAAGAGGGGAGGGGGGAGGGGGAAGGAAGGAAGGAAGGAAGGAAGGAAGGAAGGAATTAAGAAGGAAGAAAAGAAGAGGGAGGGAGGAGGGGGGGGAAGGGAGGGAGGGGAGGGAGGGAGGGGAGGAAGAGGAGGGGGAGGAAGGAAGGAGGAAGGAAGGAAGGAGGGAGGAGGGAAGGAAGGAAGTAAGGGAGGGAGGGAGGGAGGGAAGGAGGAAGGAAGGAAGGAAGGAAGGAAGGAAGGAAGGAGGGGGGAGGGAGGAGGGAGGGAGGGAGGGAAGGAGGAAGTCAGCCCCCCAGAGAAGGAAATATTAAAAGGGCAGAAAAATATATTTCCTCAAAAGGATTTTAAAAGCAAAAACAAACAAAAGGCTTCAGAGGGTATAAAAACCCACTCCCCACATGTGCTCAGTCCTTTTTTCTCTCCTCTCTCCTGCCAGAACCATCTTTCTGTCTGGCTCTTCAATAAATTGCAACCTTCTTTCTAAAGCAGTCGCCATGTTGTTTATCCCCGGCTTGGATGAATCATGACGAAGACTTTTCTTTCAACAGAGGGAAGGAAGGAAGGAAGGAAGGAAGGAAGGAAGGAAGGAAGGAAGGAAGGAAGGAAGGAAGGAAGGAAGGGAGTTAATGCTCATCCCACATCATCTGAGACATTTCAGTTTCGAGCACCATACCTAAATTTGCACACCAAAAACAATCCAACTTTTGCTGCCAATTAATCTTTGAAAATCAAATCTGAATGTGTGAGAGAGAGAGGAGAGACGAGACACGAGAAGAAAGAGAGAGAGAGATGTTAGGAACATCTGGAAAAAAGAGGGAAAAGCTATTTCTAAGATGCTTGATTGATTAGATTATCCAAGTAGTTGATAAAGGATGTAAACCATCCTTGCTTCTGTGATGCATATCTTAGTGTCTGAAACATGATCAAGACACTTTACATTTTGAAATATATATCTGAGAATAATTGTTTTGTAATTAATTGTCCATCAATATGTTACTGAACATTGCACGGAACATATTTATAAATGTAGGTAAGGCTAAATGCCTATTTTGGATAAACACTTAAAATATCATTAAAACCAGGCTCATTTGTAGGTAGTGGCATAAATGTTCTCTGTGTGTGTTTAACTTAATACGAAATTCAAAATATATATTTGAAAATAAGGTATGAAAATTGATATTAAAGATTATCAGGGCAAAGAAGCAAATGATGTAATCATGTACACTGTGATATCCAAGGACTTTTAAGTGAGCTATATTTAAAAGGATCTGCAAATGTTGCTGCTTTTTATAAGTAATACCTAATTTACAAAAGGTAACATGGATTTAAGTGTAATTACATGTCTCTACCACTAGGTGGCGGTAGTTCACCACAGATAATTCTGGACCTTTTTTTTTTATTTTAAAAAATGCGCTGTCCACTTGTTTGTGGTTCTGAAGTTGCTTCTCGTCTACAGCTGATCATTATTGTCTGGTAACAAATGTGGATTTGCCATTTCATGGAAACATTATTAGAATGAAAGTCAGTCCTAGTTCACTGACATGTTATTTGTGTGTGTGTGCACACACACACACACACAAAGACACATACACACTTCAGACATGAAAGACAATACTTGGAATAGCCCACTCTTTAAATTAATCCATCTAAAAAAACAATGCATCTGTTATACTATGAGTTGGGGAATGAATGGATGGATGGATGGATGAATGAATGGATCCATCTCTTCTAGAGTTTCTGGGCTGTAAACTGTCCTTTTGGAGAAAGGATGTACTGAGCCTATACTTGGGGAAGTGGGGATGGGAAGTGGGGATGGGAAGTGAGGATGGGGAGGAGGAGGGGAGGGAGGGAGGGAGGAAGGAAAGAAGGAAGGAAGGAAGGAAGGAAGGAAGGAAGGAAGGAAGGAAGGAAGGAAGGAAGGAAGGAAGGAAGGAAGGAAGGAAGGAAGGATCTTATTGTTAAGGAAATAATTCATCCCACATAATCTGAGACATATTTCATTTTTGAACAACATACATCAATTCGTGCACCCAAAGTGATTCAATTTTTGCTGCCAATTAGTCTTTGAAAGTCAAATTTATTGCCACAAGAGATCTAAAGGAACAAAAAAAAAGCCCAGAATTCAAAAGTTTCCTGCCATTTCCCCTTAGCGCACCAATCTATATATTAATATAATTTTATTGATCCTCGCTATCCTGTTAATTCTTTTAATTGTCTCTAAGCCTGATTTCCCATTGGACACGCCATGTACCTTAAGTGCCCTCCATTTGAATTACAGCAATCTTCAAGATATTAATCATGCTGCTAGAGGTCAGTGAATGGCTGACTGTTAGAGAGAGGTCAAAACAGAGAATTACGTCAGCATCTGCTTCTTCCACGCTCAGATCCAGCACTGAGTGTCTAGACTGGGATGAATTCAGAGAAGAATAATTCTACTATAAGAATAATTCTTCCTTATTTATCTCATTAGCGTGGCCGAGTCAACTGATCACTCTCTTAGGATCAGCACTATTGATTTCCATCAGATTTTAGTGGGTTGACTGTGCGATTATCACAGCAGTCAAATTCACGCGTTTTACACAATTTTCTACCCTGGTGAATTGTCTCATCGCCTGCTGGCTGGCGCTCTGTAGGGTTGTCTGAATGATTTCTGGAAACCAGGCTGTTGGAAACAGTCCCAAATTCTTTCTGTGACGATACCATTATATCTCATCACCAGCTGGGATCAAGGTACTTTCAGAGAGAAATCTGACTTCCACAGTTCAATTAAAAGCAACTTTTCAAAATAATTTTAAAGTATGTCTTTTTTTTCCCTAAGGAGGGGAGAATTAGAATCTAACTCTATGTTTGCTCCTGGGGAGGAAAGCTATGGCAAATCTAGACAGCATACTAAAAAGCAGAGACATCACCCTGCCAACAAAAGTACGTATAGTCAAGGCCACGGTTTTCCCAGTTGCAATGTATGGCTGTGAAAGTTGGACCATAAGAAAGGCTGAGCGCCAAAGAATTGAGGCCTTTGAACTATGGTGCTGGAGAAGACTCCTGCGAGTCCCCTGGACTGCAAGCCGATCAAACCGGTCAGTCCTAGAGGAGATCAACCCCGACTGCTCTTTGGAAGGCCAGATCCTGAAGTTGAAACTCAAGTACTTTGGTCACCTAATGAGAAGGAAGGACTCACTGGAGAAGAGCCTGATGCTGGGAAAGATTGAGGGCAAGAGAAGAAGGGGACGACAGAGAATGAGGTGGCTGGATGGAGTCACTGAAGCAGTAGGCATGAGCTTAAATGGACTCCAGAAGATGGTAGAGGACAGGAAGGCCTGGAGGAATGTTGTCCATGGGGTCGCGATGGGTCGGACACGACTTCGCAACTAACAACAACAAACTCTATGTTTGCCTTTTAAGGCATGTGAAGTTTTATTTTGTTCTGCTTGAGTCTGGGAGAACACAGTAATTTTAAGGGTGCATCTCTTTCCTATTATTGGTCTCTGGAGACTTACATCTGAGCTAACTTCTAAAGGCTTGTGTTTTATAATTGCCAAATCAGAAATATGGAAATTCAAAAGACTACACTTATTCTCACCGAAGAATGAGACCCACTGGAAACAGAATGCATTATCTCTGAGAAAACAGGCCTAGATTTTTTCCTTATTTTTGACCACAGAGTCCCTGTTCTATTCTTGGTTTCCATTTTTTTCATCCTCCTCCAACTGAGAGCTCCTGGCACAATTATTTTTAATATCACTCTTTCTCCTCCCCCTCCCCTCCCAATTGGGGTGGGAGAAAGCCTTATCCAAGTCTTCTTGAGCAAGGAAAAGTACACTGTGACGCGAATGCCATCAAGTACAGCCAAATTCTTAAAAGGATGAAATCTTTCTTAAAACCATTAGCTCCAGAAGCTATTAAGGCAATGAGCATTAAGACCTTAACCTTATGGACATCGTTCATTTTCCTTGCGGCAGCTCCCCTCTTGCAGGCTTAGATCCTTAGCAAAGGTTGAGTCACTTTGATGAGTAAGCTGTGCATGATCATTGCCTGTTGTGCTCCTCTCCCAAAGCCCAAGAGCATTGCTCAAAGAAATAGTTGGCAATCTCACGGGTCTGCCTTGCTTTCTTAAAGCTCAGGTCACCTCTGTTAGCTTCTGGTCATAGTTATGAACTTCTTTAAAACTCATAGTCACTTGGTAAAGAGGAATTAAGGATCCTTCTTCCCTATTCAGGGGCCACCACTGCTACAGTTTTCTCTAGGTTGAGCCTCCAAGCACCTCATTAGCTATATCTTACTGTAGCTGTCAGGTGCAAACAAGCACATCCATAGTATAGAGTTCAAACCAGCTACTTTATTGCTCTATGCCTCTTTCGCAGGAATCTTCCCAGACTTGCCATTTTCACCTGGGAAAGACCCACATAAGGCTCAGAGGCATTCAGGGGAGGTTAGAGCTTGCTTTCTTGTGTAATGAGTCCAGGTTAATTCCCTGCTTGAGCCCTCCTCCTGACGAGGAGGGCTGCCCTCCAACAATAGCCACCCAACTCAAGAAAGCAAATGTCAACTGTCTGTTTAGCGAACTCAAAAATCAGGGAATCTTCAAGGCTTTGAAGTGCCATAAAAGATAAAACTTTATTGAGTACACATCTCGGAACTGAAGAAGCAAAACCAGCTCTGGTTTTCCCGCATGGAATTTTGCCTAGATAACAATAGCTTCTCTTAACCCCCACCCACCAAGTGTTCACGTTGCTCAGTCATATATCTTTGGTTTGCTATGGGAATGATTCATTTCTCCGTCAGACATCTGCATTGGTGACCTTGGCATTCTGGTAGGCTCTCTGTGGTCCATGGACAGCTTCTTAGAATCCCGTTCCCTCCCTACGCTTTCTACCCCCTCCCCCCTGTTTCTAAGGCAAGTTGAGTAGCAATAGAGGTTAGCAGGTCGCATAGTGGTTCAATCTTGACAGTAAAAAAGGGACAAGGGACAATTCACATCCCTGTCTGGGTATTGCTGGGAGGACAAATGGTTTATTTATCTTGATTTACCCTTCCTATATATTATTATATTTCATAAAGGCTTCCAGTGATTAATAACACAACAAAAGACACATGTTCAATGTCCCTGATAAATCCAGCAGATAAAATGAAAATATCTATGGTAATAAAAAAAATCAAAACTATAAAACCATCTCTGAAGGCATCACACCACAGCTAAAACAGAGACCAACACCAACTCTTAGTCCTTCAAATTAATACAGGCAAGATGTATTTTGCATGATGGTTGACTAGACTGCAGTTTTTCCTCCTGTCTCCCAGGGTCATTCTCTCATACCATGTGGTCAACTCATCACCCAAAGCTTTCAGAAGGACCCCATCTTCTCCAGCTACTGAAAAATGATCAGCAATGAAGCAGAACTAATTTCTGCATGTAGACAGAGGCAATCCACAACACCTGGGCTATAAGAGGGCAGCCTGGCATCATGACACTAGGGAATACCAAGTTTTTTCACAGGACAAGCCTACTGGACATAACCGTTCCAAGTGGAGATGAGACAGTGGATAAGGCAGGTTGTAAGCATGAAGAGTCAAGCTAGGGAGGCCTGTGTAGATCTCTGGCTGGCTGGGATGAACACAATAGCAATAGCACTTAGACTTATATACCACTTTGCAGTGCTTTACAGCCCTCTCTAAGCGGTTTACAGAGTCAGCATATTGCCCCCCAACAATCTAGGTCCCCCTCATTTTACCGACCTCGGGAGGATGGAAGGCTGAGTCAATAACAATAGCAATAGCAGACTTATATACCACTTCACAGTGCTTTATAGCCCTCTCTAAACAGTTTACAGAGTCAGAATTTTGTCCCCAGCAATCTGGGTCCTCATTTTACCAACCTCGGAAGGATGGAAGGCTGAGTCAACCTTGAGCCAGTGAGGATCGAACTGCCAAACTGCGGGCAGCCGGCAATCAGCCGAAGTAGCCTGCAGTACTGCATTTTAACCACTGCGCCACCACGGCTCCTATGAGACAAGCTGGAAGACAACCTGAATCCCAGGAGAAGTAGGTCAAGAATAAACAGAACAAGTGTTAGCAGTGAACGGAAGCCAGGCCATCCAAGAACATAGTGGCTGGACACCCTCAAAGCCGACACCAACCAGAGCATAGAAAAACTCAAAGAAGCAGTGCAAGACTGGCAGACGTGGAGCGATCTGACCCATAGCATCACCAAGACTTGGACGTGATTCAATGGATCACGTCGTCATCCATTAAACAGCAACATGCTTCTCAGTACATACTTTGCGAGAGACACCACAGCACAGTCCCAGCCCTACATGAGCTCCTGACCCATGGACCGTTTGGGTAGCCATGAATCAATGTCCCGAGGTCCCACTCGGCGGGGCCAACCCGTGACTTCACCTTGAAAAATCTCTGCAGTTCCATTGCACCCCACCCCCAATCAGCTGACTTGGCTGAATAAGGTTAAATTTATTACAAAGCTCTTAGCAAAAGTAACCCCTGCTTCTCCTTGCTAATAATAAGGATAACAAATGTTCCCCCGGGATGAAGGAAACAGCCTCCGTGTTTTCCAGACAAGGCCTGTCCTCCACCCACCCCTCCACCCCCCACCCACTCCCCCAAGTGAGACAGATTCCATTTACGTGACGGGAAATGGCTTTTAGCTTTGATTAAATGAGAAATTTAATCAAATAGAGTGCATCGATGACCAAGGGCCAAGATTCCGGTGCTGCTACTGCGGCATAGCCATAAAGCTGAGACAGCGTCTCCTCCACTCAGCCCCGCAAGATCCAAGAGGCCCTTTCCACCCAACGTTGCCATGATGAGCATCTCAAGTAGGAACGTGGCCTTCACCTCTCCTGCTCTCGGTGAGGTGCTCATGGTTTCAACTCCGGGACGGTGTTTTTTTTTTTCGAGGCGCCTCTGTCCGAAGCCCACCTGGCTACAGATAGTCCTCAAGTTACCTTTGTTTAGAATAGAATAGAATAGAATAGAATAGAATAGAATAGAATAGAATAGAATAGAATAGAATAGAATAGAATAGAATAGAATAGAATAGAATAGAATAGAATAGAATAGAATAGAATAGAATAGTATAGACTATAGTAGAGTAGAGTATAGTAGTAGAGTAAGTGGTAGAGTAGAGTAGAATAGAATAGAAGAGAATAGAATAGAATAGAATAGAATAGAATAGAATATAGAATAGGGGGAATATAGATAGAATAGAAATAGAATAGAGAATAGAATTATCAGAATAGAATAGATAGAATAGAATAGAATAAATGCAGAATAGAATAGAATCGAATAGATAGAATGAATAGAATAGAATAGAACAGAACAGACCGACAGAACAGAACAGAAAGAACAGAACGAACAGAACCAGAATAGAATAGAAGAGAATTATAGAAGAGAATGAAGAATAGAATCGAATAAATATATAGAATAGAATAAAATAGAATAGAAATAGATAAATAGACTGCAGATAGAATAGAATAGACAGAATAGAATAGAAATAGAATAGAATGAATAAATGATAGAATAGAATAGAATAGAATAGCATAGATAGAATAGAATATGGGAATAAAATACGACCAGAATTAAGAATAGAATAGAGTAGAGTAGAGTAGAGTAGGTTAGAGTAGAGTAGAGTAGAATAAATAGAATATAGAATATAATAGGGTGGTGTATGGAGAGTAGGATGGGGGGAGGAATATAGAAGAAGAAGAGAATAGAAAGAAAGAATGGAATGGAATGGAATGAATAGAATAGACGAGAATAGAATAGAATAGAATAGAATAGAATAGAATAGAAAGAATAGAAAAGAATAGAATAGAATAGAATATAATAAATAATAGAATAGAATAGATAGAATCGACTAGAATAGAATATAATAGAATGCAGGATAGAATAGAATGAATAGAATGAATAGATAGAATAGAATAGAATAAAATAGAATAGAATAGAATAGAATAGACTAGAATAGAATAGAATAGAATAGAATAGAATAGAAATAGAATAGAATATTGAATAAAATAAGACCAGAATTAAGAATAGACTTGGTAGAGTAGAGTAGAGTAGAGTAGAGTAAGTAGAGTAGAGTAGAGTAACGATAGAATAGAAATAGAATGATCGAATAGAATATACTATAAATAGAATAGATAGAATAGAATATAATAGGTGGATATAATAGAATAGATATAATAGAATAGAATAGAATAGAATAAATAGAATAGATAGAATCGAATAGAATAAGATAGAATAGAATAGAATAGAATAGAATGCAGGATAGATAGAATAGAATATCAATAGAATGAATAGAATAGAATAGAATATAATAGAATAGAATAGAATAGAATAGATAGAATATAATAGAATAGAATAGAAAGAATAAATTAGAGAGAATCGAATAGAATAGAATAGAATAGAACTATAAAATAGAATATGGAATAAAATAGACCAGAATTAAAAATAGAATAGAGTAGAGTAGAGTAGAGTAGAGTAGAGTAGAGTAGAGTAAATAGAATGAATATAGATAGAATAGGAATATGAATTAGAATAGATAGAATAGAATAGAATAGATAGAATTAGAATAGATATAATAGAATATAATAAATAGAATAAATAGATAAATGAATAGAATAGAATAGAATGCGGATAGAATAGGAATAGAATTAGAATAGAATAGATAGAATAGAATAAATAGAATAGAATAGAATAGAAATAGAATAGAATAGATAACGAGTTGGAAGGGATCCTTGTAGGTCACTAGTCCAACCCCCTGCCCAAGCAGGAGTCGCCTACACATTTCTGACAGGTGCTGTCTTTAAAAGGAGATGCTTGAAACTAAGTGAATTGTAGATAGACTATTTTGTCAGATAATAAATAATAATAATAATAATATACTAATAATAATAATAATAATAATCAAATAATAATAAATAATAAATAATAGAATAATAATAAATAATAATAATAATAATAATAATAATCAATAATAATAATAATAATAAAGTTGGAAGGGACCTTGGAGGTCATCTAAGTCCAACCCCCTGCTCAGGCAGGAAACCCTATATCATTTCAGACAAATGGTTGTCCAATCTCTTCTTAAAAACTTCCAGAGTTGGAGTATTCACAACTTCTGGAGGCAGGTTGTTCCACTGGTTAATTGTTCGAACTGTCAGGAAGTTTCTCCTTAGTTCTAGGTTGCTTCTCTCCTTGATTAGTTTCCATCCGTTGCTTCTTGTCCTGCCTTCAGGCACTTTGGAGAATAGCTTCACTCCCTCTTCTTTGGGGCAGCCCCTGAGATACTGGAACACGGCTATCATGTCCCCCCTCGTCCTTCTCTTCATTAAACTAGACATACCCAATTCCAGCAACCGTTCCTTGTATGTTTTAGCCTTCAGTCCCCTGATCATCTTTGCTGCTCTTCTCTGTACTCTTTCTAGAGTCTCAACATCTTTTTGTACATCGTGGTGACCCAAACTGGATGCAGTAACTGGATGCAGTCTAAGAATAATTTCAATCAATGCATTCATAGGACAGTCAGATTAATTCAGCCCTCACTAGAAAGAACCAGGGCTTGCTAGATCGGACCAAAGATCCATTGAGTCAAGGATCACCATTTAGTGACCATCCTAAGTTACAATGACACTGAAAAAAAGTGAGTTATGACCGTTTTTCACCCTTATGACAACTTGTTCATATTTATGACGGTTGCAGCATCCCGGGGTCATGTGGTCACCTTTTGTGACTTTCTGACAAGGAAAGTCAATGGGAAAAACCAGAGTCACTTAACAAAGGTGTTGCTAATTTGACCACTGCTGTGATTCACTTCACAAATGTGGCGAGAAAAGTCGTAAAATGGGGTCCCAAAGACGCTTTTTCAGGAGGCAACTGGACTTCCTCGTTTTTCTTTGAAGACGTTTCGCTTCTCATCCAGGAAGCTTCTTCAGCTCTGATTGGATGGTGAGGAAGGGAAGGATTTCATTTCATCCTCCCATTCCCCCACCATCCAGTCAGAGCTGAAGAAGCTTCCTGGATGAGAAGCGAAACATCTTCAAAGAAAAACAAGAAAGTCCAGTTGCCTCCTGAAAAAGCGTCTTTGGGACAACCATGAGCTAGATGACTGAGAATCTCCATAGACATTCGTAAAATGGGGCAAAACTCACTTAACAAATTTCTCACTTAGCCACATAAATTTTGGGCTCATAAGTTTGTGGTCATAAGTTGAGCACTACCTGGACTGTCCGTAGCTTGTCTGGTCTTCATTAAGAGGAAGTTTGCCTTTCTTTTTTTTCCCTCATCCTCAACTAAAGTTTCCACAGAAAGAGAAGAAATTTATGCAATTTCTTTTGAAGACAGGCCTTTCCCCATCTCTCTCTTAACTAGAAGGTTAGATAGACTATAGATTCAATAGATAGATAGATAGATAGATAGATAGATAGATAGATAGATAGATAGATAGATAGATAGAGAGAGAGAGAGAGAGAGAGAGAGAGAGAGAGAGAGAGAGAGAGAGAGAGAGAGAGAGAGAGAGAGGTAGATAGAATCCCTGCAGCTGTTCAGTTAGTGACACGGTCGTTAAGCGAATCTGGCTTCCCCATTGACTTTGCTTGTCAGAAGATCGCAAAAGGGGATCACCGTGAACCCCCCAAGACACTGCAACTGTCATAAATGTGAGTCGGTTGTGTCTGAACCTTTGATCACGTGACTGTGGGAATGCCACAACAGTTACAAGTGCGATAAATGTTCCTAAGTCCCTTTTGAAGTGCCGTTGCAACTTCAGATGGTCACTAAGCAAACCATTGCAAGTCAAGGACTGGCTGTAATGTCCATAACACTTTAGAAGATTTCTGCCATCCCTTAACTTGTAATCTGATGTGTGATTTTCAAGCAAGGACTATACCAGATGACGCTCTTATTTGAGTCCGTTGGGTTTATACTTCAGGACTAGACCAGGGATGGTTAACCACAGCTGAGCTGCAAGGCATTTTTATTTCAATTCGAATCCGGGTGTGATGACCCAGGGCATAGCACAGAGGCAATGCAGTCAGCTGGCAATTCAAACCACCCTTTAATTGCTCCAAATTTTCCCCAAACACTCCCACATTTCTGACAAGCCTCCAAACAAAGGAAGACACACATACATCTTCAGCTGCCTCTGGCTGCAAGTAGTTTCACATGCAGTCTGATTAGGAGAGGAATTTACTCAAGGCCACGGAGATAACAAGGAATGACACATACATCATAAACCCAATGAGTCTGTGTGAATACACGCTTGCCTGAGCAGTTTCAAAAGGGAAGCCAAAATACAGTCTGAGATCTTTGAACACCCAAGCAACGTTGTCAGCCAGTCCAATGGTCAGAGTTTCAAGGTTTCCAAGCAGAAGTCACAGAACAAGAGATCAGCAACAACACACACACAACACTCCAAGGAATCAGCGTTTGTTCCCGACAAATGCCTCTCCCCACAGCGTCTCCTTAAATCTGTCTCCAGGTGTGCCTTGTGGAGAGGGGCGGGGCGCTCTCCTCCCGAGTAGGTGAGCCTGCCTGCGTTGTTCCCTCCTTCTCTCCACTCTCCGTGCTCTAGGATCAGGTGGGGGTGGCCCTTGCTCATCGCCTGAACTCTGCCTCTCCCTCCTGTCCCATTCCTGAAGGACCCTGGCCTGCCTCGGCCTGCTCTTCCCCACATTCCTCTGAAGCCACAGACCCCTCTCCCTTGACCTCCACAGGGTCCCGTTCCAGCTCATTTTCCTCCGCAGATTCAGGCTCCGATGGAGGCATGACACTGGGAGGTGTTCAAACATCTCATTTTGGAGTGTGTGTGTGTATAGGGGTTGCATCTGATATTTGTGTAAAAGCCGACTTATACGCCAAAGGACTAACTGATTGGTTGCTTTGGTAAAGTTGATTTACAGCCGTTGAACCCTCTCAAAGGGCCTGCCGCAAAAACAGAATGTGACCGTAATTACTTAGGACATTTTGTTTCAATGCCTCAGACAATAACTGCTGATGAATTGAATTGGGTTTTTTTTAATTATTATTATTTTGGTCTCCTCAGAATGCCTGGGCAAGCAAACTAAGACGGTCTGGACTCCATGCTAAGATATTGTACAGTACGTAACATATAGCCTAACACAACTAATTGCAATATTTGTCAAAGTGTTTGCCTGAATTAACCCATTCACACTTTTTTTCTAACAGGTCTATCACGTGCTTACTCTTACTCTGATTTATTCACTAGCAAAAGACTGAAACCACGAAATAAAATTTCCAAATATTTGTTCGCTAACCCTTAGCTTTTCTTTTTTAAAAAGCTGGAAAATGAACCTTCAGATCTAAAACTTAATTCAGTGCTTTCTGGCTTCTTTATTTGATTTGCTTTGAGGTTGCAGATTCTTTTGACTTGGAATTAATATATATATATATATATATATATATATATATATTTAGACAGCCAGGTGACTGTTACACAGTGTGTAATACCCATACTCAAGGAATATGCAAAGACCAGAAATTATATGGTCATTTGTCTGAGATGGTATAGGTTCTCCTGCTTGAGGGGGGGGGGGCTGGACTAGAAGACCTCCAAGGTCCCTTCTAGCTCTATTCTATTATTCTATTCCATTCCATTCCATTCCACTCCACTCCACTCCACTCCATTCCATTCCATTCCATTCCATTCCATTCCATTCTATTCTATTCTATTCCATTCCATTCCATTTTGTTCCATTCCCTATTCTATTCTATTCTATTCTATTCTATTCTATTCTATTCTATTCTATTCTATTCTATTCTATTCTATTCTATTCTATTCTATTCTATTCTATTCTATTCTATTCTATTCTATTCCATTCCATTCCATTCCATTCCATTCCATTTTGTTCCATTCCCTATTCTATTCTATTCTATTCTATTCTATTCTATTCTATTCTATTCTATTCTATTCTATTCTATTCTATTCTATTCCATTCCATTCCATTCCATTCCATTCCATTCCATTTTTGTTCCCATTCCCTATTGTATTGTATTGTATTGTATTGTATTGTATTGTATTGTATTGTATTGTATTCTATTGTATTCTATTGTATTCTATTGTATTCTATTCTATTCTATTCTATTCTATTCTATTCTATTCTATTCTATTCCATTCCATTCCATTCCATTCCATTCCATTCCATTCCATTCCGTTTTTGTTCCATTTCCATTTCCTATTCTATTCTATTCTATTCTATTCTATTCTATTCTATTCTATTCTATTCTATTCTATTCTATTCTATTCTATTCTATTCTATTCTATTCTATTCTATTCTATTCTATTCTATTCTATTCCATTCCATTCCATTCCATTCCATTCCATTCCATTCTATTCTATTCTCAGTTTATGCAGAGTTTGAAACATAAACTCTTGCTGGATTTATTCAACGAGAGAATAAAAGTCAAGCTAAGAATAGAATAGAGTAGAGTAGAGTAGAGCAGAATAGAATAGAATAGAATAGAATAGAATAGAATAGAATAGAATAGAATAGAATAGAATAGAATAGAATAGAATAGAATAGAATAGAATAGAATAGAATAGAATAGAATAGAATAGAATAGAATAGAATAGAATAGAATAGAATAGAACTCATCTGAGCTAACCAATGACACCCCTTGCCAGGTATCACACCCCCCCTCCAAATGAAATCCAAAAGGCACAAAGCAGGAAGGAACTAACGATCCAGTATCGCAGAGTGGTGACACCAGGCTGTAAAAGCACATTTTTACACACAAATAGAACATTCATTCAATGAAGGCGCCAGAAGAGCTCACCTGGATTAGCTGAGTCTCTAGATGTTCCAAGGAAAGTCATAAACCTACCATTACACGCAGCAACTGGCATTTAAGGCATGCTGCTATCAAGTCCACACTGCTGGTGAATTTCTCAGATTTCCCTTAGAAATCTACACCAACTGGGGTCCTCACCTCCTTTCAAATGCAAGCTGAATTTTGAGCCAGGACACTACTTATCCCAGACCAGCTGGCCTCCCTTCTCAGCCACGACCTCATGACAATTCCCGTCATCTCATCCCCAAACCAGCAACCCCTCTGTTGGCTTTAGCTTTCCCAGGTTTAAAGTAGGGTCTCCTCTCTCATCCTGGCATCCTGGAGGCATCTAAAGTCAGTTAGGTATCGTCTCTTGTTGGCTCGGAGAGACATCAAGGGACGGGCAGGGACTGGGAAGAGAAGCAGGAGAGGAGAAACATCTGCATAGCAGCAGAATCCAACCTGAAGTAAGGGGGGATTTCCTGACAGTCAGAACAATGACCCCATGGAACAGCTTGTCTACGGGAGTTGTGGAGGCTCCATCGCTGGAGGTTTTCAAGAAGAGACTGGAGAGCCATTTGACCAGGGACTGGACTAGAAGACCTCCAAGATCCCTTCCAGACCTATGGTCCTATGTATGCCAGTTCACAGACGGCTGCAAAGCCCTTCAACCCAGCCAGCGATTGAGGAAGACTTTTAGGCTTAAAGGAGAATATTTGTAATTCAGATTTGAAATGAGGGGGGTCCTTGGTGATAATTGAGCTTGGTTGTGTTCTTGCAGACGTTTCATGACCCAAACTAGGTAATACCATCAGTGCTGTGTTGCGCAAGGAGGATGTTACCTAGTTTTGGTCATGAAAGGTCCCCAAGAAAACAGTCAAGCTCAGAGACCACCAAGGATTCCTCACTCTTAGCTTTATATAAAGAAGTCCTTCCTTTCATTGGGTCCTTCACTACCCTCTAGCATTATCAGGCTGGCCCCTCCAGCCAGCCTCCTGAACTGGGAAGGAGGGGGGGAAACTGGACTGAGTGACTTCCGTGTCAATCTTTGTTGTTGTTAGTTGCGAAGTCGTGTCCGACCCATCGCGACCCCATGGACAACGTTCCTCCAGGCCTTCCTGTCCTCTACCATCTTCTGGAGTCCATTGAAGCTCACGCCTACTGCTTCAGTGACTCCATCCAGCCACCTCATTCTCTGTCGTCCCCTTCTTCTATTGCTCTCCATCTTTCCCAGCATTAGGCTCTTCTCCAGTGAGTCCTTCCTTCTCATTAGGTGGCCAAAGTACTTGAGTTTCAACTCAGGATCTGGCCTTCTAAAGAGCAGTCAGGGTTGATCTCCTCTAGACTGACCGGTTTGATCGCCTGCAGTCCAGGGGACTCGCAGGAGTCTTCTCCAGCACCATAGTTCAAAGGCCTCAATTCTTTGGCGCTCAGCCTTTCTTATGGTCCAACTTTCACAGCCATACATTGCAACTGGGAAAACCATGGCCTTGACTTACACCTTTCCAGATTACCCTGCTTTGACAAATCCAGACGTGCCTCGCCAGCAGGCCCAGCCCAGCCCAGCCCAGCCCAGCCGCTCCAGACTCCAGGTGCAGCCTCGCAGCCTCGCTGGTCCCCGGGGGTGGGGGGGGTGGGGGGGTGGCTGCTTGGAGGCAGCCATTGGCTCCGAGTCCTCCATGTGTTAAATTAGCCGAGAGAGGCGCAGCCGGGCCAGCCACCGCTCTGGAAAGGGGGAAGGGGGGGCCTTCATTCTGCGTCATCGGAGCGGTGGGGGGTAAGGGGAGGGAAGCCAGCCCTCGTGGGGGGGGAGGGGGAGGGAGGGGGAGGGAGGGAGGGGGCGGAGGGGAAAAGAAGAAGAGCCCTCAACTTTCCAGCGGCGCCGATGGCAGCGAGAGGCAGCTTTTCCCCAGCCGCGCAGGTTGCGCCTCGGGGCGCTCCGTCTGAGCCAGCCGGACCGCAGGATCCCGACCAGCCGCCATCCTCTGAACCGGCCCGAGAAGGCCAGGGCGGCGGGCCGCCAACCTCGCCCCGCCGGGCCGATTGATGGGCAGCCCCCCCGCGCCTGCCGTCGCCCGCCTCGCCGGCCGGCTAGCCGAGAGAGCCCCGGGGAGAGCGAAGCTGGTGGCGGCCGAGAAGGCGATCCAGAAGCGATCCCGCCCCGCGCGCCTGAGCTGAGCCGAGCGGGGCCAGAGGGAGAAGGGACGCCCCGCGACGACCCAGAGACCCCCCATCCAGAGCCGGGAAGGAAGGAAGGAAGGAAGGAAGGAAGGAAGGAAGGAAGGAAGGAAGGAAGGAAGGAAGGAAGGAAGGAAGGAAGGAAGGAAGGAAGGAAGGAAAGAAGGAAGGAAGGAAAGAGAAGGAGGAGGAAGGAAGAAGGATAGAAGAACAGAAGGAAGGAAGGAAGGAAGGAAGGAAGGAAGGAAGGAAGGAAGGAAGGAAGGAAGGAAGGAAGGAAGGAAGGAAGGAAGGAAGGAAAGGAAGGAAGGAAGGAAGGAAGGAAGGAAGGAAGGAAGGAAGGAAGGAAGGAAGGAAGGAAGGAAGGAAGGAAGGAAGGAAAGCGCCCCCTCCCCGGCCCGACAGGAGCGCAATGGGGGCGCGCCCAAAGCGCAGCGGCGGGGGGAAAGAGGCGCAGCCAGTCGAGGCTTAGCAGGACAAGACCGCGCGCCTTCTCCGCAGTTCCGAGGAAGACCGGGAGAGGTGCGGGCAGCCCGGGCTGGACGGCCGGGCAAGCGGGACCAAGAAGCTCGCTTCGGGAGTGCCAGGAAGAGGGACTGAAGGAGGAGGAGGAGAAGGAGGACGCGGAGCGGGGAAGCTGAGAGAGCGCGCGGAGGAGGAGGAGGAGGAGGAGGAGGAAGGCTGCCAGACCCCCGCGCCCGCCCTCCAGCCTCGCTCGCCCGGCTCCATGCCCCTCTAGCATCCCTGAGCCGGCAGTGACAGGAGGAAGGATGCAGGAGGCGGCCGGCGACTCGGTGGGTCCCCGCCGGGCGGTGGAGAAGCTGTCCGAGGCGGTGGGGCTGCGGGCCAAGGCTCTGGGCAGCGCCCTGCAGGAGGCTCACCGCCAGCGGCGCCTCCTGCTGGCCATCGTCTGCGTGGCCCTGCTGCTGGACAACATGCTCTACATGGTCATCGTGCCCATCATCCCCCACTACCTGGCCACCATGGGCGGCGGCGGCGGTGGCGGGGACACGCCGACGGTCGAGCTGACCCTGGAGGCCAACAGCAGCGGAGCGGCAGGGGGCTGGCCGGGCAACGCCACCAAGACCAGCGGGATGGTCCCACCCCCCCTGATGGCCGACAACCAGGACATCAAGATTGGGGTGCTGTTTGCCTCCAAGGCCATCCTGCAGCTGCTGGTCAACCCACTGACCGGCACCTTCATCGACCGGGTGGGCTACGTCCTGCCACTCCTGATCGGCCTGGTGGTCATGTTCCTCTCCACGCTCATCTTCGCCTTCGCCGAGAACTATGCGACCCTCTTCGTGGCCCGCAGCCTGCAGGGGCTGGGCTCGGCCTTTGCGGACACCTCGGGGGTGGCCCTCATTGCCGACAAGTACACCGAGGAGTCGGAGCGCAACCGCGCCCTGGGCGTGGCGCTGGCCTTCATCTCCTTCGGCAGCCTGGTGGCACCCCCCTTTGGTGGCATCTTGTACCGCATTGCCAAGAAACAGACGCCCTTCCTGGTGCTGGCCTCCATCTCCCTCTTGGACGCTCTGCTGCTGCTGGTGGCCATCAAGCCATTCGCCAACCAGACCCGGGACAATATGCCAGTGGGCACACCCATCCATCGGCTGATGATTGACCCCTACATCGCGGTGGTGGCCGGGGCCCTCACCACTTGCAACATCCCCTTGGCCTTCCTGGAGCCCACCATCGCCAACTGGATGAGCAGCACCATGAACGCCAACGAGTGGGAGATGGGTATGGCTTGGCTGCCGGCCTTCTTCCCCCATGTCTTGGGCGTCTTCATCACCATCAAGTTGGCCGACAAGTATCCCCACCTGCAGTGGTTTTACGGGGCATTGGGCATGGTCATCATTGGTGCCAGCTCATGTGTGGTGCCTGCTTGCCGGAACTTTGGCCAACTGATGGTCCCCTTGTGTGGCATCTGCTTCGGCATTGCCCTGGTGGACACGGCCCTTCTGCCCACCCTTGCCTTCTTGGTAGACGTGCGCTATGTGTCAGTCTATGGCAGTGTCTATGCCATTGCCGACATCTCCTATTCAGTGGCCTATGCCCTGGGTCCCATTGTGGCTGGAGAGATTGTCCACTCCTTTGGCTTCACCCAACTCAGCTTGGGCATGGGCCTTGCCAATGTCCTCTATTCCCCAGTCCTGCTGGCCCTCAAAAACATTTGCCAGATGAAGCCCTCCCACTCGGAGAGGAACATCCTTCTTGACGAGGAGCCCAAAGGACTCTATGACACCATCAAGATGGAAGAACGCAAAGCCAAGGGTAGACATCTCCACCCGGTGGGGGATTTTGAAGAGAATAGTGTAGTAGATCCTTACCGTAGAGACTTTAAAGGGGCTTTTGAGGATGATTCCTCAGACTACGACTATACTTAGAGCTTGGCTAGAAGGTCCTGTAGGAAGGTGGACAGTGTCTCAGCTATTGTCTACATATCTCCAATGTGCTACACATTAACCTTTCTCTGAATATGACAGTCTTCTTCTTCTCTCTCTCTCTCTCTCCTTTCTTCTTCTCAAGTTAGGACTTAAACCATCCTATTGAGATTTAAACTGTCTATCCCAAATAGCCTATTTGCATAGATGTATTGGTCCTTTCTTGTTACAAGAAATGGGGTACACCTCCCATGCTTTCTGCAGTTCTGCCAAAGGTTTGGGGGCAGGAGTGTTGTGTGTGACTTAAGACTGGTTCACACATGCATGTATGTATCCCTTAATGCATCTGTTTGGTTGGTTCCATTTTTCTTTGTTTTTATACCCAGCTCCATCGGCACGCTTTATCTATACTTGATTAAAATATACTGAAGTGGGAACCCACGGGGAGCACATGTCCCATTCCCCCCCCCCTGTGTCTGCTGTGCATGTGTGACATGATCTGAGTGTTCTGTCTGTGACATTAGATTTGGGTGTATTCTCACTAGAGATACTGCAGTTATGCATGTGTGAACCAGCTTCACCTTTATCAGATGCTTCGAAAATACACATCCAGGGTCTCCGTAAATATTGTACATTTATAGACAGATCTCTACCTGGAAATGTTTCCATCAGATTCACGTTTTAATGGCAGCAGTGGAAATTATGTTGTATTATTTTTTCCTCCCAGAGGAGGAAAAAAAAAACAAGATAAAACAGTAACCTCTTTTTTATTTTATTATTTATTTTATTATTTATTTTATTTATTTTATTTATTTTATTTTATTTTATTTTATTTTATTTTATTTTATTTTATTTTATTTTATTTTATTTTATTTTATTTTATTATTTTATTTTATTTTATTTTATTTTATTTATTTTATTTTATTTTATTTTATTTTATTTTATTTTATTTTATTTTATTTTATTTTATTTTAATTTTATTTTATTATTTTATTTTATTTTATTTTATTTTATTTTATTTTATTTATTATTTTATTTATTTTATTTTATTTTATTATTTCATTTTATTTTATTTTATTATTTTATTTCATTTTATTTTATTTTATTTTATTTTATTTTATTTTATTTTATTTGTTTTATTTTATTTTATTTTATTTTATTTTATTTTATTTTATTTTATTTTATTTTATTTTATTTTATTTTATTTTATTTTATTTTATTTTATTTTAAATTTTTATTTATTTAGTTAGTTAGTTAGTTAGTTAGTTAGTTAGTTAGTTAGTTATATCCTCTTGTGTTGCTATTCTGATCAACGAAATATGCTATACTATGTTTTAGACTGAAACTATTACATTCATATAGGTGTGAATAAATAAGGTTCCAGGGAATATTTGTCTTGGTTTTATTGTGTGCACATTAAGATGAAGTGGGTAGTCCTAAATTCTACACAAAGAAAATATACAAATTAAAATTCAATCTGGATACCTACCCCGAAGTCATTTCTCTACTGTGTACGCTGAGATTATTTTCATGGAAAACTGCGTTAGATCAACTATTTTAATCTACTTGGATCCCTCTATAACTTAACGCTTAAGTAAAAAAAATATATCTATAACTTCCAGTTGCAAATAGCATGCAGGCAGATTCTAAGCACTTTTATGTCCATTCCTGTAGAAAAAAAATTCAGCATTTTAGGATATCCAACTAGTTAATGAATTATTTTTGAAACAACAGATAAACAATTTAATTTAATTTAATGGGGGGGAAGCAATAAAATGGGGACACACACACATACCAATAAAAGGTAAGGATTTATTTTTTTTAAATCCACTGTCATTAATAAACAAATGCAAAGCATAAAGTCTGCCCAGTAATGTTTCCCCGGAAGTAAAATAGTCTTACAAATATTTGGATTGAGTTGGCTCACCCTGGCTTAGTTTTTATTTTGGTTCGGAATGAGTCTCTCTTAAGATCAGCTCCGTTTGGGATTTTCTGTTTATTTGTTCTGTTGGTTTGTTTTAAACCATGATTGGAAGGCAGTAGACATTTTCAAGAATTGTTCCTAACTAGTCGATCACTGCCACACCCATTAGACAAATACCGTTATTTACCCCCAGTGTCAGCAGGGATATACACAAACTAGGTGTAGAATCCAGCTCTGTAATTTCTTTCATTTATTTCCCGGAAGTTTAGATAGCTACTTAATTGGGTGGAAGCCCAAAGAGGAAGAAAGGGAAGGGAATAAAACTCTTTTGAACTTGGGCTTTAGTTACTTCTGAGTAACTTTCGTGTAGGATTCTTGATACACTGTGAGTATTTTACATCCCCTTTAGGATCCCGCTGTGTGTTTCCTATGCTATTTGTGTAGGTTGATTGACAACTGTCCTCTGGTTTCCACCGGGGATCAGTGAAACCATAGCTTCCCCAATCTATTTTCTTCCCAAAACCCCACCTTTCCAACAGTCTGGTCAATTTCACTAGGTGGTGTGTCAATTTCATTCTGCTTCCCAACGGCTGGGCAACGGCAGCCTTGCCTGCTTTTCACACACTTTCGTCCCGAAAGTGCGCGTGGCTACGTCCCCGATTCGCTTCCCGCTCTCTCCGGAGCAAGTTTGGGGGAAAGCTCGATTTCTCTCCGCCCGAAAGCTGTGGATTATGGGGACTGTAATCCAAGCTTCCTGAAGTTCCCCGTTGTTTTTCTGCCTCTGGCCGGAGGAAACGGATTTAACGGACCGTTTCCAAACCCTTTTCTGGTTTGGTTTGGTTTTTTCCTTACTCCCTTTTTCATCTTCTCCGTTTCCCGGAGGGGAGAGAAGAGGAAATAAGACTCCCATCCGGCGCAGCCAGGGGGGGGTTCAAGACGACCCATCTGCCTGGCCTGGCCTCTCCCCGCAGGATTGTGTGCAGGGCTGGCCGCCCGCATTTCTGGATATTATTTTCGCCCGCTTTAAATCTCAGGGCTTCGCAAGTTTCCTTTCCCTCCGCAGTTTGGCTGTGTCTCCGCAAAATCTTCCAAGGAAGCCTCGGATTCTTTCCTCTGGTAACTAACTTGCACGTGGGAACGGGCGCCTAAGGCAGCCCTGCGTGATGGGGAGGGGGGGAGAAACTCACCGGGAACAAAAGGGAAGAAACTTCACTCCAATGCATTCAAATTCATTCAGCAGAATAGGTTGGGCGGCAGACTGCGCTCTTAACTGCCCGGAGTCGATTTCGTTTACAGCCCCCGCTGGCCCAGCCCAGGAAGCTGGAAAACTTCTCTCCCGATCCTCTCTCTTCCTATTCCCCATTTCTGCAACCTGCCTCCCTGCGAGGCGAGATCTGAGGGCTGCACTTCGCTTCGCTTTTTTTTTTTTAATTATTATTATTATTATTATTTTAAATCGACTTCTTCGGCATTAAATTCGAAGGTTGACCAGTTGCAACGGACCTGGAAAAGAAGGGGTCTTATTTCAGACAAGAGTTTCCTTCTGAATATTCCGCCTAAAAAAAAGGAGGGGGGGAAGGAGGGAGGGAGGAGGGAGAGAGAGGAAAGAAGGAAAGAGAGATGGAGGGAAGGAGGGAGGGATGGAAGAGAGAAAGAAGGAAATGGGAGGGAGGGAGGGAGGAAGGAAGGAAAGGAAAGGAAAGGAAAGGAAAGGAAAGGAAAGGGAAGGGAAGGAAGGAAGGAAGGAAGGAAGGAAGGAAGGAAGGAAGGAAGGAAGGAAGGAAGGAAGGAAGGAAGGAAGGAAGGAAGGAAGGAAGGAAGGAAGGAAAGCACCCCCCCTGGCCTGACAGGAGAATGATGGAATGAATGATGGAATGAATGAATGAATGAATGAATGAATGAAGGAAGGAAGGAAGGAAGGAAGGAAGGAAGGAAGGAAGGAAGGAAGGAAGGAAGGAGTGTTAGGGAGGGACAAGAGAGAGAGAGAGAGAGTGGGGGTGGAAGATGAAAGATGGATGAAAGGGAAGGAAAGAAACAGGAAAGAGAAAATAGCAAGGAAGAGAACTGAGTTTATTCTTCGTTGTTTTAATTTTCCGTTTCAACCCACACCCTGTGAATATCCACCCTTCGTCAGAAGTGCGTCCTGTGCAAAGCTGCAAACAAAGAACCATGCCTGGAGGAGGAGACCGGATCTCTCTTCCTGCGACTGGCCCAAGAGATCCAGAAGCCCAGATGATCTGGCAAAGGCCTTCCACTGTCTTGCCTAGTTCTCTTCCCTCTCTCTGATCTCATAAAATAGCAGCACTCTTCCTTATTTATGTAAGGGAGAGCAAGCAGATCCGGGGTGCAAGAGTCTTGGCATCCAGAAGGGGGCAGCAAAGAAACACAGGCCCTGCTCCTTCTGAGATGCTGCTTAGGGGGTCTCCTGCATGGTTGCAGGCTGATGGGCTGCCCTCTTAGGAAAGATGGAGTGATGGGTTGAAGGAATACGGCGGCAGAGGCAGGAATGACCTGCTGCCATATTGAAACTGACTTGGACATTAGTCGAGAGCAATTATTTTCTTATGGACAAGAGGCTTATTCATTCAACATCCAGGTCCTTGAAAAGGCCTGCCTGGAAACCCTGGGTTGCAAATTCAAGAACTGTTTCTGTATGGGAAGAAAACAGACTGATGCAGACTATCAAACTTCCTCAGATCTTGACATCCCGATGCCTGGTGCAGGCTGCAGAGCTAAATTTCCTCCCCCCATAAAGTCGGACCCATTTTGATTCCTGTTACCAAAGCAGAGATCAAACAGCTTGAAGCATCACATCAAGTCAACAAACAGACGTTGTTCTGAATGCCCTATTATAACAGGGCCAAAGCCTTCCTTCCTTCCTTCCTTCCTTCCTTCCTTCCTTCCTTCCTTCCTTCCTTCCTTCCTCCCTCCCTCCCTCCCTCCCTCCCTCCCTCCAAACAGGTCACCTTTTCTTATTTCTTAAAACGCCAGATCCCGGGATGGACTTGAAGCTTCAGTTGCTGCATTCACACAATTCCTTCCCTAGGTCATTGATGAATCCAAAAGGTTGCGCAACTAGCTAAGCTTAGTTAGTTTGATCCTCGGTAAGGAGCTGAGTGGTGTTGTGGGAAGATGTTTTTTTCCCTTCTCTATCCTCCCTTCCCCAGTGGTTCATTAGAGAATCCTTGACTATTTACAGGAGCGAATTTATTTATTATCAAATTTTACCCTGCTCATCTCACTTAATTGACTCCGAATAATGATTTTTTTTAAAAATGAAGGCTGTTCCGGTGATGAAACACACACACACACACACACACACACACACACACACACACACACTGGCCCTTTCGCCTTTGCACCAAAGCAGGGTGGCAACTCCAAAGGTCTTTTCATTGAGGAATTAACCTACATATCCCTCCTTATTAATCCAAAGAAGTCTCAGCACGGCCAAAAAAATGAAAGTGGGGGGCTTTATTTCCCCCCTCTTTTAAGAAAGGAGATCAAGTGTGGACTAGAGGTGTGTCTTTGGGGTGTGGGGAGGTGGGGTCAGCCCTTCCTGGATGGGGGGAGGGGGGAAAGCCCACCCTATCATTGGTCTGGAAGAAGTTGACTCCCAACCCAAGGGACAATGAGCCTTCGGTCAGCCAAGCGCTAATGAAGGCTGGCTGGAAGGGCCAATCCAGGCAATCCCATTAATGGTGGCCACTCTCTTGACTTGACCCAAGCAAAGGCTGTCAGAACACGAGTTGGGCACACGCTCTAATTGGCACAGACCACCAAGGATTTTGAAATAGAGGTATAGCACGGGGAAGCGGGTGGAGAAAAAAAGAGAGGGGGACGTTGAGTGTTACGTCTGAATGGACCCTTCCAGCCTCTCCCGTGTCGGTTTCCTCCCTTTCAAGCGACTTCACCTCTAACCTGGCGGGAGTCGTAGCCCACCCATACCTCCGGAGGGCGCCACGTTGGAGACGGGCCGCCCTGCAGTCTCCCTCTCTCGCGCACCACCCAAGGAGGCGCGGGGCACGTGTCCAGCTGCCACCCAGAGCCTCCCTTACCGCGGAGTAAATTCCAGGGTCGGCAGGAAGGACCTGTTTCCGAGGAGCCCGCGCCACGACGCGCTTCGCCGAGCAAGGGTCCGCTTCTCCAGGCTTCCTCCAGAGAGCCAAAAGGTTGGAGAGCCGCGGAGCGCCTGGGGTGGGTGGAGGACCCCTGCCCGCTTTTGCCAAGTTGGGCACCCGGGGGAGGAGGGGAAGAGCGATGCCCGGGCGGGGCGCCCCTCCTTTGCCTGGGACGACCGACCCCCTTTTGCCCGCCTGCCTGTCCAAGAAGTTTGCGGAGTTGCGGAGACGCTGCGCTCTGGCGCGCTGAACAGCCGGACCGAGAAGGGGAGGGCGGGCAGACGCCGGACTCTCCCAGGGAGAGAAGCCCCTTCTCCGCCCGGGCTCTGCCCTTTACCGGCTCTACCCCCCTCGCCCGTCCCGGGCTGACGAAGAGGAAGGCGGAGAACAGGAGCCCGGCAGCCCGGGAGAAGGCAGGGCAGGAGCGTCCGGAGGCACCATGGACAGCGCCGCTGAAGGCAGCCCGCGCCCGGCCGCTTGACCCGCTTCCCCGGCCGAGAAAGACCCTTCCCCACTCCGCCGGCTCCACGGGCGCGCCGCTTCCAGGTAAGGCAGGGAACCGGGAAGAGCCGGTCTGCAAGCTGCCCCGCTTTCCGGCCAACACGCGTCCGAGGAGAAAGGAGCCGGCGGCTCCATTCGCACGACCCGCGAATCACGGGTTTCCGTGTCCCTTTGCTTAAAGGGCCCTTTGGGGTGGGGTGGGGTGGGGGCCCCGGATGCAACTCTGCGTGTTGCAAGCATCCCGCCCGTTTGGATCCCTGAGGGGAGGTGAATGCGCTTGGGAGGACTCAGAACTCGGGTTCATTCGGTCGTGTGAACGTAGCGAGGGACTTCCCGACAAGGGCGCGTTTGGAAAACATCCCTAGGCTGTCTTTTCCTGTGTCGTTGGAGGGGAGAGGAAGAAAGAGGTACATTTCCAGTTATGGTCAGAGGTATGCGTTTGGGTTAATTTGAAGGCGTTTTGTGTTCGCTTCGTTTTTTTCTCTTCTGGTTTGTGTAGCTTTGCTTAAGTCCCGTAAGAGTCCAGCTAGGAGACAAGCCATTAATACCCAGGCTGTGGATGAGGGCAGCCGGGCAAATCTTTTGTAGGGCAAGCCACCCCACCTACTCAGAAGTTAGCCCCGTGCGTGCCAGTAGGATCGATCCCGACCTGTGCCTAAAACCTTCAGTCTTAACTCCACGTCTGAAACCCTGCTGAGTTTAAGCTTTGGGGCATGAGGTTTACTCTGGAGTAACCCTGCCTAGGAACTCCTGACCCAAAGCCTTCCATTGCTGGGGTCTGTGACAGTCGAAGGGTGCGATCCTCAAGGTTTGTGCATCACGATATAAAAAAGACATTGAGACTCTAGAAAGAGTGCAGAGAAGAGCAACAAAGATGATTAGGGGACTGGAGGCTAAAACATATAAGGAACGGTTGCTGGAACTGGGGATGTCTAGTTTAATGAAGAGAAGGACGAGGGGGGACATGATAGCAGTCTTCCAATATCTCAGGGGCTGCCCCAAAGAAGAGGGAGTCAAGCTATTCTCCAAAGCGCCTGAAAGGCAGAACAAGAAGCAACGGATGGAGACTAATCAAGGAGAGAAGCGACCTAGAACGAAGGAGAAATTTCCTGACAGGGAGGACAATTAATCAGAGGTGATGGATAAGGTTGCAGGCAGCTGGCAAATTTGCCACCAGGCATCTTTTTTAAAAAAGAAAAAAAATGGTGCCCATCCACCAATAGACCCTGCTTCTTGTTTATGTCTGGTGCCCAGCATTCCAGAATGTTCTTTGTTGCAGTTAGTTGATTTCCCAAGCAAGGGTCAATGTAAGTATGTCATGATGTATATGCACACCTCTGCTTTTGTCCTGTTTGATCATTATCCCCATCCTTCCATCCTTCCATCCACCTGTAATGCTGTTCCCATGGCAGGCATGCCCGTCACATGTCCAGTGTGGGGAGTCTCTACCTGCTGTGACTGAATTTCTCTCCGATTTCTTTCCATCAATCAACACTTGCATCCATCCCAGCGGAAACGCACAGGCGGGCATTGCAAAGCAGAGGGCTGCCTAGAAAACCCTGAGCAATTCTATCTCTCCACCACAACCTTGTTCTCTCTGTCTCTGCTGAGCTAAACAAGCCACCTTCATTGACTGCAATCCATAGGATTGATTTAGGATTAGAAATTTCTAATCCCGTGGAGGAGGGCCCGGATGTTGGTGTGGAGCTTTGTTGCCCGTGTGATTTTCTTGATACGTGGATAATAGGATTTTTTTAGGGTGTTGTATAGTTTGGCTCTGTTTTATTGCCATGCACCACTTAGGGTTCCATGGGTGTGGGGAGATAGAGAGAGGGGAGGGGAGGGAGAAATCAGACAGACAGATAAAGGTTAGGTAGGTAGGTAAATAGATAGAGACACAGACAGGTAGGGATAGATAGATAGATAGATAGATAGATAGATAGATAGATAGATAGATAGATAGATAGATAGATAGATAGATAGATAGATAGATAGATAGATAGATAGATAGATAGATAGATAGATAGATAGAAAGAAAGAAATTAGGTGATAGATAGATAGATAGATAGATAGATAGATAGCTAGATAGATAGATAGATAGATAAAGATAGACAGACAGACAGAGATAGAGATAGATAGCTAGATAGCTAGATAGCTAGATAGCTAGATAGCTAGATAGATAGATAGATAGATAGATAGATAGATAGATAGATAGATAGATAGATAGATAGATAGATAGATAGATAGATAGATAGATAGATAGATAGATAGATAGATAGATAGATAGATAGATAGAGCAGATAGAGCAGATAGAGCAGATAGAGCAGATAGATAGGACAGACAGACAGATAGATAGACAGACAGACAGACAGAGCAGATAGAGCAGATTAGATAGATAGATAGATAGATAGATAGATAGATAGATAGATAGATAGATAGATAGATAGATAGATAGATAGACAGACAGACAGACAGACAGACAGACAGACAGACAGACAGACAGACAGACAGACGGATGAATGGACAGACAAAAAGACAGACAGACAGACAGACAGACAGATAGACAGACAGACAGACAGACAGACAGTCAGTATTTTACTACTGCATCACTTCAGGATTTCAACATATAACGTCCAGGATACTGGACTGATGACTTCAAGGCAGCCCTTCCGAGCCCTTTCTTTCGAATGACTGTTAACTGCTTTTCAAAGGCTCCTTGCCCACTTGTACCCAATCCCAGCGCTATTGGTGAATTCTTTCTTTCTTTCTTTCTTTCTTTTTTCTGCCACAGCCCTTGGTTTATCTCGCTCCCAGTCCATGGGTGAGACTGGCTTATATTGTCTGTAGCTGCATTTCATAAAGGAAAAGTTATTCCCCCTATTCTTACCAGGTTGAAGGCTTTATCCCCTGTTTATCGTGTGGGGGGGGGGGAAATCACTGGGGACAAAGAGAGATTGTGGAAGGACCAGGAGTGTGGCAATTTCATATCTTGCTTACTGAAGCCTTCAGCCCAGCCATGGAAAGAGCTGCCTGGGTTACTGCTGCCTATTGCTTGCAATCAAGCTTTAAATTAACTCTTAGCCCTGGCTTAAGCCCTGCATTTGAGAAACAACAGGAAAGCCATCTTAAAAGCTTACTATTTCCTGCTAAGGTTGGGGGACATCCAGTTATGAAGGCCAGGCATTCTGTACATGCCCAAAGGAATCTCCCTTTCAAAACTATTGCTAAGCCTTAAAGCTAGGACTTAGCTGGATGCATGAACTGGACGCTTAGAGTTTCTATCAAAAGATCGCCGGGATGTGCAAACATCTATTCTGCAATGCAGCTGGTGCTGCTTATTACTTTTTTTGACTTAAATTGCTCCAGTTTATTGCATATCCCATCACAACTGGAGAAAGAGAGAGAGAGGAAGAGAGAGAGGAAGAGGGAGAGAAAGAGAAAAGGGAGAGAAAAAGAGACAGAGACAGAAAGACAGAGAGAGAGAGAGAGAGAAAGAGAAAGAGAGGAAGAGAAAGAAAGAGAGAGAGAGAGAGAGAGAGAGAGAGACTGCAACTCATCTTTTATCTTATGCAGAAATATTCATTAACATTAAGAGAAAAAGAGACAGAGATAGACAGACAGAGAGAAAGAAAGAGAGAGACAGAGAGATGAAAAAGAGAAAGAGAGAGATGAAAAGAGAGAAAAACAGAGACAGACAGAAAGAGAGAGGGGGAAAGAAAGTGTGAGAGATAGAGATGAAAAAGAGATAAAAACCAGAGATAGACAGATAGAGAAAAAGAAAGAAAGAGAGAGAGAAAGATGAAAAAGAGAGAGAGAGAGAGATGAAAAGAGAGAAAAACAGAGACAGACAGAAAGAGAGAGAGGGAAAGAAAGTGTGAGAGATAGAGATGAAAAAGAAAGAAAAACAGAGAGAGAGAGAGAGAGAGAGAGAGAGAGAGAGAGAGAGAGAGAGAGAATCTTTCAATAATATTTGGGGGATTTGCAATTGAAACTGCTCTTTTCAAAATGTGCTTCCTGACTATCGTACGCAACAGGAGCAAAAGACCAGCTAAGCCAGTCTCGTAAGATTGTGGCTGGTTAACAGCCCCCTCCAAAATCTCTGCCTCCCCCATGCAGGAACTTTGCTCCATTCTCCCGTCAAACATTTGGCTTCCATCAGATCTGTGTGAAAGTGCAGCCCTGAGACGGTCCCTCTAGCATAATGCGGCAACAGATGGTAGGGCGCCAGGGTCCATGCTGCCAAAAGCAGAGGAACTCAGGTGCAAGCAAAGGCCACAGCCAGGGAATAACACCACTCAACAGAAGACCTAGGTTAACCTGTGTTATGTTTATGCGCTTGTGTGTTTATTCCTCCCAAACTCCCTCCCTCTCTCCTTGGTTCAGGATGAATTAGAGATCTTCCACCAGGATTCCCCTCCTTCTGATTAGAGAGACAGAGGTGATACAAATAAAAGAGAATATTCGTAGCACAGGGTTGAAATGAGGGGTCTTTGGTGCTCTCTGAGCTTGGTTGTGTTCTTGCAGACATTTTATTACCCAACTCGGTAACGTCAGCAACGCTGCTAATGTTACCTAGTTCGGATAATGAAATGCCTGCAAGAAAACAGTCAAGTTCAGCAAGCACCAAAGACCCCTCAGAGACAGAGATTAGGGAAGCAACAGCATTTCTAAGCAACCAGGGGTCTATGCCTCCAAGAAAAAGCTCAACAAAAAGAAAGAGCTGGGAAAATCACACACTACAAAGGCCTACAAACAGAAATAGGATGACTGTGGCAAAAGAAAGCCAAGAAGAGGACCAATAGTAATAGGCACCTTGTGTGCAATCCCAAAGCATCTGAAACACCCCTTGGACACCATCTCTATTGACAAAGTCACCGCTAGTCAATTGCGGAGGGCAGCTTCGCTTGGAACAGCTTATATCTGGCAATGATACTTTAAGACCATCGAGCAATAACGTCTGCCTATCCCAGGTCCTGAGCGCCAAAGAATTGAGGTCTTTGAACTATGGTGCTGGAGAAGACTCCTGCGAGTCCCCTGGACTGCAAGGTGATCAAACCGGTCAGTCCTAGAAGAGATCAACCCCGACTGCTCCTTAGAAGGCCAGATCCTGAAGTTGAAACTCAAGTACTTTGGCCGCCTAATGAGAAGGAAGGACTCACTGGAGAAGAGCCTGATGCTGGGAAAGATGGAGGGCAAGAGAAGAAGGGGACAACAGAGAATGAGGTGGCTGGATGGAGTCACTGAAGCAGTAGGCATGAGCTTAAATGGACTCCAGAAGATGGTAGAGGACAGGAAGGTCTGGAGGAACGTTGTCCATGGGGTCGCGATGGGTCAGACACAACTTCGCAACTAACAACAGCAACAATCCCAGGTCCTTGGGAAGGCCTCGATAGGTGGATCAAAATGCCAACTCCAGTCTGAAAATCTGGCTGGCTGTATGACCAACCATCATAATAACAATAACAGGAATACAATGGCAAACACTTCTGTATTATCATGAAAATCCTTATGGACATGGAATCCCCAGGAATTGAGTTTAGTTTTGCCCTTTGATACCCTCCATCAAGCACATTTCCCAGTATCTCCATAATGGCAATCTTACTTCAAAACGGGGGGGGGGGGGGACTTAATTTTTATGCATGCAGAAAATATTAACTTAGGCAGGTTCAGAAAAAGACAGTTCAGATAGTGTTCACTGCTCTTTAGTGTGCTGCAGTAATGGAAATCCTTAACAAAAACAAATGTTTCCAAGGCCATACTCAAATTTATGGCAGAATAGTTCTGTTATTATTTACAATAGTTATGCTGCGAAAAGCTTGTACGTATCACGAATGAGTAAAATATATTGACTTCTTGATTCAATTGTTCTTCCCCTTTTCTCCCTCCTGTAATAAGATGGTGACGCCATCCAGAAAGAGTTTTGGGAGAACTTCTCTAACTTTGAATTTCTATCCATTCTGTCTCACCAGTTAGAAATGAATGATAGAGAGAGACGAACGTGATTTTCATGATCTAGTCTCCATTCTCACGTATTGGGATGAAGCGTGTCTCTCTGTGTGTTTTTTTTAATCTAGAAACATATCAAAACCCTGAGAAACCCTATCAAATTAACAAGGGTTGAAGCTTTTGAGCTGCAAGCTTCAGCAGACCCTTTCCTAAAATGTTTTGAGTCTCTCTTTTTTCCCCTGGTGGTGCTCTGGGGAAAACGGCCATAGAAAAGCGATTTCAGGAGACAATGAACCGTGCGTCATTTTTAGAACTGCACAATGAGAAAGTTGAACCCTTTCCCAAAGGAGCTGGTCTCAGATCATGTGTTTCAGTTTGGAGAAGACAAATGACTGAAAAGATAAAGGACAGCAGAGCAACCTGATGGAACCTGGTGATTTGCAAACTCAAGGAAATTTTGTTTCCCGTATAGTCTTAAGGGAAGGTGCCCTTGAAGGAGAAGCTGCTTCCACATAAGACAATTGTGGGGTGATATTCTTTCTTTCTTTCTTTCTTTCTTTCTTTCTTTCTTTCTTTCTTTCTTTCTTTCTTTCTTTCTTTCCTTCCTTCCTTCCTTCCTTCCTTCCTTCTTTGCTCCCTTTCATCCATCCTCCCCCTCTGTCCCTCCCTCCTTCCTTTCCTTTCTTCCTCCCGCCACCCTCCCTCCCTCTTTCTCCCTTCCTTCCTTCCTTCTTTCCTTCCTTCCTTCATTCATTCATTCAATTCCATCCATCCCCCCGCCACCCTCCCTCCTTTCCTTCCCTCCTTCTCCCTCCCTCTTCCTTTCTTTTCTCAATCTAAAGAGATTTTCACCTGTCATACCACAGAATTGATAGTAATATCATCCAGTAATCACTCACTTATACATTTGAAGGCATAAAATGTAACCAACCCCCGACATTAGAAGAAGGATGCTGTTTCTCCCCTTTTCTCCCGCTTCTCTTAATACGAATGCATTCTCCAAGCAAGAGCACAGAACGTGACTTCCTTACATCCTTAGAAATGCAAGAGAAATCTTAGATTAAGAGTGGCAAGTATTTTTTTTATTCTATAACTGCACTAAAGAAAGTTGGAAGTCATTCTTTTTCTATCTTTCTTGCTCTTTTTTTCTTCTCTGCACTCTTATTCTTTCCCTTTCCTGAGCTTTTTTTCTTTTCGAATTTCCCTTTTCTGTTTGTTTAACCTTTCAAGTTTGTCCTCTTTTTGTTTTTTTTGAAAATCAATAAAAAAAAAATTTAAAAAAAAAAATACAAAACGAGGGAGGTTGAATCACCCACATCTGGAGAAACTAAATGACTGGATCGTCCCAGTGCCAAAAATTTAAGACCGGACAGTATTAAACAAATAAGATTTCTCCTTTTCCTTCTCTAAAACCTCCAAGATGTTTGAAATTGAAAATAAAGAAATGCCCCAGCTGGAATGGTACAATTATTTATATTTATAATACCATTTATTTATTTCCTTTCCTTTCTCCATCTTAAACTCCTGTCTTTGGCAATACATCCATTTCTCTCTCTCTCTCTCTCTCTCTCTCTCTCTCTCTCTCTCTCTCTCTCTCTCCCTCTCCCTCTCTCTCCCTCTCCCTCCCTCTTTCTTTCTTTCTCTCTCTCTCTCTCTCTCTCCTCTTTTTATTCTGCAAACCATAAATAACTGTTTCCTCCCACTGAAGCCTACATAAAATTGTTTCCTGTATCTATTAAGGTTTTCAGAACGTCTTTTTTTTCCCTTTACAATTGAGGGGCGATTTGGGTGTGCCCTGAGTGAACCAGCCACACTAAATTGACTAGAGCCATGATTTAAAGTCGGATCAATCCCCCCTCTCCCTAGTGGGAAGGTCCCTCTTCCTTTGTTGCAGATTACTCTTTGCTTTTGAAGGACTGCAAAGGCCACGGGACCCCATAAATGTCAATCTCCCCGTGGCAGGTCCACTGGCAGGATGGGGCATAAGAAGTTCAACGTAATCAAATCGGTCAGCATTAATTTGATTCCTAGCAAATTGCCTGACCCCTTAAATCATCTGGGCAGAAGTGGCCATAAAGCCCTCTGTGGAACATTTTTTCCTTTGGCATAATTAAGTCTTCTACAGCATGGCATCCTTGAGAAATAAGTCCATGTTGTACTTGACATTTGGCTTGGAGGCATTCGACGCAGCAATTAGACAGTAACGGACAGGTCTTCTTCTCTTCTTTGATGGAAGGCTCCACCTTCGCTTCCCTACTAGCCTGTTCTGCAGCTCAGCGTAACGGTTTGATTGCTGTTGATTTAGATCGGCTTTTACGTCAATGTGGTTGTATCTTCTCTTTCAACAGAAATGGCCAAAAAGAAGGGAAAAAAACTGCACTGGAGTTCGATAAGAGGGGAGGGGAAGGAAGGGAAGAGGGGAGAGGAGAAGAGGAGGAAGGGGAGAGAAGAGAGAGGGGATGGAATAAGAGGAGAAGAGGAGAGCAGAGGGGAGGGGAGGGGAGAAGTGGGGAGGGGAAGGAGGGGAAGAGGGAGAGGTGGGGAGGGGGAGAGGCAAAAAGGGGAGAGGAGAGGAGAAGGGAGAGGTGGGGAGAGGAGAGGAGAGAGGAGAGGAGAGGAAAAAGAAGGAGGAGGGAGGATGGGAGAGGAGAGGATGGAGAGGAGAGGAGAGGAGGAGAGGAGAGGAGAGGAGAGGAGAGAGAGGAGAAAGGAAGGAGGAGGAAGCAGGAGAAAGAAAGGGGAGGGAGAGGAGAGAGGAGAGGAGAGGGAGAGGAGAGGGAGGAGAGGAGAGAGAGGAGAGGAGAGGAGAGGAGAGGAGAGGAGAAAGGGAGAGCACGGGAGAGGAGAGGAGAGGAGAGGAGAGGAGAGGGGAGGGGAGGGGAGAAGAGATGATAAGACAAGACAAGACAAGACAAGGTATAAGGTATAAGGTATAAGATATAAGATATAAGATATAAGATATAAGATATAAGATATAAGATATAAGATATAAGATATAAGATATAAGATATAAGATATAAGATATAAGATATAAGATGATATAAGATGATATAAGATGATATAAGATATAAGATATAAGATATAAGATATAAGATATAAGATATAAGATATAAGATATAAGATATAAGATATAAGATATAAGATATAAGATATAAGATATAAGATATAAGGTGAGGTGAGGTGAGGTGAGATGAGATGAGATAAAATGAGATAAGATGAGATAAGATGAGATAAGATCCTGGGGATATATGCTGCCATCAAGAATGAAAGGATATTTACCAAATAATATCAACAAAGCAGAAGGGACCTATCACTTGATGTATTAGCCTTTCATCTTGGAGTGCCCAATTCCACCACCAGAACAAATTTGCTGATCAAAGAGAATTTGGTGGGGTTTCATTTCCCTTCCTGCCAATAAGGACCACCACCACCCCAAATTAAGCATAGGTTAACACAAATTGGGAGGGGAAAAATAGGAAACGCTTATTATTTGTCACCTGCAATACGTTAGGGTTCACCTTCTGCTTTCTAGCTTCTCAACCATCACAACCAGAGGGCAACAAAAAGGAGGCACAAGAGCGATTTAGTTCTAGATTATGGAGAAATGTTCTTAATCTGGAAATGTCTATTCCTTAGATTTTCCTCTATGAAGATTATAACTGCTAATAGTTTATCCAGGCATGTGACGCCTGACCCAAGCATTGCAATGTTAAGTTTATCTCTGCTTCCTCTTTCTATTTTTTATTTCAGGTTTTGCGATCTGTTGAAAAGCTCTAGAGGAGACTCAAAATGCCAATCCTAGAGAAGATCACAGCCAAGAAGGAAATTGGCACACAAAGCCAAGATGAGATGGTGAGTGATGGAAAGAGGCATCAGAATGGAAGTTGAATTTCCAGTGGGGTGGACCAGACTTTAAATCAAGGATGTCCAACCTTGGCAACGTCAAGTCTTTGTGGGCTTCAACTCTCAGAATTCCCCAGCCAGCAATTCTCGGCGTTGAAGTCCACAAGTCTTAAAGCTGCCAAAGTTGGACAACCCTGGTTTAGAGGGACAGTTATCACATTGTTCCTCTTCGTGGGCGAAATGAGTGAAGTTGCCTTCCAAAATTCAACAAGCCACTCATCCGTGGAAAACAGATTAATGTGAAGTGTACAAGGAGAAGGATGATCAATTAAGATTAGGATTATGGATGTACTGAACAATTCTATAGATGTTTACCTAGAAATCAATTGATGTCCCCCTCCCCACTTAACCCCCACCCTCCAGAAAAGCAAAAGATGGGGAAAAAGACAACCAAGACTTTTAGACCATCAACCCTAAAGTTTCAAGGTCAAAGTCAAGGGATGGATGAGGGTCCTCTCTAGATTGAAAAAAAATGCTTAGGATGTCTCTTCTTCGTCCATCCTCTCAAAGCAAATAAGTTTTAACTTCATTTGTCCAGATGTCCCTTAAGATTTACAATTAAAAAGAAAAAAAAACTTTCTTCTTCTCTCTCTTAGATGAGAAATGAGAAGGAAGAAGCCACTTCATTTCCTAGAATTTCTAGCAAGATATGCTCAGTAAAAGTCAACATGTTGGCCATAACGGAATGATAGAAGCTCCACCTGGTTTTTTTTCTAATTTTTATAAAATGGTGAACTTATTTTGATAGGGATTTTTGTTTAAATTTCTGCTAAAATCTAGCCATTCGCCCTCCCCAATACAGGTTTAACACTGGAAAAAATCAAGCAGAGAGGAAACTGCCTTATATTGTTCCCTTCTGTCTCAATTAAACAAGAAAGTTCACCGTTAGAAATTACAGTGCTTGGTTCCTATCTATTTGCAAACTTTCCTCTCTATATATAAAGGTTTAAAGATGGGTAGATTAATTGTGCACCCTGGAGAGTTGCAAAATACAACACAGTGATCTGCTAGCATTTGTACCATTAAAGTGTCTCTTTGGGTTTTTTCTTTTCCAAAGCTAGAATGAGATAGAATAGTTTGGCTCCATTCTGCATTGCTCAAAGGTTTATTTGTTGTTGTTGTTGTTGTTCAGTCACCAAGTCATGTCTGACTCTTTGTGAACCCATGGACCACAACACACCAGGCCCGTCCCATCCTTCACTGTCTTCTTGAGTTTGCCCAAATTCATGTTCATTGTTCATCTCACCCTCTGCTGTCCCCTTCTCCTTTGGCCTTCCATCTTTCCCAACATCGGGGTCTTCCCCAAGGAGTCCTCTCTTCTCATCTGGTGGCCAAAATATTTGAGCTTCAGTGCCTGTCCTTCCAAAGGACACTCAGGGTTTATTTCCTTTAGGATTGACTGATTGGATCGCCTTGCAGTCCAGGGGACTCTCCAGAGTCTTCTCCAACACAAAGGTTTGTTCTGTATAGCAAATTACATCTTCTAGGCAACTCCTTAAGTATGATGATAACCTTGCGCTAGATGGAACCTGAAAGAAAATGTGTGATAGGTTAGAACAGGGGTAGGCAACCTCGGCTGTTTTATGACTCATGGACCAACTCCCAGAATTCCTGAGTCAGCTATGCTGATTCAGGAATTCTGGGAGTTGAAGTCCATGAGTCATAAAGGAGCCGAGGTTGCCTACCCTTGGGTTAGAACATCAAGGCTGAAGTTCAACTACAAAAAATAGTTTTGTAAAACAATATGGGAATATTCAATTACTAATCGCTTGGCCTCTTTTTCATTAGGTACTTCCCAAGCTCCCAGTTCCTTCTCTCCAGCAAACGTTAGATATGTACCTTCGGTGCATGAAGCATCTGGTGACTGAAGAACAATATAAGACAACAAAGTCTCTCGTGGAGACGTTTGGGGCACCAGGAGGCCATGGAGAATTCCTTCAGAAGAAGCTTCTTGAAAGACATGAACAAATGGAGAATTGGGTAAGTCTTCTGTCCTTCAACTTCAGACATGTTTATCATAGGTGAAAAGGGCTAGGATCACACTGGGGTTTAAGCTTCTTTCTCCTTTATTCCCTCCTCTATGGACTGGACTGAGATGCTCTGACATCACAGAGGAATTATTAGTACAGACAAATGTTTATTGACAGACTTCCTTTTTTGAAGACAACGGGAGATTAGAGTGGGAGAGAAGAATTACTCTAGACCTGTAGTCATCAAAGAACATTAATATTAAAATCGAGAGCCAGTTTGGTCTGGTGCAGGGGTAGGCCACCTTGGCTCTTTTATGACTCGTGGACATCAACTCCCAGAATTCCTGAGCCAGCCATGCTGAGGGGAAAGGGAGAGGTTTCCAAGCTGAGCCATGTTGGCTCAGGAATTCTGGGAGTTGAAGTCCACGAGTCATAAAAGAGCCAAGGGTGCCTACCCCTGATCTAGTGGCTAAGGCACCAGGTTAGAAAGCAAGAGACGGTGAGTTCTAGTCCCACCTTACCCATGAAACCCAGCTGGATGACTTTGGCCAATCACTCTCTCTCAGTTCAACCCACCTCACAGGGTGGTCATTGTGGGAAAATAGGAAAAGGAAGATGTGCTGGAAATGTTTGCCATGTTGAGTTATTTATGAAAATAATAAAGGCGGGACACAAACAAATTTTAAAAAAAATAGAAAGTCAAAGATACTTATGGTAAAAGACAATGTACCTCTCTCTCTCTCTCTCTCTCTCTCTCTCTCTCTCTCTCTCTCTCTCTCTCTCTCTCTCTCTCTCTCTCTCTCTCTCTCTCTCTCTTTTGGTAGGTATTGCAATACTGGATAGATGACATGTATCTCAACAACCGATCAGCTCTTCCCATCAATTCTAGCCCAGCAATTATCTTTGCTTGCCAACAGTTCCAAGAAGCAGATGACCAACTCAGGTAAAGTATCTGAAGACTTACTGCAGAACATAATATTCTGTTCTGGCTAGATCTGTAGTCCTTTATGAGCAGCAGAAGTCCAAACAATGCATAGAAAAGTCATAAATATATTTAAACTTTTTTTTTTCTTCCCATCTCCATGGCCAATTTTGAGTTTCTGTTTTGAGTCCTCCTCTTTTCTGAATGAACTACTTCTGAAATGCAGGTGAATTTAAAGCACATTCCACAGATTTGCATTCAAAACCACGATGAAACCTACCCTTTACTCTATAGGTAATTATTCTGTCTCGAAAAGAAATATGAAGAACTGAAGGACAGCCATCTGAACAAAAATAGGGTTTTAGCAGAATCACCTTTAAGTAATTTCTTCATGTTTACAATCGTTCTATGTTTTTGGGTCTACCTATGTGTACACTAGAGTTTGGGAGCCATGGCTTCCCAATCAGGTGCATTCCTATTCACGAAAAGGTCAGTTTCTGTTTTGCCCTAGTGACCCCCTGCCGGGCAGTGTTGAAGACTTGATCAAATTACGATGTCTGAGCAACTAAAACTTTTGCCTTTTGGATTATAGCTTTGGATTATAGAGATACTCAGTGTGATTATGAATAGTGTGTGTGCGTGTGTGAATGCAGCTACTAATACAAAACAGGCGATACAAACATTCTGGATAAATTTTCCTCCCACCAGACAGAAGTCCAAGGTGTTCAGTACTTGCTGTGCCAACTATTCCCAAAGGCCATCACTCCATAAATACATTCAACTGCTTAATTACAACACAAATGGGGCAAGAAAGAAAACCTTACAATGAGTTTCCACCCTCCCCCCATAGTCTTCCTAGTTTCCTTCTGAGGCTTCACGTGGGGACCAATGGCTCCAGGACTCCTTCCTTCCTCTGCAGCTTTCACAGGCATCTGGAGGAATGGTAGGACTTGGGAAGATCTGTTGCATTCTGGTGGCATGGTGACTTTTAGTCGATGGCTGGATTCAAAACCCAATTCCATGGCTCAAATGGATGGAGGCAGCATCTGGGTCAGTATGCTCTGCTTCTAAGGGTTGGGGGTCATCTATGCAGGGCTGAAAGACATGGGAGCAAGATCTCCTCCCCCCTTTCTGGGTGGACTCTCCCAGGAGAGGCAGACAAAGGCACGGAGAACAGAGGATAAGAAAAGGAGAAGTAGAATTGGGGGGGGGTAGCTTGCAGACAGAGTTTGAAAAGGCATTAATACTGCAGTGGTTAAAGAAACAGATAAGATGGGGACAACACAGATGAGGACAAAAGAGAGGCTGGATTCCTCAAGGAAAAACAGTCCAGTTGCTTCTTGAAAAAGCATCTTTGGGACAACTGTGACCCGGATGACTGAGAATCTCCAAAGACAGAGAGAATATCAAATCATTCTGTTCCATTCCTTGTCTCAGGAATCAACCTCAACTGAATTGAATACCTTCATTCATGGGATACTGTGTTTAACTTTTGAGTCCACAGCTCCTTCATCTTTCTGTCTGACATCAATCTATTGGTTAAGCAACTTCATTTATGTCAGCTCAGCTGTAGCCCAACCGGGTTCCGGCATGCCCCACTGAATTTAAAAGGAGCGAACCATGTTAGGATTTTGCTCTGGGTTGCTTTAAATAAGCCTGTGTTAAAGATGAAAGCAGCTTTTTCTGCCATCACCCTGTTTTGGTTATTTTTCATATTCGTTCGATAATTTATATCCCACCCTTCTGATTCATTTTCCATTGTCTGGAGAGATTAATCACAAGCAACATCATAAAATCACAGTGACACATAAACTAAAAGCAATAAAAATAGATAAACTACAGACAGCTCCAGCAGATAAAAACAACAAAAAATGAGTAGGGGGTTATACTGTATGTATGTGTGTGTAAGTATATAAACACAGGCAGAAACACCGCCCTGCTTGTCGGAACAGATAAACAAATATCAAAAACAGAGATATTGTGATATTTTCCATTACTCTTATAATATTCCAATCAATTAAAATCCTTCAAGTGAGTGGATTGTTCTCAAAGAGTATGGATTAACTGTAGGACGAGAGTATTGCCTTTGATCATGTAGAAACCAGAGGCTAAGGATCCTTTTTTTTTTTCAAGAAAAAACATATTCGTTGTGTATGCCCTTGCCTATAGATTTGAAAATTAAAATGATCTGGGAAGATAAACGGGACTGGGAATTGCTTCTGCTACTTATGACATACTCCCCCCCCCCAATAAACAGTCTCTTGGGTCCTCCTATTCACAAAAGGTCAGTTTCTGTTTTGCCCTAGTGACCCCCTCCCGGGCAGTGTTGAAGACTTGATCAAATTGCGATGTCTGAGCAACTAAAACTTTTGCCTTTTGGATTATAGCTTGCTCAGAATTGTGGAAACAGGAATTAAAGTCGAGGGACCTTAGTGAACGGTTGAGGTTTTCAGCTAGCGATTTTTAAAACCTGAAATGGTATCAGTAGAAAAAACTAATGAAAAAGAATGTTATTTTAATGTGACACAAATGGCTTCTAGACATTTTCATATATCATGAGTATCATTACGGGACAATTTGGATGAACAAACAATTTAGGTAGTAGAGTCTTTAGATGTGGACCAGCAAAACATTTTGCATGCTTTGATATTCCAAAATCACAGTCTCTAAATCCAAATCCTTATATTTAAGGACTGCCAATCCAAGGATTAAGATCTATTCCCAAGATTTTGGGATTAAAATAAGTATTCCTTAACATAGTGATGCCAAGAAAACCTTTGCCTTTGATGGAGTTAAGGTGGAAACCAAAATAATTATCCAGAAATAAGCCCCATTGCTTATTTCCAGGTAAATATAATTAGCACTGCAGTCTTAATATTATAACTTAAGCAGTATGGCGCAATATGTAGAAGTAACATAAGAAGCTATTTTATAACTGATCTATCCAGATAATATTGGACCTCAGGGTTTCTAGGAGTTATTGACATGTTTGGAAAGCAGTAAGCTGGGGAAAATATCTTTTCCTGTTTCTTGGGATTTTCAGACACAGATGTAATTTTTTGCTATAGATTTTTCTAACATGTCCTGGCCCTCCCTTGATTCTGTTCAATTAACAATACGTTGCGTAAAAATTCCAGATATTTAAATAGATTGAGGTTTTACAGTAGGAGGCAGCACCTACTGTAATAAGCTTGACTGATCCCCAAAAAAGAAGATTGGTCTTAGTATTTGGAAGAAGTAGGGAAGACAAGTGCATTGTCTCTTTAAAGCATCCACTTCCCAGGTTTGCACAGAGCCCTTAAAAAAAAACACGTCTTCTTTAAGCAATTGACTTAAACTTTAATAAATTAAGCACATCTATGGAGGTGACTTACATTTTAATAGTCAACTGCTTAAAGCTGCCCCATCTTATCGTATCCATGTAGCTGCTTTAAATCAAGATTAAAGGAGACTTTTCCTTTAAAAAAGGTCCAAAGCTCCTTTTTTAAAAAATAAATAAATAAATAAAGTTATTAGATGCATTTCTCCTTTTTATTATAACAAGCCCTCCCTGAGTATAAGTTACTGGTCAAATTAAATAGCATTTTCTAAAGTACAGAGGCAACTTAAAAATATTAAAATTCTAATTAAATGCATTGATTGAGATTGTTCTGTTTTGACGAATGCACTTCTCTAGCTGCTAATGTGATTATGTGCTTAATCTTATTTTACTTTGAGTACAATCGAAGAATTTCAATGCTTGTGAAGTCTTAAAAGCCTGATTTCTTTCTTAGTCTGCCATAAGGCACAGGGACTACAGTTCTACATATAACTTCCATTTACATTTGGTCACCACGATGTAAAAAAGATGTCAAGACTCTAGAAAGAGTGCAGAGAAGAGCAACAAAGATGATCAGGGGTCTGGAGGCTAAACCATACGAAGAATGGTTGCAGGATTTGGGTATGTCTAGTTTAATGAAAGGGACTAGGGGTGACATGATAGCAGTCTTCCAATATCTCAGGGGCTGCCACAAAGAAGAGGGAGTCAAGCTATTCTCCAAAGCGCCTGAAGGCAGGACAAGAAGCAACGGATGGAAACTAACCAAGGAGAGAAGCAACCTAGAACTAAGGAGAAACTTCCTGACAGTTAGAACAATTAATCAGTGGAACAACCTGCCTCCAGAAGTTGTGAATACTCCAACTCTGGAAGTTTTTAAGAAGAGATTGGACAACCATTTGTCTGAAATGATATAGGGTCTCCTGTCTGAGTAGGGGGTTGGACTAGAAGACCTCCAAGGTCCCTTCCAACTCTATTCTATTCTATTCTATTCTATTCTATTCTATTCTATTCTATTCTATTCTATTCTATTCTATTCTATTCTATTCTATTCTATTCTATTCTATTCTATTCCTATTCCATTCCATGTTCTATTCTATTCTATTCTATTCTATTCTATTCTATTCTATTCTATTCTATTCTATTCTATTCTATTCTATTCTATTCTATTCTATTCTATTCTATTCTATTCCATTCCATTCCATTCCATTCCATTCCATTCCATACTATTCTCTATTCTATTCTATTCTATTCTATTCTATTCTATTCTATTCTATTCTATTCTATTCTATTCTATTCTATTCTATTCTATTTTATTCTATTCTATTCTATTCTAACGTCTGAGTTTGCATCTCAGACTCAGCTTTCCAGTTAGCCCGTCCTGATTCCGACATAGGCTGATTAAACCATATGATCTGCAAATGTTATTGACATACACTGTAAAATTACAGAATGGCAGCACTGAGCAGAACTGTTCCATTTTATAGCTCATCTTCGGAATCTTTCAAAAATGCATTATCAGTGCTGATTTGTCTATAGATATAAACTGAATAGTTTCATTGTGGCAGCTATTCCCCCCCCCCTGCTTTGCATCTCTGTTATTTGCACACAGATCCTGACCGGGAAAAGACCTTTTGGCCTGCTGGAGTCCTATACAGAAACCTTGGACAGGAGAAGGAAAGAGAAAACGCTGTCCAGACACAATCTTGTCCAAATAGGAATGGCAATAAGGCAGTCATAGTTTAAAAATTGTTCGGAGAAAAGCAGAGAAGCAGAGAGTGGACCCAAATGCCAGTCTGGTCATTCATGCACAGTACTGTAAAACATCGGGAGTTAAGGCTAGCCCAAATCAAAGGTGGGTTGAAACAAACAACCCATGAACCTGTTTCCTGCCTTCAGGAAAAAAAATAAGGAGAGATTAAAGATATCCTTTTGTGGGGGGGGGGGAGACAGGAAATTGGGAGCATTAAAATAGCTCTGTCCTGGATTTTTGCTAAACCACTCTGGCTGGGTCCCTCTCAAGGAGTAACCCAATCTGAGTAGGTGCAACAAACTCGTTAATACACTTCCTTAATTTATTGTTAAAACAATGGATTTGGATTCAGAAGACCTAGGTTTGGGTTCACACAGCATATCGGGGATCTAACCTACTTTACAGGACAATTTAGCTGAGAACTTCATCCATTCCCTTTCAGAGGAGATTTAAAAATGGAAGTAATAAGATCAATTAATGCAACAACAACAACAACAACAACAACAACAACAACAACAACAACAACAACAATAATAATAATAATAATAATAATAATAATAATAATAATAATAATAATAATAATAATAATAATAATAATAATAATAATAATAATAATAATAATAATAATAAAAGTTGGAAGGGACCTTGGAGGTCAGCTAGTCCAACCCCCTGCTCAGGCAGGAAACCCTATACCATTTTGGACAAATGGCTGTCCAGTCTCTTCTTAAAAACTTCCAGTGTTGGAGCATTCACCGCTTCTGGAGGCAGGTTGTTCCACTGGTTAATTGTTCTAACTGTCAGGAAGTTTCTCCTTAGTTCTAGGCTGCTTCTCTCCTTGGTTAGTTTCCATCCGTTGCTTCTGGTCCTGCCTTCAGGCACTTTGGAGAATAGCTTGACTCCCTCTTCTTTGGGGCAGCCCTTGAGATATTGGAAGACTGCTATCATGTCCCCCCTCATCCTTCTCTTCATTAAACTAGACATACCCAATTCCAGCAACTGTTCCTTATATATTTTAGCTGATGGACATCCTATCCCGCTGCTCCTTGATTGTCAGCTGGCAAAATAACCACCATGATAATTCTATGATGATGATGAAGGTGATGTGTATATAATTTCTTGCTACAGAAATCCATGGGGCTTCTATATTTTGACTTCTAGGTTTGCGGCCAATCTCATTTCTGGAGTTCTGGATTATAAAGCCCTCTTGGACAGGTAAGCCAACCATCCCTTATGAATAGAATCTCTTCTTCAATGAGGGACAAAAGGAAAAGTTTGTTGAGATGACTTCACGCAGCAGTGAAGTCACTCTCTCGAAGTAAATCACGTTTTAGTTTTGAGGAGAACTGTAGATGTAATTTAGATGCACTGGTTTTAGGGGCAAGTCCCATAAATTGTGGACAATGAGCATGATTACAATTGACTTAAGTCCCAGACTCTGGAACCGATTGGGAAAAAGATCAGAAGATTAGAAGATCTGAAAAAAACAGTATATTTTCTGAGCAGGAACAAGGTTGCTGCAAGAATTACCGGTATGATCCCAGGGCTGAAGGCAATCTCCCCCTCCCCAAATTTCATATGCATGTCCTCCTAAGGACTCCCACAATTTTGGATGCTTCTTTTTTTTAAGAGGATGGGGGAAATTATAGAAGACACAATTTGAAGTAATCATAATAATGACATTTCAGTTGAATGAAAATGAAAGATGAATGAAAAGCAAAGAATGTTAATTTGGCCTTGTCTCCACCCGCTACTCCTGGAAGGATGGTTCAAAAAGCCAATGTGGCCCTCAGCCCTGAAAAAGTTGTGCACCCCAGAATTATAGTTTGGCATCAAAAGGCAACCATTTCTAGTTCTTTGCAAGGAGGAAGATGTGATTTATGAAACCTTGATGTCGTAACATGGAGTAGCGTAACAAAGCTAGATCTGGGTGGAATGGAATTTAAGATGTTATCATGAATATATGTGATCATTTGCCAAAGCATAAAAAGTTTGCATGTTCATTCCATTGTGGGCCAGTGTGTCTTCACTAGCATTACTGCACAAACAAAAAATGTCAGTTGAACCGGGCTGCATGTGTTATGTCTTGTGTTGAGTGATCCTGTTGTGTTAGATGACACTTTAGCTCAACAATGCACTCACTTCCCTCCCTGTTTTGGATCCATTCAATACATCCTCCTCAGTCCAGACTATGGAATTGGCTATGATACAATTCAAATCATTCCATTCAGATCATCAGTCTAAACAGTCAAAAATCTGATCACAGCTGTTTGAAAATTGGATCATCTCCATATAATATGATGTGATGTGATTTGAAGGGTTGAATTGGGTTGATTCAATTTGCAAGAACAATCTGGGGGGGGGGGGAAACAGCTTTCCCGTGTGCTCACAATCCTTTTAAATTGATTTTATTCAAATGCATCTCGAATGATTCAACAGTGGGACTCAACAATTTGATTTGAAATATTCAGATTCTATCAAATGTTATTCTAATTGAAACTCTGAAAAAAAACTTTATTCCAGGGGAATATTTTGCCAAACAATTAATCAGACCTGCTATTTCCACCTAGTTTAGCACAACTTCTTTTACAAGTGTCTCCAGAGGTCATTCTTACAAAGCATTATAATTATTAATTTTTCTACTGTCCTTAGAATGAGACATTAATATGATACCATATCAATTTTAGCATCTCAAGTTTCTCCCAAATTGTAGGGAATTAGTCATCACATTGACCTAGCAATTTTGCCTGCCCTTTAGAAAGGACTAAGTCCATCCAAGATCTGTTCTGTCCCAGCCTACGTGAGTCCTTGTTAAGCTCACAAGGAGAAACCCTTCTTCCATCAAGCAGGCTGGAACCGCAGGAAAAAACCAATCCCCTTTTATTATTCACAGACCTGAGTCAATGTCCAAGGCAAACAAACACAGGCCACAGAAACTTGATCCTCAACACGAACGGTTGCCTTCGGTAACCAGCACCTCCCACACCTTCCCTTTTATAATTCAGCCAAGGCGTGGCTTCCTAATGCCTTCTCCTTCGCCTTTGGAGCCGCCCCATTGCATTCCTCTGTCCTGCTCTCTTTTCTTGCCTGCGCTTTTGTGCATCCTGGATATCTCCCAGCTGCAATTCATCACTGTCCAACTCAGACTTCCAGCACAGCTGTGTCTCAGCCTGAGTGCGAGTAGAGGGGCCAGGCTCCTCGTCAGACGGTAAGTCTTGCAGCTCCTCAGAGCCTTCCTCTGACTCTGATGTCACTCCAGGCTCCTCCTCCCCCTCCTCTGATTCCTCAGACTCAGCTGCTGGGTCCACTGGCTGACGAGGAATCACAACAAGATCTTCCTTGTCACAGCACAAAAAACCACAATCCTCTCTGGCAGAAGAACTTCTACCGTGCATGGCAACACATTCATGTTTTTCAGTCTGTGGTTTCAAAGTCCAGCAGAGCATTACAAGACAGGAAAAAGTAGACGTGTTTTGGCCCTTATTATTGTCTATTACTGTGTTTTCTCCCGTGCTCCTTCATGAATGGTAATATGGTTGGAACACGGTTTCTGTGGACATGTTAAGAATGATGGTTTTTCAGCTTTGGCATCCATCTACCGATACTTCCTTTTTGTCTACCATGGTTCTAGTTGAACTGATTAGATTTCTTTTCTTTCTGCCCTTACGCACATTATGATTTGTCTCTTGTTCTGTTCGTCCAAGCCACGCGCTCCCTGTGGATTTCGCTCGTGGACAACTGTCTGGTCATCCTCTTTGTATGAAGCAATATTACGGACTCTTCTCTTCTTATCGTCTTCCGGGACATACCAAGGACACCCTGGTGTCCCAGAAAAGCAGTATCATGCCTGAACCAGATCATATCATCGTGGCTTGCAACAATCAGGTGAGGGCATCTGAATCTCACTTTAAAAAAAAAAAAAAAAAAAGTCCAACCCTCATCCACTTCTTCTTCAGTTGAATTGATCAAGAATGTATATAAATTCAAGTTACAAGACTTCACCAATCAATGCGGCTAGTCTCTCTTGGGTCTAGCTGGCTAACACGTGGCACAAAAAGACCTAAGTTCATTTTTATTTTGGCCACACCTGAATGCGCTTTGTTGATGCTCAGAGGCTGGTGGTGGTGGTGGTGGTGCATACTGTAGATGGTGCATACTGTAGAAGAAACCAGGCCAAGCAGGAACAAGCGGTGAATGGCCTCCGGGAGCTAAATCAGCAAGGGGAAAAATGGTCTTTGTGCACCAGCCATCCCCTGATTTCAAAGATTAACCCGTTCTCATCTTTTCACTCCTCCCACCGCTAATGTTGATGCTTTCTCGGCAGTTCTTTGTGTTGGATGTGGTGATTAATTTCCGGCGTCTCAGCGAGGGACACCTTTTCACTCAGTTATGGAAGATAGCTAAGATGTCGGAGAGCGAGGAAGACAGGCTGCCTCCAACTGGTCTCCTGACCTCAGATGGAAGGCTGGAGTGGGCCAAGTCCCGGACAATCCTAATGGAAGGTCAGCAAGAACCACCTCAGAGTCCCACCTACCCCATCATTCAGTTCTTTGGCAGAGTGGCCCCAGACAGCAGTTGTCCCCCTTTCCAGCATTTTTCCATTTCCTTTTCTTTGTTTTCCCCACTTGCCCTGAGGACTTCTTGTTCTGCCCGCAGTGTCTCCTTGTCCAAGAAGTCCTTCTCGTTTGTTCCTTTTAGCTTGTAGAGAAGTCTGGAAGTCCTACAGAACAATGCTTCAATAATTCCTAGCATGCAGAATATTCTAATCCTGGGCTAACTTTTTTTCCTACACTCAGATTAAAAGAATATCCGTAGTTTTAATGTTAAGACTATATGAAAATGGCCCAATTTTGGAGGAGCATGTTCACCTGTTGCTTCTTCTTTATGAAATACTCATTTAGGCCTATTTGGCATATGTTTCCCACATTTCAAAAACTGAAATGAGATTGCCCAAATTTCTGCCATTCTGTTGGCAGCTGCATGCAGGCTCAGAAACTCTTCCTAATGAAGTAAATCCATCTCTGGTCCCCTCTAAAGGCTACTACTTATTTTCATAAATTGTACTGCTCACATTTCCCATTGTTGTTGGAGGAGATGAATTTGCACATGAAATTATGAGAGGTGGAAGAGGCTTCAAGGCTTCCGCAGGTAAAGATGAGATGAACAATAGAAGTGAATTTTTGTAGTTCAGGGTTGGACTGTGGGCTCCCTCTTTGAGCTGGGTGGTTTTCTTGCAGATGTTTCATGACCCAATTGGGTAACATCATCAGTGCTTGGGAGTGCAAACCCCATTCCCTTCTCACACGGATGATGTCCCTTAGTTGGTAATGAAACATCTATAAGAAAACAACCAAGCTCAGAGAGCACCAAGGACCCCCACCAAGATTAGATTGCAAGAATAACTAATATTCAGCTTGAACGATTTGATTTCAGATCTCGGTCTCATAAAATGTGTATACAGTAGTGGCCAAAATTGTGGAAACCTTTTGGGAAAAGTGTACAGTAGAAATGCCACCTTTGATTAAGTTTCCACCCATTTTTCTTCTCATTTCTTTATAACTGTAGCCTTGTTCACTTAATAATACTATTTTACATCGCTTTCTGGGCAACCGGTCAACTCTTTGCACCATGACTTTCATTTGATTACGTTTTGCAAGCTCACTAAATGAAAGAACACAAAAAAACCCAACCAACTTGATAGCGATCACATAACACACTGACAAATGTCCTCCTCTCAGCTTCAATACATGACATCAATAACTGAATCCTACTGTGAACTGATTGGCTCGTAGCCAAAACAAGATGACACCCGATTGGTTCTCTAAACACTCATGCTCATTGGCTACAATCAGATGAAGGAAAGCTACCTGATATCAACCTAAGCGAGTTGTGCTTCCTTTTTCTGGTTATTTGGCTATAACTTTTCATGGAATACAGTACCGATAATCGAACAAACTTTGTTGCATTACATTCTTGATTAAATTATCTTTCCATTGATATATAATTTTATGGTACTACTCCCAAAAAGAAAAGTGGTGTTATTAGCCATCAAACCTCAAAAATACACTTTCCCCCAAAGGTTTCCACAATTTTGGCCACTACTGTAACTACATTTCCATGCGTACTATAAGTCCATCAAATTACCAAAGAGATGTGGTGCTTTTCAAGTTCAGCAGATTGATTTGTAGATTAAATTGCTTTGAGATCTAATCTCCTCCCAGCCTGATGGGTAGAAACCCCAAACATTGTACACCCTACATTTCCACTACCTTCTTTCTGATGGAACGAAACACTCAAACTCTTAGAGTTCTCAGAGAATGAGTGTATGAAGCATAACAATTCAATTAGGAGCAGAAAAACCAAGGAACAGTGTGTGCCGTTGTTCCGAGCAAATTGTTTTCTACTCTAGATTCTACAAACCGAGACTCCCTTGATATGATTGAACGAAGTCTGTGCTTGGTCTGCCTTGACAGTCCAGGTGGAGAGGAGCTGAATGACACCAACAGGGCCTTGCAGCTTCTCCATGGTAGAGGCTACCATAGGAATGGTGCCAATCGTTGGTATGATAAGTCTATGCAGGTAAGTCCCAACAACGAGCAGAAAGGCTACACATCAATTCCTGGTTGAATTAGGGGAGGCGATTAAGGTCTTCTAATCTCACTACGATGTGATGCTCTCAAAGAAAAGAGCTTCTTGTCCAGGTTTAAACAGCTGAAAATGGATATGGATGTTCTGGGTCCAAATTTAGCTCTCTGCACCAGGTTTGTCTTCAGCAAACCCCAACCTCACTACCATCGTGGCATCATCATGCTAACTTTCTTTTAAGCAGTGGTGGGATTCTGCCGGTTTGCACCACTTCGGCAGAACCGGTAGCTAATTTTTTGTTGCCCAGCAGGCCCAGAATGGACTTCCGGAAGCGGCATCCACGCAGAGAACCGGTTGTTCACCTATCTGAATCCCACCACTGCTTTTAAGGCACTGCCAAACCCTCATCTTCCTTTAAATAACTGTCTAGACGTGATCGTCGATCCAGACTTTGTCCAAATTTATCTAGCCTTCAGCATGGAAGCATGCTGTAGTAGGAGAGAAAAGAAACAAAACAGAGGGGTGTATGTTGGGTTCTATTTTCAACTCATCACTTGCTTCAAGTCCTCCAGCAACACATAATTGTGAGGACCGTCTTTTCCATTCTCTCACATCTTTACTTTCACACGGAATAACAAAATATCAGAAGAACAGAATTGGAAGGGACCTGGGAGGTCTTCTAGTTCAACCCCCTGCTCAAGCAGGAGACCCTCTACCATTTCAGATAAATGGCCGTCCAATCTCTTCTTAAAATCTTAAAAACTTCCAACAATGGAGCACCCACTGCTTCTGAAGACAACCCATTCCACGGGTTAACTGTTCTCACGATCAGGTAATTTCTACTTAGTTCTACATTGCTTCTCTCCTTAATGAGATTCCATCCATTGCTTCTTGTCCTGTCTTCGGTGCTTTAAAGAATAGGTTGACCCCCTTCTTCTTTGTGGCAGCCCTTCAAATGGTGTAGGGTCTCCTGCTTGAGCAGTGGGTTGGACTAGCTAGCAGATCTACAAGGACCTTTCCACCTCTGTTGTTCTGAGTGAAAATGAAGATAAGTGAAAGAACACTTGGAACGGCTCCCTTGACTTATTGAATATCTTTGTAAACATCATTCACTCTGTTGTTGTTTTTGAAAAAATCAATCATATTTTTATGCTTTTACACTTCCTTTTAATTTTCTCTTACTTTGGTGCTTTTTGATATTTCAGGTCAGCCAACTATGACTCAGGGGTAGGCAACCTTGGCTCTTTTAGGACTCGTGGACTTCAACTCCCAGAATTCCTGAGCCAGCCACGCTGAGGGGAAAGGGAGAGGTTTCCAAGCTGAGCCATGCTGGCTCAGGAATTCTGGGAGTTGAAGTCCACGAGTCATAAAAGAGCCAAGGTGGCCTACCCCTGGACTATGTCAAGATTAAGACCTTTGGATATTGTTACATTTTAAAATTGTTTCTGTGATACTTGGCCAATGCATAAAACAAACCCTGCCTACATTTCTAATACTGGCTGGTCTACCTCTCTAATTGGTATCTTAAAGGCAAAATATACTGTATTCTTTTGAACTCAAGAGTTACTACATCCATATTTCACTTCTGTCTAAATCAATTTCCCTGCTTAGTTTGTCGTAGGACGAGATGGGGTCTGTGGAACAGTGTGTGAACACTCTCCATTTGATGGGATCATTCTTGTGCAGTGCATCGAACACATGTTGAAGCACATGTAAGCTACTTCAGCTGCTCTAAGAAACACCTGCTTTTTTACCTCAACATATGCATCTCATGTTTTCCAGTGACATTCAGATTTCAGCAATAACGTGAAGCCAACGCCACTTCATTGAATGTCTTCATTATCATTCATTATTCACTATTATTCATCATTTCCTTTTGTAAGGCTGTGCAGAAGTCTAGACAGGATGGACACCTTCCTACTTGGCCAAATCTTGTAAGGAAACACTTACTGATGGTGTCTTCTCCTCTTGGAATTGGGAAGCAGTGTGATGGAACGAGTAATCTGTAAATTCTGTTGCACTTGCTAGAAAAGAAGACAGTCCCAAATTTAAGGCCATCGACTCAAAGGAGAAATAGTAGATAGGGGGTAAAAAAGGAAGTTCTAGTTCAGGATGGGCTTAACTCCTGGAGACTACATGGACGTAACCATGTTGGGTTCTTTTGTCAGTGAACCAGATGAAAGACCACCAGGGAATCTGAGGGTTGTAAGACAGACTGAGAAGACAAAAAGAAGAAGAAGAAGAAGAAGGTGTCACGAAAGACAATAACAAACAGCTTCCATACTTTTGGTAGTGAGCTTCAGGGCATCATCCTGCACAGATACCAAGAACCAAGCTCAACCTCTTATTTCAGGCAACCTCTTATTTTTCCTTTAATTTGTCAAACCCTGGTTTTCAACTGTAGCTGAAAGTAGTTCTGACTCGGAAGCAATAATTTACGGAGCAAGTATCCAAGAGAGTCTTTCCCCGAGTTGATTCTGAAAAGCAGGTGACAAAACTGATAATCCGACAACAAACCACGGGACTCTTCTACCTCTCTATGAACAGGAAAGAAGGTGCAAAGAAGCTGGTCAGAGCAGATTCAGTGAGTGAGCTTCCCGCTCCAAGGAGGCTACGGTGGAAATGTTCTCCAGAAATTCAGCATCACTTGGCTTCTTCTGCAGAAAAACTGGAAAGGTAAAAATAATTTCATTGGATGGTTCAACTTCATACAGAGATATCAGGGCTACAAGCTCTCACAGATTAATCTGTGGAGCACAGTAAATATTGAGGGAAGATGCTGGTGGAGAAAAGAAGCTAAAAATATAGCTGTTGCTGATGGAATAAAGTGCAGAAAAACATTTTATATATAATTAAGGATATCCTGCCTACCTACCTGTCTGCCTTCTCCCCTTTCTCTCATCCTTTCCTCTCTTTCCTCCCTCCCTCCCTCCCTCCCTCCCTTCCTTCCTTCCTTCCTTCTTTCCTTCCTTACTTCCTTCTTCTTCCTTCCTCTCATCTCTTTTCCTTCTTTCCTTCCTTCCTTCCTTCCTTCCTTCCTTCCTTCCTTCCTTCCTTCCTTCCTTTTTCTTTTTATCTGTAGTCGTAATTCTATATTTTGTAATTCTATATTAGCAAATGCAAGTTAGGCACTATAGGAAAAAAATATGTTTGTGGTGATGTCTCATCAGAAAATTCCCTTCCTAAAGAGGTTTGTCCATGGTTTCATCTGTAACTTCTCCTTTTAAAACATCTGTTCTCGCTGACTTGTCACTAAACGCTTTTTTCTGCTGTTAGATAGTTCAGTTATGTTTTCTTTTCCACTTGCTTATTTTACTATTCCTATTTTGCTTTTGCATTACAAGCACCTGGGGAAAAATCCCAGCCTTGAAAAACGGCAAAGAAATATATTAAATGCCAGGGCTTTGCCCAGCCTTTGAAGTAAGTAAAAGGTCCCTGGGAAAGCTCTGTTAAATATATAAATATCTGGAAAAACATCCATGCAAAGGAACAGAACTGAGCCCCTGCAGGATTTGGCCTCGTCCTTCACCAGGGTAGTGGCATGTGTACAATTGTCAGTGTGTTCCTGTTGCATTAATGATGATTCCAAACAAGAGGAGGAAATAAACTGGATGTTAGCCTTTGCATTTTATGTAAACTTTTACCCTTTGTGGGCGCACAAGGTGTTCTCTGATTAGTCTGAGGAATAGGTCTAGAGTTTTAGAGTAGAGAAAGATCACCACCATAGGAATAAATGTAACTAATTTAAATACTGGAGAAGGAAGGACTCACTGGAGAAGAGCCTAATGCTGGGAAAGATGGAGGGCAATAGAAGAAGGGGACGACAGAGAATGAGGTGGCTGGATGGAGTCACTGAAGCAGGAGGCGTGAGCTTAAATGGACTCCAGAAGATGGTAGAGGACAGGAAGGCCTGGAGGAACGTTGTCCATGGGGTCGCGATGGGTCGAACACGACTTCGCAACTAACAACAACAAGCCCATTTGAATTCAAGCCTTAGCGCTTTGCATGCGCTTGTGCTTCTCTTTGTAAACCTGCTTCTCCTGAGTTGTTTATTCCAATGCTTAGAGGATCTGTAGAGCTTCTTAAATTGCACCAAACAGGCCATCTGATGTCTGGGAAGAACTGAATTCCAAATTTCTTTTGGACACAATCCTTCTCAAAGCTTGAGAGAGCTTACTGGAATTGTTGGGGAAAGCATTTTCACTTAAAAAACAAACAATAAGAACTACTTTTATTTCTCTTCTTTCTCCCTTTTCTAGACTGGTGAGGAATCTAGATTTTATCGCTTATAAGTTTGAAAACTATGGGAAAGAATTTATCAAAAAGCAGAAGATGAGCCCAGATGCCTACATCCAAGTGGCACTCCAGTTGGCCTTTTACCGGTACGTGAAGGAAATATGTTGACCGCACTCATTTCGGTCCAGGCCAAATGGCCAGCTATGTCTTTCTCTCCTTGGTCTGTCAATCCTCTGGGACTGTCTCTACAGCTTCCCTTAATACAGACTGTTTTGGCAAAGCTACACGTTACACAGGAGTGACCAACTGGGACGGGTGTGGAGCTGAGATACTTTAACTAAGCAGTATTTCTAAATCCCAGAGAGAACGTGGACCTTAAAATTGGTGTCCGCACATGGCTCAGAGGAGGGTTTATTGGGTTTATTGATAAAGAACACAATGGAAGCACATTCGTGGCCCATGAATGATAAATAAAAAGCATATAATTCAGGGACAAATCAGGAGAGCCTGCTGTCCATTTTGTGGTCAAAAGTCCAGGCTGTTCAAAGGTTCTCTGAAGTAAAAAAAAAAAAGTCTTGAGAGTAAAGGTTCATTCTCTGAGCTTGTGGGTTGGTTTCCAAACGTTTTGTTACCAGGATAGGTAACATCTTCAGCAGAGTGGAGGGGACGTCAGTGTTCTTCTGTTTATAATTGCTTCAGGTGTGGGTGTGTCGAGTGAGGGTCTTGTGATGGGTGAGGTGTGGGTGTGTCAAGTGAGGGTCTTCTGATGGGTCAGGTGTGGGTGTGTCAAGTGAGGGCCTTGTGATGGGCCTTGTGATGGGTCAGGTGTGAGTCATCAGTGAGGGTCTTGTGATGGGTCTTGTGATGGGGAGGTCACACCAGGTCAGGGTCATTGGAAGGTGAACTGCTGGGTGGACCTTACATGGGTTGGTCGGGGGTCAGCGCTGCCTCTGGTTGGCTGGCTGTGCAGTTGATTTGGGTTCTGAGGGCTTCAATTGATCTACACCAGCCTACCAATCCTTATAAACAGAAGAACACTGACATCCCCTAAACTCCGCTGAGGATGTTACCTAGCCTGGTCACGAAACGTTCAGAAACCAACCCACAAGCTGTGAGAATGAACCTTCCCCCTCATCCTACACCTGAGCTACAGATAATCACCACTATTGCAAAAAAAAAAAGTCTTGCCTGGAACGAGAAAGTTCAGAGCAGGCTACCAATCTTCTGCACTTTCAGGTAGAGTTATGGAGATGTTGGTTTCCTCTCTGACGTTGTCTGAAAAATTCAGGGTTTTTCTACTGTGTCTTCCCACATGGGATGTTCAGAGGGATGGTTGAACGATTCTCCCACACAGACACAAGTAATTAAATCCTTTCCAGTCCTGATTGTCTTCTGGGTATTGTGGAGATCACTTGAATGATTATTTTTTTCCCTCTCACTCAAGGTGGTCAGCACTGTGGCGAGAAGGAAGTGAAGGTGATACAACATTTCCAGAGTCCAACCAAAGTATAACTTGATCCTAGGCCATCCAATCAGGATTTTATTGTCATTCCCCTGCAGGTTGAACATGAGGCTGGTTCCCACCTATGAAAGTGCTTCTCTTCGTCGCTATGAATGCGGGAGGGTCGACAACATCCGCTCTGCCACTCCTGAAGTGTTAACATTTGTAAAAGGAATGGTAGATAAGAAATCAGCCCTCCAGGTATCTGTGGCTTGTGTCTTGTGCTTATATATGCATTCCATTTCTATCCTGTCTTTCCTCTGATAAAGTACCCAAGACGGCTAAGAAGACAAATCTTTTACTCTGGAAGATGATCAATTCCCTTGTTCTCCTTCCTCTGTAAATGGTTTGAGGTAGATAGGCTGGGGGATGCTTTACTTCCATCCTTCTTTGCTTGTCTAGAAAGGACAGGTGAATAGACAGGAAGAGCAAGAAAGAGGAGAAATACCTAGACAATCCTGGGTTTTGCAGTGAATCTGTCAGGGCCCACTTCAAAACCTCATCCTAAGAAAGCAGAACTGGTGGAAGCAGTTTCTTCCAAAAGGAACTTTTATTAGGAGAAGCTGATGGCAGGCATAGCAGACAGGATCTGAGGTTTTCCCGCTCAGATCAATAGGTTAAAGGAGTCCCCAGCAAACCCCACCCCAATAGCTCATCCGGTCGGTTCGAATGGGCCAATCCCCAGTTGTTAAGTCCGTTGTGGGAAAATGCTGATAGCGCCAGTCCGTCTCAGGGTTATAGCGGTGTCTGTTGGGTCTTCGCACCTTCCCTTCCGAATAGGAGATAAGCCAGATGCCCGGAGGTGCATTCTTTCCTCCCCCCACTTTCTAGTTGACATCAAGGGAGGACAGTTCAAAGAGTGTATATGTAGAGACAGTGAAAGAGTTGCATTGTAGCGATAGAGAAAAACAAGGAAGCAACGCGCAGCGTCTTCCCCTCTCCCTTCCAGGAATATGACAAAACCCAGAGGAATAGAAGGAATAGAGTTTAGAATCAGAGTTAGGAAAAGCCCCCTTAGAAATACGGGTTCTGACAGAATTCCTTGCTGGTGAGTAATCCATGGTAGATGACCAGTGATAAAAGCAATACTATGCAAAGCTGCAATGCCTACTTAGTAAGCTCATTTAGAAAATGTCTGTGCTCTTTTTTGTCTACAGAATTCTGAAAAAATGCAGCTATTTAAGAGTGCAATAGCAGCTCAGACCAATTACACTGTTTTGGTAAGCATCTACTATATGAAAAAAAATAGTTCCTTGCTAAAAAAACAAAACTATCCAGTGATGGTGATGACTATGTAATACAAGTACTTCAGTTTCTATAAATCAGAGGCCAAAATAGATTTTTTTTTGTTTATTTTCAACTGTATGTCTGGTATAGAATTTGTTGTGCTTTAAATATTTCAAGAAAGGAACCTACAGAATAAATTATGTAGGTAAAATTGCTTTCGAATGCATTCATGTACTTTTTAATGTGCAATCCTTTGCATGCTACTCAACTACCCAGCCACTAGAGGGTAGCAAAGCTATACTTCAGTGCTGCCATCTAGTGGACATTGAGACTTTTGCATCCAAGATCTGGTAGTCTTATTTAAAATCCTATTATGGTCTTCAGGTTAAAAAAATTCAAAAATTCCACTCCCGAAATCTCTGTATTTTGAGATCAAGAAGCCATCTAGAATTCTAATAAGAAAACCAAATGTTGGATCCGGTGAGGCTTGCAAATTCAAGAAACATCTTGAATTTCTGGAAAGAAATAGAGGGCAAAGGAATAGAATTTGAAAGCCTGCCAAAGATTCCCCAAATCAGTTTATACCAAACATAAGTTCTGGATCTCTTCCTCCTCATCCTCATCCCTTGGACTAAGGAGTCTTCTCTGAAACAGCCTGTTCCAATGACTGTCCAATCTCTTCTTGAAAACCTTTGAAGATAAGCCATTTCACTGATTAATTGTTCTCACTATTAGGAAATTTCTCCTTAGTTCTAGGTTGCTTGTTTCCTTGATTAGTTTTCATCCACTGTTTCTTGTCCTGCCTTCAGGGGCTTTGGAGAATAGGTTGACCCCTTTTCTTTGTAGCAGCCCCTTAGATATTGGAACACTGCAATCATGTCAGCCCTAGTCCTTCTCTTCATTAAACTAGACCAGGGGTAGGCAACCTTGGCTCTTTTATGACGCGTGGACTTCAACTCCCAGAATTCCTGAGCCAGCCATGCTGGCTTAGGAATTCTGGGAGTTGAAGTCCACGAGTCATAAAAGAGCCAAGGTTGCCTACCCCTGAACTAGACATACCCAATTCCAGCAACCGTTCTTTATATGTTTTAGCCTCCAGTCCTCTGATGATCTTTGTTGCTCTTCTCTGTACTCTTTCTAGAGTCTCAACATCTTTTTTTACATCTGGTGACCAAAACTGGACGCAATATTCCAAGTGTGGCCTTACCAAGGCATTATAAAGTGGTATTAACACATGGTGTGATCTTGATTCTATCCCTCTGTTAATGCAGCCTAGCACTGTATTGTTCTGTAATGGCTTGGCTCCATTTTCCATGTGCCCAAGATCTGGCCATCATTCCATCACAGTTACAGTAGCAGCAATAGAAGAGTATGATTGCCCCTCAGTTTTACTCCTGGCGTGTAATTCTTCATCTCATCTGTTTCCCAAGTGAACACTGAACTAATTGGACCTAGAGCTAAATCCAGCATGACTCTTCCAAACTTCTTAAGATCTTCCCTTCACAATCTTTGTTTCAGAAGCAATTCTTCCAGCTGTAGCATAGATAGCCTAGGTCAGGGGTGTCAAACTGCCGGCCCATGGGCCGGATGCGTCACGCGGAAGCCGCGCCCACCCCATTGCCAGCAATGGCAAAACAGTCCCGATACATTGTGTGAGATCATGTGACGTCACGAGTTTCACATGTCTGGTCTAGGTTCTTTAATTAGTCCTTGCTTAGCAAATGATTGTGACAAATTAAACTTTGTACCCTTAGCAAACTGTGAAGAATGTGTTGGCACCCCCTTTATTATGTTAGGACACAGCCGTCTTTTTCTCTTTAGACAGGACATTAATCTACCCTGGAAGCATGTCAGTGCTTCATGTCAGTGCTTATAGCCTTATAAATCACACTAGATAGGACAATATTTTCATTGATCCTCCGATCCATTTCTAATGGTGGGTGGAAACCATGGTGACCTCGGTTTGATCATCTTTCCTTGCACTCATTCGGATGCCAGACAGGCCAACATTGGATTCTTGTTTTCCTAAAGATCCACGGAGAGTTCTTTATACTTTGCTTGGAGTATTAGTCATCTGCTTTGAAGAATGATTGGGTTGTAGCAGTGGAAACTTTCAAAAAAAAAATTGAGGGGGGGGGCAGAATCTGATTTTCTGTCTCCCTAAAGAACCCCACATTATGTCTACAAACACATTAAGCTACGTGTCATTCACTGCCATCTTCCCTTTTGCAGTGTGGGAAAAATTGTCCTAAGTCGATATACAATTTACAAGGTACTGCAAAGTTTCTAGACAAACTATTGTAAACATTAATGAAAGTAGATTAATATTACCATCCTGTACATTTATTAAGCACGGTTTATGATAAAAAAAATGATTAAAACCCTAGAAGGGAAATACAACAAGTTTAAGAGAATAATCATATAAATTTACATAAAGCATTAAAAATATAGAATAAAACAAGAACAACAGCAAATCCAGGAAACAGCACTGGGGAACAAATAATAATAATAATAATAATAATAATAATAATAATAATAATAATAATAATAATAATAATAATAATAATAATAATAATAATAATAATAATAATAATAATAATAATAATAATAATAATAATATAACTAACAACAACAACAACAACAAAACAAACAACAACAACAACAACAACAAAAACAATAAAGTTGGAAGGGACCTTGAAGGTCATCTAGTCCAACCCCCTGCTCAGGCAGGAAACCCTATACCATTTCAGACAAATGGCTGTCCAGTCTCTTCTTAAAAACTTCCAATGTTGGAGCATTCACCGCTTCTGGAGGCAGGTTGTTCCACTGGTTAATTGTTCTAACTGTCAGGAAGTTTCTCCTTAGTTCTAGGTTGCTTCTCTCCTTGATTATTTGACTGATTTTTGACTGATTCAGTCCAATCCAAGACTGAATACACTGGGATGTCCTTTTGTAGAAATTCTCAGATGTAACTGTCAGTCCCATTAGATAGAGACCATACCAGGAAGATTAACATTTGGCTTTGTTGAGATTGGTTCTGATAACAGAATTTTGCAACTCTGATTATGCCTGAACCATTTCTGAATGTTATTTCATAGTTCTGGACTTTAAAAAAAGCTTCATCCTCTTTTGTCCAGGCAACAAGTCCTGCTTATCTCTGTCAAGGTCATCTTCCCTCCTCTTTATATTATGCCATTAAGTTCAGTAGTGTTCCTTCAAACAGCAAGGCTAGGATTGTGTCCTTCTTGACTTTTCACGTCTAAAGAAGTGTGAATATCAAGCTGACCACTGCCACAGAGTGCACTGGGTAAAAACAAAGAGCAACAAAGATGATTGGGGGAGCTGGAGGCTAAAACATACAAAGAATCGCTGCAGGAATTGGGTATGTCTAGTTTAATGAAGAGAAGGACTAGGGGTGACATGATAGCAGTGTTCCAATATCTCAGGGGCTGCCCCAAAGAAGAGGGAGTCAAGCTATTCTCCAAAGCACCTGAAGGCAGGACAAGAAGCAATGGATGGAAACTCAACAAAGAGAGAAGCAACCTAGAAATAAGGAAAAAATTCCTGACAGTGAAAACAATTAATCAGTGGAACGACTTGCCTCCAGAAGTTGTGGGTGCTCCATCACTGAAGATTTTTGAGAAGAGATTGGACAGCCATTTGTCTGAAATGGCATAGAGTCTCCTGCTTGAGCAAGGGGTTGGACTAGAACAGGGCTTTTCAACCAGTGGTACTGGTACCACCTGTGGTACATTGGCACCTGGCAGGTGGTACGCGACCATCCTGGAAAAGTAGTGGGGGAGGAGAATGAGCTGAACCGGTGGCAGCACCACAGAAGCCTGAGCGAGAGATGGCTGGAGCTGTAGGGCTGTCAGGGCTCAGCGGAAGCGCCAGGATCAGTGCTGCTTTCCAGCTGATCGAAGCTTCTTCGGGGCTGTCAGGGCTCAGTGGAAGTGCCAGGATCAGCGCCAGGCTCCAGCTGGAGCTCGGCGCTGATCCTGGTGCTTCTGCTGAGCCCTGAAGAAGCGCCAATCAGCTGGAAAGCAGCACTGATCCTGGCGCTTCTGCTGAGCCCAGAAGAAGCGCCGATCAGCTGCAATGTTGCAGCATCTCCAGGGTCTTGTGATTTACATTCAGATGCTTGGCAACTGATTCATATTTATGATGGTCACAGTGTCCCAGGGTTATGTGAAATGACCAAAACCTGCTGCAACCACCCAGCAGATGGGGGGAATAAAAACCAAACACCCCCCCACCCCACCCCCGCTGCCAATCCTCAACAGAAATGCTCACAACAATGAAAACCTCGGACAGGAGGAAGAGCGCCCCCGGGCGGCAGGCAGGTGTCCTGCTCGGCTGTGGCTAGGGGGACACTTTTTTCAGTGCCATTGTAACTTCGAACAGTCACTAAGCGAACTGTTGTAAGTCGAGGACTACCTGTACTTTATCACTTTTTTCCTTTTTTTGGGAGGGGGTCATCATGTTTTTGACATCTTGCTAGGCGACTGGTGGTACTCGGATGTTGCCATATCCTAAAAATGGTACAATGGGTGAAAAGGTTGAAAAGCCCTGGACTAGAAGACCTCCAAGGTCCCTTCCAACTCTGCTATTCTGTTATCTTCTGTTATCTTAAAATCTTAAAATGGAAATGATTTCATATTAAACCCCAAAGTACAAATTGTTAGGCTGCAATGATCAGTTCTTCCTTCCTTCTTTCTCTGTTTGGGGAACAGGCTATTACAGGCATGGCTATCGACAATCATTTGTTGGGACTGCGAGAGATGGCCCGAGAAAATTTGGAAGAGCTGCCAGAATTATTTACTGATGAAACTTATTTGGCAAGCAATCGATTTGTTCTCTCCACTAGCCAGGTGAGTGAAATTTTCCCGGGATTAATCAGAGGAAGGAATCTCCATTATTCTCACTGTGACAGACCTTATGAATCAGTGACAACTTGAGATGAAGCCGGTTAAAGGCTTTCTGATGCTCGACAACTCTTTAAAACATTATGACTTTTCATTTCTGGGGCTTTTGACAGGAGAAACGAATAGCCAACAGCTGTCCATTTGGGCAATAAACATAGGCAAAGGCTCAAATTAAACAAAAGGCAAACTCCAGCCAATAGTCCAGTTTGGTCCTTAAATAAAACATTGGAGCTTTGCTGGATCAGTCAACGTTCTCTTCCCCAAAAGGCAGATCAGAGCTAATTGAGAAACCCTCCAGCAAAAATACAACCAGAAATATAAAACAGCTCTGGCAAAACAGTGGGAAGAGCTGAGAAAAGAACCAACTGAACAGAATTTATAAATATATTAAATTAATTAAAATTAAATTCAAATTCATTGATTCAACATCCTTAGTATGAACGTCAGTTTGGTCTAGTGCAGGGCTAGGCAACCTTGGCTCTTTTATGACGCGTGGACTTCAACTCCCAGAATTCCTGAGCCAGCCATGCTGAGGGGAAAGGGAGAGGTTTCCAAGCTGAGCCATACTGGCTCAGGAATTCTGGGAGTTGAAGTCCACGAGTCATAAAAGAGCCAAGGTTGCCAACCCCTGGTTCTAGTGGTTAAGGCACCAGGCTAGAACTCAGGGTCCATGAGTTCAGAGCCTACCTTAGCTATGAAAGCTGGCTGGGTGACTTTGGGCCAATCACCAGGAGACAGTGAGTTCTAGTTCTGCCTTAGGTATGAGGCAGACCTTGGTCCAGTCGCTCTCTCTCTCTCTCAGCCCAGCACACCTGACAGGTTCATTGTTGTGGAGAAAACAGGAGGAGAAGGAAGGTGTATCAGATGTGTTTGCCGTTTTTGAGTTATTAGTAAAAGGTGGGATACAAATAATACAATAAAAATAAAATAAATAAATGATGCCTTGCCGGGTATTTAAGAATTCTCTTTCTCTCAAATATATATATATAAACTTAATTTTATGGCAAGTTCGGGAGGTGCTCTAAGCCCCCGACACCACTCCTATGTTCTGAGTATCAAATGAAGGCTCCAGGTGGTTCCAGGCTCCAGGTGATTAAAACTGATCACAAGGATTGCTGGAGTCTTTCAGCCTTCGCTCACGTTGCTGGCTTCAAATGCTACGAAGTCTTCCTCTCAGCTTGCAAAGACCTGCCAAGCATGAAGATTCAAACTGTTCTCTCTCCTTTGCTCCTGAAGTCAAGATAATTTCATTTCTGGATTCTTTGAGCTGCTCACCCTGTGAGTGCCACGCGTTTCGGGGCGTGCACCGTCTTAATCAACCGAACTATGTTAATAACCGCTGTATTCCACATTCTGCCCGAGATACGGAAGGTCAGAAATTTTTTTGCCTCTCAAAAAACGGTCAGGGGGAAGCTTCTAATGCACAATGCAGACGAGGAATCTAACAAGTCATTCGATCTCGTCATGTTGTCTGGGATTTTTTCAGACATGACTGTGTGTAAGTCAGCCCTCCCTACATAAATTCTCCAAGAAACCACCCATGGATAAAAGAAAGAGGGGGAGGAGGAATCTGAATAGCCTGATGGCCTTTGGCTGGGGTACAGCAAATTTATCTGACTCTTCTATAACTCTATTAGCGGGACTAATGGCCTGTCCTATGCCATTAAAAGCTAAATGCCACTTTTGAAAGCTTGTACAGGACAAAGGCAGGAGCGTAAGGATGTCTTAACCTCCAGCAAACTTGCTTTTAAAGAAAGCTTTGCATTCCACAACAATAACAAAACCTCAAAACAAACTGGGGAAAAAAACAAACAAAAAAAACAAGAACGAAGAACGTAGGACTCTGTCCGTAGGAAATAGCTTCTTGCAAAATTTACTGCCTCCGAGGCTTTTTCGAGATAATAAATCTCTGAGATTTGAATAAGCCCAACTCTTAAATGTACATTCAGTAACTGTTCAGAGTTCAGACCGTAAGCTATTTTTCATATTAGTAGGTTGCCAATGAAAGAGAATTGACAAGCCAAGGAATAATGTTATTTCAAGACTAATGGGTTCCCCCTGAACGTGCAGAGGGCGTGCTCAAAAATCTGATTACCTTTGGATTAAATTGGCAAAGCTGTACACTGCAGAAGATGTATAATAAAATGATCCAATTAAAAGAACGAGCATGGCCCAGCTCGGTTGTCCACCCACCCAATCATCATCATTCAAAGTGGATTAGGGTCAACAAAACTGGACTCGGAGCCTTTGTTTTCCAAACCAAAAGCATCCCTTAAGAGGTTCCTGAAATAATTCCCAAATTTGACAGTCAAGTCATGGAGTGGAAACAGTGAATACGTCAAATAGAACATAGAACATAGAATAATACAGTTGGATGGAACCTCAGGGGTCTTCTAGTCCAACCCCCTGCTTGAGCAGCAGACCCTAGACCAGGGGTAGGCAACCTGGGCTCTTTTATGACTCGTGGACTTCAACTCCCAGAATTCCTGAGCCAGCCATGCTGAGAGGAAAGGGAGAGGTTTCCAAGCTGAGCCATGCTGGCTCAGGAATTCTGGGAGTTGAAGTCCACGAGTCATAAAAGAGCCAAGGTTGCCTACCCCTGTCCTAGACCATTTCAGGTAAATGCTTGTCCAGTTTTGAAAGCTTCCAGTGATGGAGCACCCACAACTTCTAAAGGCAAGCTATTCCATTGGTTGATTGCTCTCACTGTTAGGAAATTTCTCCTTAGTTCTAGGTTGCTTCTCTCCTTGGTTAGTTTCCAACGATTGTTTCTTGCCTTGCCTTTTGGTGCTTTGGAAAATAGTTTGACTCCCCTCATCTTTGTAGGAGCCCCTCTAATATTGGAACAGTGCTATCATGTCACCCCAGTCCTTCTTTTCATTAAACTAGATATACCCAATTCCTGTAACCGCTCTTGGTATGTTTTAGCTTCCAGCCTCCTAATCATTTTTTTGTTGCTCTTCTCTGGACTCAAGATGATGAGTTATGATGATGAAGTTATCCCTGGATAACTTCAAGGGATAACTTTGTCACCATCATATTATGATGATGAAGTTATCCCTTTAGTCGTGTCTGACTCTTGATGATTCTGTCTCTCCATATCTTCCAATCTTGCACTACTTTGAGTTGTTCTATGTCTGGCTTATTGTCAACTTTGATTGTGTCCAGCTACCATGTTCTTTGGCAGCCTGGTTTCATTTTACCACTAACTCTTCCCAACATAATTGCTCTCTCCAGTGAATTCCCCCGTGCAACATGGCCAAAGTAAGCGAGATGCAGTTTTGTGATTTTGAATGGGTCAGATAATAATTAATTACACAGTTCAAGCACCATGTTTGGTCTCTGTCTTGGAGCTCAACTGATATTTAAAAATATGTTCAACGAATTGACGATGATGATCTTAAATGGGTTTAGCCATTTCTTTCTTCTTTCACTGTCAAAATGACAATCCCAAAAACCCAACTCATTATTGTTGCATCTCTAGAGCTCTAGAGCGGCGGGCATCGGACCGTACGTTGGCCATCTTTAACCTAACCCTGTTTTGTTGTTCTTAAAATTAGGTTCCCACCACAATGGAGATGTTCTGCTGTTATGGGCCAGTGATTCCTCAAGGCTATGGGGCTTGCTACAATCCACAGTCCCAGCATATCTTATTCTGCGTTTCAAGCTTCAAAAACTGTCCAGAGACCTCTTCCAGCAAATTTGTCAAAGCCATAAGTGAAAGTCTAATGGACTTGAAAGAACTCTGTAGCGAATCCAGCTTGACCTCGACAAGCCAGCAGGCTAAACTGGAAGGATGTCCTTCGGTTACTAAACCCTAATTCCATGCGTGTCGTAGTCTTTTCCTTCCTCCTCTTGGCAAAATGTTCTTAATGTAGAGTGATGTTTCTGTAAAAAAAAAATGCCAGCTATTTATTAGAGGCAGGAGAACTTTATATTTCTTTAAGCAAGTATTCCTATCCCTATTTATCACAACAGGCGCTTAAATTATTGAGAAAGCTGACATTTCAGTGCCGTGCAGTGCAAATGTGTGAATAATGTTTGACCCAAAGAATGAAATTACATGCAATCCATCTCAATGTGAAATAAGCAGCTTAACGCTAGTATTTTAGAAATAGCTGCTGTGAACGTGCAATCTATCCCAGGAGTGAGAGTTCCAGCTCTCTATTATTTATTCATTTATGGAATATATAAACCACTTTGGTCCGAGCAGGATACAAAGAGCCACAGTAACGTAGCCAATGCAATAAAAAAAAAAAAAATACAGCAGGACCTAAGAAATGATATTGTGCTAACAATATTAATTTTTTTAAAAAATCCCCAATTTCAAGGTCTTAGAAATCCCAAAGGTGCTTTTTCAGGAGGCAACTGGACTTTCTTGTTTTTCTTTGAAGATGTTTTGCTTCTCGTCCCAGAAGCTTCTTCAGCTCTGATTGGATGGTGGGGAGTCAGAGCTGAAGAAGCTTCTCGGATGAGAAGCAAAACGTCTTCCAAGAAAAGCAAGAAAGTCCAGTTGCCTCGTGAAAAAGCACCCTTGGGGTAACTATGACCTGGATGACTGAGAATCTCCAAAAGATCTTAGAAAAAGATGCTTATCCATCATTTTAAGGATGGATTTGTGACTTCTAGTTCGGACAGAGTTTACTCTGATTGAATCTGCTGGCCTAGAGTGACTCTGCCTTCTTTTTATCCTCTTGAGCAATTGGTCTCAAGAGAAACCAAGAGCACCATGGATGACGCTGAAGGTCAGTCAGATATTTCCAAGAACCTATTACAGGAATTATTCTTCACAAGAGCGCAGTCAATTCTTTTGGAGAAGATTGGGTTAGAAGCCAAGGAAGATTGGAAGGCATTTTCCTTCTCTTCAATTTCTAAAGGCCGTTTTGAATCCTGTATTAATTAATTAATTAATTACTGTCTGCCTGAAAGGTAAGTGAGAGTAAGAAGCTAATGCCATATCAATCAGGACAACCTTCATTGCAATGGCTGTAAACAGAATATTGCAAGGCTGGACGTGTTCCCTCCTCCCTCACTTTTATCTTCCTGTGATCTTGAGAGGGTTATCTGAGATGTTTTCTCAGATTACTCTTTTGGCCTGGGCTCAAGCCCCGCATATCTGACCGTTGCCTTAGTAGTAGCTATTCCTGCTCCTCCTTCAACCCCATTCCTGACGCCCTCTACAGTTGCCAGCTCAAATGCTTCACCTGTTATTGTACCTGTATCGTATTCTCTTCAGGTTAGTTAGTAGTAAGTGTTGCATGTTTTAATTGTTTCATTAGAAAAAAAGATGTTATGTGTATGTGTCTCAGGGCTGAATTGTTGAGTTGTTAGTGTTCGTTGAGCTTGTCTTCTTACAAGATGCTTCATTACCAGGGTAGGGAGCATCCTCAGGGCACAATGGAGGATCGCAAGAAAAAGATGTCAAAACTTTAGCTAGCCTTCAAGGATTGTGGCTCCAACTCCAGTTACTGTAAGAGGTCCAAGCGTGATCATCTGGTGGTTCCAGAATGGCCTGTGAGAAAGCATTTTGTGTGCCAGGACAATGGCATTTCTTGGAAGGATCAGAGCTTAATGGATATTGAGGGCCTCCTTTGCATGCAGTCTATAACTGTAGTTCAATACTTGACATCTCCAGTAAGGACTAGGGGAGATGCCTTTCTGATAATCCAGCCGGTCAATGTGAACTGTACTGAAATAATTACATTAATGTTGTGGCTTTTAATAAGGCAGTCTGCCCAGCTCACTATTCTTCAAATTGCTAGCTCTTGGAACTGTAGTCATAGAACGATGGAATCAGAGTGTCATGTTTCTAGAAGCAGGATCCAATCCCAGCTGTCAGGCCCAGAGAATCAAGAAGGACATGTGGAGTTACTTCGGAGTAGTTTATGGTTGTTCACCTACAAACAGAATCTTGCCAGATTAAAGCAATTATCTGCACATGTGTAGATAGGTAATCTGTGAATTGATAGGGAGGAACCGTCTTAGCCTTCTTCCTGCCTACCAGACATTCCAAGCTCTGCTGTTTCTTTGCCCACTGAGAAGGAACCCCTCCTTCCTGTGACTCTAGAACAGAGATCTAGATCCCCAACCTTTGGGGCACCAGGGACCAGTTCCGTGGAGAGAGGTTTTTCTGCATACCAGAGGGGGCGTGGTTTCATGTATTGCCTGCATCCCGTGGTTGGGGCTTTGCTTGTTTGTGCGGACCGGTTTCTGACATGCTGCGGCCCAGTGCTGGTCCATGGACCAGGGGTTGGGGATCCCTGCTCTAGACTACATTCGGTCACACTAGTCCATTCCTTAAATTAAAACAGACAGCCTCCATTTGAAAATATCCCACAAAAGGAACCCAGTATCCCACTTGGGTCATTGGTTTCACTATGAACTTTTTTTTTACTGCTAGGGTTATTTACCCCTAACGTTCAATCAGAATCTGCCTTCTTGCTATTTTTCTCCAGTAATCCTGCAGTCTGGAGAGCACATTTTTGACTCTCCTTTTCAAGTCTTTTGAGATGGCCACCATCTCACCACTCAGTCTTCTGAAGTCTAAAGATGCCCATCTCCTATCTATCTTTATTCATAGGACTATTTTCATACCTTTCCTTCTTCTGGTTGCCTCTATCTAAACCGATTCCACTTTCTCTGTATCTTCTTAAAATGTAGTGCCCATAAATGGAAAGAAAATTTGTGGTGGGATCTGTCCAAAGCTAACTCAACATACCTGAAAAATGCCAGGTTGAAAAAGAATAACACAAGTTCTATCTCGGCTGTATCTGTTTACATATATATATATATATTCCTGAATGGCTGTTCCTTTCTTCTCTCCATCCTTAGACCCATCTGTCTTGCAATTCTTCTGAGAAATGGGTGAGGTACTATCTGTTTTGCATAAAATGGCTGATTCAATCTTTGTCCTGCACAATATAATGCCTCCAAGTTTTCTTGAACCTTTCCCAACAACTCAAGTCAATTCCTAGAAATAAATAAACAGCACAGAAATGCTCTGGACTCATGGATTCCAGAAATAAGCGAGCTTTCAGATTTAAACTGAGTTTTACCTAGAAGATCAGATTCAGGGATATTTTGAGATATTAACAAGGTATGGCTCAAGTCTTGTTTTAGTCCAGTGTACTGGATAAAGCAATGTCTATTGGACAAAATGCTTGTCCGTGCATTGTTAAGCAAAACCTATCCAATTTATATTCTGGGCACCCTTCCATCAAACTGTCCTATTATGTGATGACACTATTTTTCTCTTATGTGCATGCTTTGTGGTTGCCTGGATTTCAGGGAAGTTTTCATATCATTTAAAGTGAGTTGTAGCCAAACAATAGAATGCCATTTTACTTTGCAACTTAGAAAACTGTATTATCATGGCTATCTATGCAAATTTAATGGGAAATGTAAAAAAAAAAGGGTTTGATTGCGGACTTGCAGGATGCGTGCCCCGAAAGTTTGTTGGAGACGATGAAGTCAAAAATGTTGATTTATGAAGCATTAATGATCAGATCAGATCCTTTGGTTTCTAAGGAACATGGTCTTTATCCTACTTTATCTGAACTGCAAGTGCCAACCCAGGACAAATTGGATCTTTGCAGCTGAAGGTATGATTTCAAAGGGAAGCGAATGATCAAATTCTCCATCCACTAGCAGGTTGGTGGTGACACAGTGTAGACAGAAGAACAGCAGCAGAATAAGCAATTCTAGCTTTCCCTCAACAAAATTCCACCCATCCAATTGCGAGCGTGGTTTTGGATTCGTTTTTAAACCCACTGGATATGTCCCACTGGAGCCCCCCTGTGTTTTGCCCAAAGCTCCTTGCAGAAGGACAAAATACAAAATAGAAAAAAGGTCATCTGAAGGAACTTTGATGGGTGCACCAGCAAAGCCCGAGTTGATTTGGTTGTGGACTTGCAGGATGCGTGCCCTGAAGGTTTGTTGCAGATGAGGAAGTCAAAAATACTGATTTATGATCAGATCAGATCCCTTGGTTTCTAAGGAACACGGTCTTTATCCTACTTTATCTGAACTGCAAGTGCCAACCCAGGAAAAATTGGATCTTTGCAGCTGCAGTTTTTTTAATTTGTAAAAACGTTTATATATTTATGCAATATATACGTATATTGAATGCACACATAAACCAAGCACTTTATCGACGCCTTTTTAAGTTTTCTGATTTTTGTTTTCTTCCTCCCAGTGGAGAAATTTTATTCTGAGGTGTGTGAGAAAGGGTTATTTCCCCCCCCTGCATTGCAATCCAGCTCTTATATCCCAAAGCTATTTTTTATGGTGAAAAAAAGTAGATGGGTTAACCTCATTCATGAGTTAAATCTCTCATCTGGTTTGATCCAATACAAAGGAAACATTTTGGGCAGGTCAGTATATATAGATCAGCACACATGAGAGAGATCCGTTGTTTAATTATTATTTTTTTAAGTGAGTGTCTGGGCTTTAAAAAAAAAGATGATCTTTAGATGAAAGAAGAGTTGTTTTTGATCCTCATCTTATGGCTACATGGATTTATGCAGGCTAGATATAAGAACTGTATTCAGATGAGCTGATAAGAGTATTATGTAGCGACAAGATGACAATATATCCCAACTTTTTATACTGTGTGCTGCTTTAAAGTCAATATTTTAGTAATATTTTATTTTTATAACATAGTATTGATCGGTGCCAAATCTAAATGTGTATTTCTATAGCCTCTTGGGTTAGTATGAGCTATAGATTGTATGTTCCCAGGTATAAAATCCATTGTCAGTTTTAAAGTTCATGGCACATTGTATACACTGATACTAAGAATTTAGAGTCCATTGATTGTTGATCGCAAAGGAGTAGTGAATAAAAAGCAAAAATTAAAAAAAAAACGATGGTGGGTTTTTATTCTGAATCAAGTGTGTGTTTTAGCCTCGCTTGTTCAAGGTTGTCTAAATAATCAATCAATCAATCAATCAATCAATTCATCAATCAATCATTTCCACCAGAGGCAATCTATGACCTGCCTACTAGCTCCCTATGTATCCCATTCATACCTAATATAGGCTAATATTCCATTTACTTTTTTATTTATTGAACTTGCATGTCACCTGTCTCGCCAGAGGTGATTCTAGGGGTTCTGGAACGACCTAGATTAAATAGGAATACAAAATTTAAAATTCAAATAGGAATTTAAAATTCAGTTAAAATAAAACTGACCCATGTGGAGAGCAAAGGAGCAAAGTGCAATTGGGGAGGAGATTTTTTTGGGGGGGTTCCACTACATCAGCCCCCTCCAAAGCGCTGCACCCTCGTTGGGATTCGAGGCTAATTGGCACAGCCCTGTCTTCAAAATAGAAAGCCAGAAGGGCAGGTGTGTATCTCATCGGGGGGGGGCAGAATGTTCCAGAGGGTGGGACCCACACAAGAAAAAAACAGAAGTCAATTGCCAGAGTTCAACAACAAATGCCTTATGCCACACTTGGAATACTGCATCCAGGTTTGGTCACCACGATGTAAAAAAGATGTTGAGACTCTAGAAAGAGTGCAGAGAAGAGCAACAAAGATGATCAGGGGACTGGAGGCTAAAGCATATAAGGAATGGCTGCTGGAATTGGGTATGTCTAGTTTAATGAAGAGAAGGACGAGGGGGGACATGATAGCAGTCTTCCAATATCTCAGGGGCTGCCCCAAAGAAGAGGCAGTCAAGCTATTCTCCAAAGCGCCTGAAGGCAGGACAAGAAGCAACGGATGGAAACTAATCGAGGAGAGAAGCAAGCTGGAACTAAGGAGAAACTTCCTGACAGTTAGAACAATTAACCAGTGGGACAACCTGCCTCCAGAAGCGGTGAACACTCCAACACTGGAAGTTTTTAAGAAGAGACTGGACAGCCATTTGTCTGAAATGGTGTAGGGTTTCCTGCCTGTGCAGGGGGTTGGACTAGATCAGTGGTTCTTAACCTTTTTGAACGAATCGCCCCCTTGAGCCAATGAGGAAGTTGTCATCGCCCCCCTCCCCCAACATAACCTCTCAATCACAACATAGGACATAATTCTTCAATTTATGCAAACACTTTTTTGTTTTCTTTAAAATTGTCATCAGGACATATCGATGCAAATAATTTATTTCCAGTCTTTTTCCCATATCTCAACTGTGTGAAAAATTTTGGTGCCACCCGTCACTTTATTCCCAAACTTCGTGAATCATGTATTTCATTATTATCTTATTTATTCAAGACACTTAAATGTAATGACCACTGAATACAAAATTCAATTGCAAGAAAGTGAAATGCCCGAAAAGAAAAACTAAGAATTTCAAGATGAAAACTCTGAAACTAAATTAAGATTCGAGGAAAGTATATATAGTCACGCACACTGTAAAAAGGATTAAAAAGACACAAAGAAAATATAATGTCACAGGGGACAGCCACTCAGCATGCGATGTTTCGAAAGAAGCGCTCCGCCCTCCATCACTGCCCATTCTGGCCAATGGTGCGCCACTGTATGGGTAGAGGCTGCTGCGCAACGCGCATGAAGATAAGCGATGCGTATTCACATATGTACGGCGTTCTGTACTGAAGCTAGCTGTAGGAACATTTGAAAACACAATTCAATCCACTAATAGCGAGTGATCTGATGTTTTTGTATGACATATACAGCGATTCACTGTACGAAAGTCTCAAAAGTATCCCCAAAACTTCTCGCTCCATCGCCCCCATATCGCCCCCTTTTCATTCCTTCGCCCCCACATTGCCCCTTTTCGTTCCATCGCCCCCCTGAAAAATGAAATCGCCCACGTTAAGAACCACTGGACTAGATGACCTAGATGACCTCCAAGGTCCCTCCCAACTTTTATTATTATTATTATTATTATTATTATTATTATTATTATTATTATTATTATTATTATTATTATTATTATTATTATTATTATTATTATTATTATTATTGTTGTTGTTGTTGTTGTTGTTGTTGTTGTTGTTGTTGTTGTTGTTATATTGTTGTTGTTATTGTTGTTGTTATTATTATTATTATTATTATTATTAATGGGGTCCCTTCTCCCCCAAAATAAGAGCGGGAATGGAAGCAAAGAGACTCTGCCAAGACCAATGCTTCACCCTTTTCATCCTTCAGATTTGGTTAACTTGTCACCAAATTTTATATTTGATTTGGGGCCAGTAACGGATACAAGTTACTTCCTTCCAGAAGATGTCTCACAATGCTGGAGTAGAAGGCCAAATAAAATGTCCCTCTTCCCCAATTCCAGCCTCACCTCTTCCTATGATGTCAAATGTGGTCCTGTAGCTGGTCTGGGGAGAGAATGCTGGTTCCAATCTTGGGCCACTTTGCCTAACCTTATCAGTCTTGGCAGCCAACGTTAACATAAGCCTTGATGGACTGGAGAGAGCCTCTGTCTTGTGTTTGAGGAGGAACCATAAGATCCCCAGATGATAAGATAGGTAGCCAATACATTTAGAATAGGATAGAGCTGGAAGGGACCTTGGAGGTCCAACCCCCTGCTCAAGCAGGAGAACCTATACCAGGGGTAGGCCACCTTGGCTCTTTTATGACTTGTGGACTTCAACTCCCAGAATTCCTGAGCCAGCCATGCTGAGGGGAAAAGGAGAGGTTTCCAAGCTGAGCCATGCTGGCTCAGGAATTCTGGGAGTTGAAGTCCACGAGTCATAAAAGAGCCAAGGTTGCCTACCCTTGACCTCTACCGTTTCAGACAAGTGACTGTCCAGCCTCTTCTTAAAAACCTCCAGGAATGGAGCGCCCATGATTTCTGAAGGCAACTTCTGTTCCACTGGTTAATTGTCCTCCCTGTTAGGAAGTTTCTGCTTAATTCTGGGTTGCTTCTCTCTTTGGCCTTTTATTTATTTGAAAAATAAAAAATTGGAGAGGTCCATTCAGTCTTATGAAGCTTCGGGGAAAAGGACCCACTACAATGCTGAGCTATAGTTCAGTGAATAGACAGGCTGAATTCACACCGGGCTCTAATCTAAAAAGTCAAATTAAGGTATTATAAATCCAACTGAGGCGTTTTCAGTGCCCATGCCATTAGGAAAATGACTGTAGTTTGAGCCCATGACAAAAGTCCACACACCTTCACCAAATCGTCAAAACGCCACCCAGTTGCAAGTTTGAAGTCCTGAAGAATCTCTTCCTTCCTTCCTTCCTTCCTTCCTTCCTTCCTTCCTTCCTTCCTTCCTTCCTTCCTTCCTTTCCTTCCTTCCTTCCTTCCTTCCTTCCCTCCCTCTCTCTCTCTCCCTCCCTCCCTCCCTCCCTCTGCAAATGAAGCACCACAGAATTGAACGCCAACATTTTTTTTTCCCCTTTGTGACACTGCATCCCTAAGGAAACGGCCGGCTTTGCCATGGCTACTGTGGGTGATGTCAAAGCCATCAGAGCTTCCTCCACAGGACAGCCGAGAAGAATGTGTTTCAGCTCCACCCTCCGCTTGCTTCCCCGTTCCTCAGGAGTCTCCTTACAACTGGCCCAGCAATGCCAAAGAATGCTCTGGTGAGCCTCAGATATGGACCCTATCGAAGCTGCGGGGTGGTTGAACACCGGACGTTTCGCCTGGAGGGCTTGCAAGGTGCGTGACACCCACTTGCTTCTCGCTGGGGGGAAAAAACACAAGTTGAGAGAGGTTCTCAGTCACCCAGGTTGTGTCAAAGGTGCTTTTTCAAAAGGCAACTGGACTTTCTTGTTTTTTTTCCCTCTGAAGACATTTCGCTTCTGATCCAACAAGCTTCGTCGGTGACGTCAGGATGGCGAGGCAGGGGGTGGGGTGGGGTGGGGGGAATGGAAGGATCAGTTCTGACAGGTTGGGAGAAGGGGAATAAGAAGTCAATGCCTGGAGGGAAGAGTTTTGAACAGAAGCTGTCTTTGTGGGCGGCAGAGGCAGGCCACATGTGGCCTCCAACCCCCCCCCCTCCAGTTCACAGCTCTCCCATCATCCTTTTGAGTTCCACTGCTGAAATGTAACAAACGTGAAGTGTTAGTACCACTTTACAAGGCCTTGGTAAGGCCACACTTGGAATACGGCCTCCAGTTTTGGTCACCACGATGTAAAAAAGATGTTGAGACTCTAGGAAGAGTACAGAGAAGAGCAACAAAGATGATTAGGGGACTGGAGGCTAAAACATATAAGAAACGGTTGCTGGAATTGGGTATGTCTTGTTTAATGAAGAGAAGGACGAGGGGGGACATGATAGCAGTCTTCCAATATCTCAGGGGCTGCCCCAAAGAAGAGGGAGTCAAGCTATTCTCCAAAGCACCTGAAGGCAGGACAAGAAGCAACGGATGGAAACTCATCAGGGAGAGAAGCAACCTAGAACTAAGGAGAAACTTCCTGACAGTTAGAACAATTAACCAGTGGAACAACCTGCCTCCAGAAGCGGTGAATGCTCCAACACTGGAGGTTTTTAAGAAGAGACTGGACAGCCATTTGTCCGAAATGGTATAGGGTCTCCTGCCTGAGCAGGGGGTTGGACTAGATGACCTCCATGGTCCCTTCCAACTTTATTATTATTATTATTATTATTATTATTATTATTATTATTATTATTATTATTATTATTATTATTATTATTATTATTATTATTATTATTATTGTTGTTGTTGTTATTATTATTATTATTATTATTATTATTATTATTATTATTATTATTATTATTATTATTATTATTATTATTATTATTATTATTATTATTATTATTATTATTATTATTATTATTATTATTATACCACTGGACTTTGGCTGCATAATGTTTCTCCATTTGTGAGGTACTTTTGGAACCATATCCTTCATCCCTGCCATCCCCCCAAAAAAGAACGAAAATGACCTGACAGATTTTAGCTCTGTCCCACCACAGAGGACCTCCTGTGGACCTTCAGAAGCTAAAGAGGCTAAGCTGCACCTTTCACGCATTGACCAGTCCAAGTTGAATGAGAAAACCATCCCAACTAATAAATCTGCCCTTTTGCGTTGACATCTGGAAATGTTCAATTTATGGGTGAATTCTCAGGTGAACAGCTTGGCTTCTACACTAACCCGGAGATTCTCCATCATCCAGGTCATGTCCCAAAGGTGCTTTTTTTCAGGAGGCAACTGGACTTTCTTGTTTTTCTTTGAAGACGTTCCGTTTCTCATCCAAGAAGCTTCTTCAGCTCGGACTAGATGGTGGGGAGTGGAAGGATTTATAATTTATATTGAGAAGCAAAATGTCTTCAGAGAAAAATAAGGAAGTCCAGTGGCCTCCTGAAAAAGCACCTTTGGGACAACTATACCTGGATGGCTGATAATCTCCATAGACATTTAGCTATGCACTTTGGGATGAACACCCTTCGAATGATGTGGGAGTATGAACAGATTTCCAGAAAACTTTGCAGACTCCAGGAACCATTTGCATTTCAGTTGGAGATGCAGACAACACAGACTCATCCCCAACAGCCCGCACCTGTCTTCAACAGTGAAGGGACCCAGGGCAGAAAACATCCTGCAGCCAAGAAGGCTCCACACCCATTTGCACCACTCAGGTGACCCTGAGGACACAGGTAAACCTCCAAGTGGCCCCAACGACTCTCTAAAAGAATGCAAATGACCAGCGGTCTGCAAGCAAAATAAATCCTTCCACTCCTCACCATCCAGGGTCAGAGTTGAAGAAGCTTCTTGGATGAGAAGCAAAACATCTTCAAAGAAAAACAAGAAAGTCCAGTTGCCTCCTGAAAAAGCACCCTTGGGATAACCTGGTATTGGTTAATCATGTCGATCTCTGTTTGTAGTAAGTGAATGAAAATTCACTTGTTAAGTTAAAGGACTTCTAGTTCTTTCCTTGTTTGCTTCTTTCACTGGATGACAAAAATGGATAGCAACCAATCAAGGAGAGAACCAAGGAGAGAACTAAGGAGAAATTTCTTGACAGTGAGGACAATCAACCAGTGGAACAGAAGTTGCCTTCAGAAATCGTGGGTGCTCCATCACTGGAGGCTTTTAAGAAAAGACTGGACAATAATTTTTGTCTGAAATAGTATAGGGTCTCCTGCTTGAGCAGGGGAATAGACTAGAAGACCCCCAAGGTCCCTTCCAACTCTGTTACTCTGTTATGTTCTATGTTCTTCCAACAAAATTTTTCCTACTGAGAGGAATTCTTTCCCTTGAGTTGAACGGAGTGCTAAACACAATACATTAAGAAAGGAATATGCATAGAATTTTTTTTTCTGTTCAGATGGAAAACAACTGTGGTAGGGGTTTCATTATTGTTACTGAAGTTTTGCTTACTCTTTGGGGAGACTTTATACTGTCTTCTGCTCTCTTGTTTTGTTTGATAAGAAGGTGAATGCTTTTGAAAAGCTTACAATTCTTTTTGCTGTCTGCGAGAACAAAAAAAAGTCATTTCCTTTCTGAATTTACAAACCGTCTGAGCGCCTTTGCATGTCGTTTTTGGCGGGCTTTGTGAATGCTTTTCATACCGAACAGAAGGCAGTTGTTATCAACACAAAGATATGCAAATATGTATTTGTCTCTTCCACAAAACACCTGTGTCAAACAACACGTGGGGCATCCAGGGTGAAAATCCCCAAACAAACATGTGTTCAAGAGGGTCTTGTTACTGAGTCCAAAGAGAGTTAGTCCTACGTAAGTGGGTTTAATCTAAAAGGTGTTGCTAGCAAAGAAAACAATTGATCTACGGGATCACGAGAGGGAAGTTCATTTTAACAGTTGTTCTTTTCATACAACCGACTTCAACCGACTTGGCTGAACTTAGAAAATTAAGCAGGATTGAAACTAGTTAGAACTTAGAAGGGAGATCACCACAAATGGCCCACATTGTAGACTGAGACTAGGAAACATTCCAGAAATTATAATAATAATAATAATAAAGTTGGAAGGGACCTTGGAGGTCATCTAGTCCAACTCCCTGCTCAGGCAGGAAACCCTACACCATTTCAGACAAATGGCTGTCCAGTCTCTTCTTAAAAACCTCCACTGTTGGAGCATTCACCGCTTCTGGAGGCAGGTTGTTCCATTGGTTAATTGTTCTGTCGGGAAGTTTCTCCTTAGTTCTAGGTTGCTTCTCTCCTTGATTAGTTTCCATCCGTTGCTTCTTGTCCTGCCTTCTGGTGCTTTGGAGAATAGCTTCACTCCCTCTTCTTTGTGGCAGCCCCTGAGATATTGGAAGGCTGCTATCATGTCCACCCTCATCCTTCTCTTCATTAAACTAGACATACCCAATTCCAGCAACCGTTCCTTATATGTTTTAGCCTCCAGTCCCCTAATCATCTTTGTTGCTCTTCTCTGTACTCTTTCTAGAGTCTCAGCATCTCAGCATTAATATAGAAAATATAAACACTTCCGTATCATTGTCAAGGGAGCTACATGGACATGTCCATGAATAGAATAGAATAGAATAGAATAGAATAGAATAGAATAGAATAGAATAGAATAGAATAGAATAGAATAGAATAGAATAGAATAGAATAGAATAGAATAGAATAGAATAGAATAGAATAGAATAGAATAGAATAACAGAGTAGAGTAGAGTAGAGTAGAGTAGAGTAGAGTAGAGTAGAGTAGAGTAGAGTAGAGTAGAGTAGAGTAGAGTAGAGTAGAGCAGAGCTGGAAGGGACCTTGGAGGTCTTCTAGTCCAGCCCCCTGCTCAAGCAGGAGAACCTATACCATCTCAGACAGGTGAATGTCCAGTCTCTTCTTAAAAATCTCCAGTGATGGAGCACCCCAATTTCTGGAGGCAAGCTGTTCCTTCCACTGGTTGATTGTCCTCACTGTCACGAAGTTTCTCTTTAATTCCAGTTTGCTTCTCTCCTTGACCAGTTTCCATCCATTGTTTCTTGTCCTTCCCTCTCTGGTGAACAACCTGGCCCCCTCTGCCTTGTGGCAGCCCCTCAGATACTGGAACACTGCTATCATGTCTCCCCTATTGGTCCAGAAGACTTCTAAGGTCCCGTCCAGCTCTATGATTCTATGTTCTAAGTCATTTTTTGACTTGATTCAAAGACTTTACCTTCTATTGCTTCTTACCGATGCACATTGAAAACAAATTGCCTATTGTACCAAAGACCATGGATCTTGTTCACTTTTTACATGACAACCCCTCAAAGCCAAAGCTAACACTTACCACCCATTTTTTCACTTCACTTAAAAGAAAAAAACCCATACCCTTTCTTACAAGAACCACAATTTGTATCTCCTTAGTTTTCCTCCCAAGGGGAACCCATTAACATCTAGGAAATGAACGGTTAGGATGGGGGAACTGGTAGACCAGAAGTAGTTCAATCCTGTCTCCGTTCTTTCTTTGTTATTTGTAAGGCACTCACAACTTCTGTAGTTCTTAATGTATCCTGGTTGCAGTAACGATACTTACAGTAGCAATACTTACTTCCTAACGCAGCTTCATTTGTCCTGCAAGGAAATGGGAAATTCGATTACAGCTCCCACTGGATTATCTAATTAGACTTTTAGTAATAACAGAAAACTTAATTGGCAGATAGGCCAAGGTTCATGGTTATGTTAGTTGGCTGAGTGTTCGTGTATGCCTGCTCATAAGAGAATTTTTAAGGACAGAATTGCCCACAGCATTTTCTGTAACTAGGATAGTGAATCAGATCCCCTGCAGTACCATAGAAATTACATGTGCTAATATATATGTCCAGATGCAAAATGATATGATTTACATACAAATATACCATAATATAATGAGGGACCTGATAAAGCTCAGCTCCAGGGATCTTATAGACTTCTGATCTTTGTTTGTGGGAAGTAAAGTCAAGGTTTGGCTTTTTTATATAAAACTCTAGAGAAATTTACGAATTTCTTGATTTATACATAAATGGGGCTATAGGACAGATGTAAAATCAAAACAAGAATACCAACTCATACCCCACCACAGGATTGTTGTTGTAGGGAAAATAGGCGGAGGGAGTTGTGTTGGATAACTACAATCCAGGGAATAAAGTCAATATTTTAAATGGGAGCCAGGAAAAGAATCATCCTATGGATTTTGAAGCAATTCAGACAGTACTGGACAAGTCACATTTTTCCAGCAGATCTAATGAGCCCTGGAGAATCAATAATTTTCTGATTAAAGAAAAATTTCTCTTAAGTTTCCCAATGATGAACTTATCAGGAATGTGCACTAATGTTTAGGCTTTTTATTTCTGCAAGAATTTCCTGGCCAAAATTCAAATTAATTCTAACAGTATAAATACAGTTAAAATGTAAAATGAAAAACGTTTATCATACTTTGATTGAAAAGTATAATATAAAATTGTTACTGACACCCAAAGACAAATGTCCACTGGCACCGTCCAATTGCCGTAATGTCTGCTGGGGTCTTATTTAATTATTTTTATGATTATTTTTACATTAAATCACCCAGTAGCTAGAACTTTCTGGTTAATGGTAAAACACCCACAATTTGAGTTGAGCCATATAGATCAATTCCTAATTTTTTAAAAGATTTTGATGACTGTCTTGTTGCCGGTCCTTAGTTCACAATGAAGCCGTAATAGACTTTTCACAAATCCAAAATAGCATTAGGATTGTAATGGACTTCAATTATAATTTGACCTGATCGTCATCAATGCCAGAGGGTGTTATCTCTATTGGCACTCTCTAGATGGTCCAATATACATTATTTCTTCTTCTTCTTCTTCTTCTTCTTCTTCTTCTTCTTCTTCTTCTTCTTCTTCTTCTTCTTCTTCTTCTTCTTCTTCTTCTTCTTCTTCTTCTTCTTCTTCTTCTTCTTCTTCTTCTTCTTCTTCTTCTTCTTCTTCTTCTTCTTCTTCTTCTTCTTCTTCTTCTTCTTTCTTCTTCTTCTTCTTCTTCTTCTTCTTCTTCTTCTTCTTCTTCTTCTTCTTCTTCTTCTTCTTCTTCTTCTTCTTCTTCTTCTTCTTCTTCTTCTTCTTCTTCTTCTTCTTCTTCTTCTTCTTCTTCTCCTTCTTCTTCTCCTTCATCATCATCATCATCATTATTATTATTATTTTGGGGAAAGCAGAATAATAAAATGTCACAAGATAGGGAGAAGTGGCAGCACAGGAGGAAGAGACTTCCTTGAGTTTATTTTATTGCATTCTGCTAATTGCACAAGCCCATTAAGTCTCTCCAGAAAGCACTAAGAACATCTTAGACATCTCTCCCAGTCTAGCAAAACATTTGCCCAAACTTCGAGAGCTTAATTAACCGGACTTCTTGCTGGTGAAACTTCCTGTCATTCATCAGGAAGCTAAATTAAAATTCAGCCTCATAACTAGGGGGCAGAGGGAAGTCACAGCTGGCTTGTAGAGAAAGGCTGAACTGATTTGGCCGTGAAGTGGACCCACGCCAGCAGATAAAACTTCCCGCAACTGTGAAGTTTTCCGAAGAAGGAAAATATTATGTCTGCCTCTCCAAAAGAGTAAAACCTGTACGCTGACCTCCCCCCAAAATTAGAGGAATTACCATATCCGGCAATTTATTTATCTATATTGTATCAGCAACTTTGCCTGCTAAATTCAGTTTCTTGCCCAGTTGCTAGAGGTGCAGAAATCTACAGTAGCTGGAATAAAAATTAAGAGTCCTTAATTAGCGGAAGGCTGAGGATAGAAAGTCAACTTAACTCCTGACAATGTCTAAAGAAAGGTCTATTTCAGGGCGAGACCCTCAAGGTGCCTGCTTTTTTTTAAAAAAAGTCTGCTTCGTTTGGTTTTGGTTTTGCTGCATGCGCCTGTCTTTAAAATTATTTGACTAGGCAGAAAAACAAATAAACAGGTGCACAAACCATAGTTCTGTGTAATGTATAAACCATGAATAGAACAGACATATTTAAAGCCTGTTTAACTTGGCATGGGAGAAACCACCAGCGGACTTTCTTTTTTCCAAGTCAGATAGGAAGTATCAAGAATTTTCTGAGAGTCCCACAACTCTCCAATGAAGACATGTTTTGTTGAGGCTTTAACTTAAAAAAAGCGAATTAACGGGGGAGATTTAAAGGAGTTGGACCAGGGTGGGAAAAGTAAGACTCTATCCTTGTTTTGTCGCACAGTCAGCCAGATGTTCCAAATGGGCTTGGCATCTTTATCCACCTAGACCATGGGTCGGCAACCCGTGGCTCCGGAGCCGCATGTGGCTCTTTAAGCCTTCTCCTGCAGCTCCCAGCCTCCTCCGCCATTTGCAGAGAGAGAGAGACAGAGACAGAGAGAGGCACTTGCGCTTCCCTTCTCTCTCTCTCTCTCTCTCTCTCTCTCTCTCTCTCTCTCTCTCTCTCTCTCTCTGTGTGTGTAAAAAAGAGAGTGGCCTCACGCTGTTCTCTGACAAGCTGACAAGCTTATTGGGTGGGGCTCCTGCCTTTGCTGCATCTCCAGAGGAAGCAGGAAGCAGCAGAAAGCAGCAGCTCTCTCTCTCTCTCTCACACACACACACACACACACACACACACACTTTTACTTAGTGGGGGAAGAGGACTGGCAGACCAAGGGCAGGAGAGAGCCAGCCCAATAAGAATGTGTGTCAGCTTGTCGGAGAACAGCGTGAAGCCAGCTTGCCAGGTGAGCAGAAGATCGGAGAGAGAGAAGGGGGGAGAGAGAGAGGGAGGGAGAGAGACAGACAGAGAGAGAGAGACAGAGAGAGAGAGAACTCATGCACAGCAGCCTCTATTTCTTTTTAATTAAACTCTTCAATCAAGCCCCCCCTCCTGTGGACGCGTGCACACGCGCACGAGTTTTGCGGCTCCCAGTGTTTTCTTTTCTGTGGGAAACGGGTCCAAGTGGCTCTTTGAGTGTTTAAGGTTGCCGACCCGACCTAGACAGTCCTTTCCAAGGACCTGGGATAAGCAGATGTTGATGTTTTATAATATTAAGAGGTATCATCACAGGATGTAAGCTGTTTTGAGTCAAGCTGCCTTTTGCAATTGACTGATGGTGAATTTGTCAATGCCGGTGGGGTTCAAATGGTGCTCCAGATGTTTGGGGATTGCACCCAAGGCGCCTATTAGTATTGGTACTGCCTTTGCTTTCTTTTGCCACAGTCGTTCTATTTCTGTTTGCAGGTCTCTATCATCATTATTATTCTTATTAATCTTGTGATTCATCTTGAGGTGCCCTTCATATACCGTGGATGTCAACAGCTTTGGAAACAAACCCTGTTTTCTTCTTGCTGTGCTTTTCCTGCAGCTGTGTTAAAAGCAGATGGGCATCAAGTCATTCTTGAGCAAATTCCCGACTGGAACGACGTGCAGCTGATTGTGAATGGAGAGACCATCTTCCAGTGCAACATTAACGATCTAGATTTTGGTAAGTGCCAATGGCATCAACGTGAACTCAAGTATCCCAGGAGTATACTTCCTATACTCACGGCTGAGAAATGCAACAGATCAAGATCCACGGATGTTCTATGGATTTCGATCTATTAATTGCTTGCTCTCTTTCTCTCAGGAGGAGATGGGAAGTTGGACCCTCTTTGCCAAGAAGCTCGCGAGACGGTCTTAAAAGCCTACTGACATTTCGTTGCGCTTTTTGTTTTTTTAAAAAGCTCATTTCTCACGAATGAAGGCAAAAAAGACTCCTTTTCTATCTCGATGCCAAAACAGTAGGGTCTCCCATTCACTAATCACTTCTCTGTTTTATATCTAATTATTTAGAGCCTTTTTGTCCTTGTGCTTTTTTTTCCTATGCTCATCTTGCTCTTCTGAAGTGTTCATCACCGTCTTGAATCATCACCGTGTCCACAAGGGGAGAGGGATGATCAAAGCATTGTTGCACTGCTTATCTGTGTGTTGAAGCTTCGCGAGAATCATCTTTCTCCTGCATTCCTGCCATATAGAGAGTTGTTTGCTAGGAGCTGGGTGGCAAATAAATTCAACCATAAATAAATAAAATATAACCATTGCACGCCGTTTCCGGTTTCAAGTACTGGAAAGATTGGAAGTCGCCAGTTTCTCATATCAATCCATACCTATGGTATTCTAGGTAGCGTAGATTCATATAGAACAGGATTTGACTATAGGAGGGGACACCTCCAGTGTTGAATTTGCAAGCATGATTTTCTCTCCAGAATATGGCAATAAAATTACTTGTTTCATCTGCTACCTTGGCCTGTCGTTAGCTGTAGACACGAATTTGACAGAGCGTCTTGCATTACTAGTAGGGCTTTTCCAACATTGTACGGTATGCTTTATGTTAATGACAATCTACTCATAGTTTATGAAGAAGGTTTTCCTTTCCTGTGTGGAATAGGATCACCAAGAATCTCCAGCATATTTCCATGCTGCTAAATGTGAAGCTATTCATGATTGATATCGATGGAGCTTCTCCAAACATCCAGGTCACGATTGTTCCAAAAGTGCTTTTTTCCAGAATGCAATCGGACTTTTTTTCTTTGAAAATGTTTTGCTTCTCATCCAAGAAGCTTCTTCAGTTCTGAACCAAGCAAGTCCAGTTGCCTTCTGAAAAAAGCACCTTTGGGGCTACCCATGATCAGTATCTCTCTCCAAGAAAGAGTTTTACAATACTCTAGCCCAGTGCAATGTTTGACTTTTCTCACTTGAAATTTTAACCAGGCACAAGAGTTGATCATTTATGGTGCAAGGAATCACCCTTGAAGAAATCCATCTGGTGGATGGAATAATAATAATAATAATAATAATAATGGAGGTCAGTATTTTTGTGAGCAGGATGCTAGTATCAATCCATAAAGATGAGGCTGTCATAAAACCACAAATAAACCAGACCTTACATGTCATTATTTACTTTTCATTTCTTGGATACATTTATTTTTAAAGCAGAAGGACCTGACCCACAAACAACAACAACAACGGGAAGCCGTGCTTTCAAATTTTTATGTCTTGTGTTAATTTTGCTCAGTTCCCAGCTACAAGAGCATTTATTACTGAAAGGAAGGCAAGAAAATATTTCAAGATCCACTGAGATGACCTTCTCTGTGAAATATATGCACTCGTTATTTAAGCTGCATTTCGCTCATTCCCTTTGAAATGCTTTTTAAAGAAAAACACTACAAGTTTTGCCGTATGTTTCTGTGTGGTTGCTAAGAGTCAACACCAACTTGATGCCACATAATCAAATACTGGCGGAATATTTCTGATGCATCCTATTTTATTATTCTTACAATTACCACAGTTACATTTTACAACAGACAGGGCAACACAATATTGGCCAGCTTTTTTGACCCTTTTTAAAAAAAAAAAAATCAAAAATTCCAAGCTAGGTTGCAAGATGAAATATCAATGTAGTACGTTCGAGTCATTCTGCAACCGTATTTTTTTAATATATCTGTCTTACCTGTGCATCTTTTTCATTTGCAACGTTTGCCAATTTTCTTGATTGTGATGATGAACACAGTCAGTGCATGGTTTTTCTCTTAGCACCAGCCTAAGGAGTAATCTAGGTACCTAAACAGAATTTTGGCTAAATCTATATATCCTGTTTATATATACAGGAAGCTAACAAAGAAGGAGAGATCGTGAAAAAGTTGTCAAATACTGGTCCAGTCTTAAAGCACAAGACTTGGGTTACGCTGTCTCTTCACTAAGAGGTAGCAGTGCTGTAATTCTTAAAGCCAAATTAACGGAATCAGAAGTTGCTTCTAACATTTACAGCATACCTACAGCTAGTCTGATAATCTTTTGAAAGAGAAGACTGCTTCCCTGCCTAAAAAACCTGAAACCCTCAACTAGCTTTTACTCCTTTTTTATGATCACGGCCTTCCTTCCATAAATACATACATTCTAGATAACGGAGCAGCAGAACCCAGGACGAAGATCAAAATGTCTTCCCTTCAAAGGCCTCCAGATTGAAGGCTGTATCCAAAAATCTCCGGAGTGAGACCAGATGAGTGTTTTTGTTACCTGTAGCTGGAGCAGCAGCTGGTTCACGACCAACATACCTTAAGATACAAGAGGGTATAAATTAGAGATTTCTCTGAAGTAGGTGTAGATGTAATAATATCTACTTAGGCTATAATTTCTGATGAATAGCAGATTATACAAGAGATAACTAGCAACTCCGAATAGCTCTCTGCTACAGCATCCACATCTTACATGGGATCAACTAGAAGTTCAGCCAACTTTGGGGTTCCAAATTTCTTCAGTTTATTTCCCAAACTGCTTTCAGATCTCTACTGTAGATTGGTGCTCCAAGCAGATTCCCCCATGTGGTCTATTTAGATCCCATAGGAGTCCACCAATCCAGCTTGGAAGAAATGCAATTTACTGGCTGAACATGCAAATTCCAGGCTTATTGCCTGGTGCTAAAGGATTTTCAGGTGATCATTGATATCCAATGCAAGCATTGTTACCATATAGGTCGAGTATGGTTGACAATGGTCCGGAAACGAGGTTTGACATAGTCATAGTAGCCAATGTTCTTGTGCTCTTCTTGGCACCAAACAAGTTCAGCTTTAGCATACTTCTCGATTTCCTCTTTTAGCAAATCAAAAGGAAAGGGTGAGATCTAGAGGAAAAACACGAAAAGAACCCTCTGAAATACAAAGATGTCACGTTCTGCAGCCACGCATCCGATTCCCAAAATGCTTCTGTACGGTATCCCACATCCACGCCAACTGGGAGGGTGGAAGGTGTGATTCGACCTATGAATCAAAGCGAACCAAACGATCTGCATTTCTTGCAAAGATGTGAGGCTTATAGTGCAGTTATTCTTTATATCCTTCAAAACTCCCACCTGTTAGGATGGTAAGTGTGAGAACATGCATGAAAATGCAAATTAAAATAGGAATGTTGGCGAAGAGTTTTGTTTTAAAACTTGGTAGTTGTGGGAGAAGGGCAGGCAGAGCTGGGGGGAGGGTGGAGTCAAGAGAGTTATCAGCCTAGAATCATTACGTTCCCACAAATGATCTAAGTTGAACCCCTCTTGAATTCTGTTGACTCTTATCTAGTACCAATTTAGCATTGAACATTAGTTGACTAGAGTCTTGTATATATTGCTTGTGCAATAAATCAGCTTAACTAGAACTTAACATATGGTCCTGATTCTTCACTCCTGACAATAGCTTAGTGGAGATATGCAACGGAAAGAGATCTACGAAAGCTCACATACAAAACAGAATATGCAGGATCTCTTGAAGAAGGCTCCTTGTACTCCAAATGAGTAAAGAAATGATCCTGTATCTTGATCCAAGGAGAAATAATACTTTTTTTTCCACACACACAGCATCAGATTAGTCAACTGTGGGATGACAATTAGCAGTTTTACTACTTTTATATATCTGAGGTACAGCTTTTTCTTGTGGGTTTTGCACTGTCCCTCAATGCAAATATTTGCAGCTAGTTTCATTTGGTATATATTTCTTAAATTTCACAATTATGAAATCCATTACCAATATTAAACTACTTGGGGTCTCAGTGTTCTAAGAGGAAGGTTTCATTTTTTTTTCAATACCAATGCTCCCTAATGGAATGAAATTTGAATGGCACGTCTGATAAATATCAATTTTTAAAAAAAAAAAAACCAGAACATAGTTCGTGGTTCACCAGAAGAATTTTACCAGAAGAATTCCAACTATTATCTTTAGACCAAGGAGGATTCACAAGCACATTGACTCAAAAGCCCATCTCAATTAATTTTTTAAAATAATCTACAGCATGCAATACTTTTAGCTAAATGTGAGGATGTTCAGACACTTTACTGGGCCGTGCGTTACTCGCCCTCTATCATAAAACCTAAATAAGGCAGAAGAATAACATTTTCATTCAAATGTCCATTGGAGACACGAGGGTTTTTAACTTGCAAATGAAGGAAACAGAGTGAAACATCACAGGGACAAGTAGAGTCACAATAACGATGCAAATGATCGATAATATTATTAAAACTTTGTGGAGGAAAGATGGCTTTGCAATTTACAGGATAAAACTAGATTCCATCAGGTAGTATTTTAACCTTGGCATCCGCTATCACAATCAGAACAGCTTTTATTTCAGTATAGAAGAGTGCATTGAAATAAAAGCATGCTCTGATTGGGACAATGGATGCCAAGTATTAAAATATTACCTGATGGAATCTAGCATACAGAATATTGCTATTCTTTTTTTTTCCAATATTTTTCCTTCAAAAGAATAAATAAATCCAGACAAGGAGAACATTTGTAGCTCAGGGTTGAAATGAGGGGTCCTTGGTGCTCTCTGAGCTTGGCTGTTTTCTTGCAGATGTTTCATGACCCAACTAAGTATCATCAACAGTGCTAGAAGGGAGAGGAGGAGGAGGAGGGGAGAGGAGACGGAGAAGGAGGAGAAGGAGAAGGAGAACTGTGGGGTCCTTGGTGCCCTCTGAGTTTGGTTGCTTTCTTGAACACATTTCATGATCCAAACTAGGTAGCACTGATGATGTTACCTAGTTTGGGTAATGAAACATCTGCAAGAAAACAACTAAGCTCAGAGAACACCAAGGATCCCCAAAAAAGGAAAGAAGGAAGGAAGGAAGGAAGGAAGGAAGGAAGGAAGGAAGGAAGGAAGGAAGGAGGGAGGGAAGGAAGGAAGGAAGGAAGGAAGGAAGGAAGGAAGGAAGGAAGGAAGGAAGGAAGGAAGGAAGGAAAACAACCAGTTTGGATTCTGACTAATCAAGGGATCAAAGTTTGAATCTAATTACCACATAAATGTAAAACTGTTTCTAAAACAAATGTTCTAGAGCTTCTAAGGCACACGTTTTACCTGCTCCAATCTGATTATAAGAAGGGAGGAAGGAAGGAAGGAAGGAAGGAAGGAAGGAAGGAAGGAAGGAAGGAAGGAAGGAAGGAAGGAAGGAAGGAAGGAAGGAAGGAAAACAAGCAGTTTGGATTCTGACTAATCAAGAGATCAAAGTTTGAATCTAATTACCACATAAATGTAAAACTGTTTCTAAAACAAATGTTCTAGAGCTTCTAAGGCACAAGTTTTACCTGCTCCAATCTGATTATAGCCACTACTTTTTCCAGATCTTGATTTTTCCTTTCTTTAACAAGATCGTAATATACCTTCCCGGTACAGAAAATCACCCGATTCACATCCCCAGGAGATTCAGCGGCAAGTCCTTCCTCTGGAATCACACGCTTAAACCTGGTACCTAGGAACAACACACAGCATTTGATTGTAAAACCCAAAGATGAAATATTAATGTGATTAATAGTACAATAGTATTCTTTATTCTTCAGTTTCCATATTCATGATTTTATACAGGGATATGGATGATGCATGAAGCTGCACTCTTCCCAGAGGATCAGGCTACTACGGGGATGAAGTTAGATCCTGCTTGTCCAGATTCCCAGGAATCAGTTTTTACAAGATCACGGCCAATACTTATGTACCTTCTTGACCTGTGTTTTTAGTGGTTGGGGACTTCTGAGAGTTGAAGTCCACACATCTTAAAAGTTTCCATATGCAAGTATGTAGTCTAAGATTAAACATACTCGTTTATATGTATGTTCGTTTAATCTTACACACATACTGATATGTCTGTTTAATCCTGTATGCATAGATGAGATCACCTTTTATTTTAAACAGCCCAAAAGCCAACATAAGCCAGAATGGGCAATTCTGAGAGCTGAAGTCCACACATCTTAAAAGTTTCCACCAGCAGCCCTGTGTGTAAGATTAAACACACATATATGCTTCCTTATATGTTTGTTTAATCTTACACACATACTGATACGTTTGTTTAATCTCACACACGTACATGAGATCACCTTTTGTTTTTAATAGCCCCAAAACCAACCTAAGCCAGAACACCGGCAAAGAGATATTCAGAGGAGGAACAGGATTTCCTTCTTAGCTAATGGATCGTGGAAGGATAGGATGGTCCACTCAGATAGGATGTATTGAAGGAGACTGACTCCCAAGTTAATACAGGCAGGATTCCACTCTAGTTTCTCCCAGCAGCTTCAACAAAATTTGAGTCCTATCTTCAGCCATCTTAGTGAGTTGCTATTTTCCTCCCTGTGTTCTCATATGGAAATCAGTGGCTGTAGAGGCATCGGACTTTAGCAGGGGACAGGATCCCGCAGGGTCAGCCCAAAAGCCCAAACAGCGAAAAGTTCTGATTGTCTCCCGTTATACAGTAGCGGCCAAAATTGTGGAAACCTTTTGGGAAAAGTGTACAGTAGAAATGCCACCTTTGGTTAAGTTTCCACCAATTTTTCTTCTAATTTCTTTATAACTGTAGCCTTGTTCACTTAATAACACTATTTTACCTCGCTTTCTGGGCAACCAGTCAACGTTTTGCACCATTGCTTTAATTTTATTACGTTTTACAAGCTCACTAAATGAAAGAACACAAAAAACCCCAACCAACTTGATAGCGATCACATAACACACTGACCAATGTCCTCCTCTCAGCTTCAATACATGACATCAATAACTGAATCCTACTGTGATCTGATTGGCTCATTGCCAAAACAAGATGACACCCGATTGGCTCTCTAAACACTCATGCTCATTGGCTTCAATCAGATGAAGGAAAGCTCCCTGATCTCAACCTAAGCAAGTTGTGCTTCCTTTTTCCGGTTATTTGGCTATAACTTTTCATAGAATACAGTACAGATAACTGAACAAACTATGTTGCATTACATTCTTGATTAAATTATCTTTCCATTGATATATAATTTTATGGTACTACTCCCCTCAAAAAGTGGTGTTATTAGCCATCAAACCTCAGAAATACACTTTTCCCAAAAGGTTTCCACAATTTTGGCCACTACAGTACAAGGAGAATCTGCAGTACAGTTTCATGCAGTGTAAGATGGGGAAGTCACAGCAAAGTAGAGATCAAGCAAAACATTTCCCAAAACACGCAAATCTACCTGGCACCATTTCATCAAAGCTGGATTTCGCTTCGGGATGTCTCAGCAATGACTTAGGGGTGAAGATAATTAGCTGTAAAAATCATTAAAATGTGAGTTTGTCATCAGGGTCAGTGCATAGTTGCCAGTATATTCAAACAAGCATTGAATCAAAGGCCGAATTATTTACAACCCAATCATCAGTAAAGTCCTGGGTGAGGCCGTAATAGAAACACCCTACTGAAAATGTCCCTCTACTAATCAGGCTGATTAAACTGGGTCCTCCCAAAGTACAGTTCATAAATCAAAGCCACCACACAAAAAATTGAAATAACCCAAGGTTTTACAGAATTTCCCTGGCAAAGAAATATTGGAGTAGGACTCATATATTAACGCAGAAAATTCTTAAAAATGAACATAAAGATTAAACCAGAAACTTTCCTTCTGGGTCTCATGGAAAGAGAACTGGGGGGAAAAATTGGGAACTCTGATTTTCTACAAAATTTTCTACCACGGACGAAGGGTTACAAAACCTGACAGAATTAGCAGAGATGGCCAAATTGACTGTGCTGATAAAAGAAAAGAACATAAAGTACTTTTGTTTCTACTTGGAAACCGCTTCTGGACTTTGTGCTTGAGGTGGAAAAAAATTGATATTATGATTTTGGGTTTTACCGATTAAACTGATACAGAAATGGCTAGTGCATACTCCTATAGAAATGTAAAAAGTTGAGATTTGGCTTTAATGTCTGATTTTACTGCATCAGACATTTTACTGCATATATATAAATTCCCAACGCTTTCCACCAAAATACATGCAAACTAGACTTTATCTCAGAATGACATCAGAAAAGTCCAGCTGAGACAAGCTGTTGTCACGTCAGAGCAGAAAAAAATATCTCTAAAAATCCAAGCAGGCAGTATTTCACCCCCTTAGAATCACTGACCCATTCATTATCCAGGTCATCCTTACAACAGTTCATTCAGCGACCGTTCAAAGTTACAATGGCACTGAAAAATGCGACTTGTGACAATTATGACCTTCCCCCACGGTCACGTGATCAAAATTCAGACGCTTGAAAACCGGCACGTATTTATGAACGGCTGAAGTGTCCTGGCGTCGTGTGATCCCTTTTTCAGGCTTTCCCATAAGCAAAGCCAAAGGGGAAAGGCAGATCCACTTAACAGCCAAGTTACTTACTTAACGACGGCAGGGATTCACTTGGCAACTGTGGGAAGAAAGGTTGTAAAATGGGGCAAAACCCACTTAATTTGGGGCTCAATTGTAGTCGTAAGTCAGACTGAGATCAACCAGAAAAGGTAAAGTAGCCAATCCCAAATATAAGTGTTAATACAAATTTCCAAAAATGGGCTGAAATATAATTTCCAGACGGGTCCTAAATAAATCTGCATCGTTTCTATGGTTTGGGTCATTTCTGTGATATCAAATCTGGTCTTCTCCCCGGGAGGAGACCGTAATTGCAACCCGTAATTTGCAGGCAATGCATGAGTGACAAAAGGCAACCCAACTTACAGGTTTCCTGAACGGCAACAAAATCTGCCTTCGGAGGACGTGGCAATAACTGGCTGGCGTTGAGCAGTTCACGACGATCCAATTACAGTCATAGAGCTGAGACACCTCAAAGTCGTCTTCAAATTGCTGGGGAGGGACGGATGGGAGGTATTAGGAAGCCAGACAGCTGCTTTCAGGCCATCTGCTACAGCCATTTTTATTTTCCTGTGTTTAGACACTGGCGGGAGGGAAGGGCTTCAGGACGGCAGGTTGAAACGCAGCCGTTCAAAGATTCATCTCGGTCCAACAAACCTGGACCACTTAGATGCTCCTCGGACTGTCACAAAAGGCACCCGGAGAGCGGAATTTGTCAGTTTCAGTGAAACACAGCTTCCTGTGACAGCCCACAAAGATTCACGCTTTCCTTTTGTGCCTTTATCTGAGGTTCTTCTCAGTTGCGGTTAATGTCAATGTAATAATTTAGAGGTCGTTCGGAAAACAAACTGACGTTTTCCCAGTTAGGAGCAATTTTGTGCGTAAACAGTGGGACCCTACAAATACTACTAAAGATTTTTAGTCTTGGCACCCAGGGTTCAATCTCAGTCCTCTGTTCCCGCTAGGGAAGGGCAAACTACTCTTAGCAACTAACTATGAAACTATATATATTTCCAGTGTTTGGGGTTCCCTGCCTTTGAGTGGCAGTTATTAGGAAGGTGAGCAGAGGGATGAAATTACACAAAGGGCCTCCTTGTGGGATTATAATAAATAACTCCTTGGTTGCTGTAGAGACAGATTGCTGGACAAATCTGGTACTAGGTGTGTCCATCCTAGGACAACAGTCTACACCCAGAGTGAATTTCCCTGGATGTATTTTAAAAACTGAACATTTCAGCCAACGTTGCTCTGGATAAATGTAATGACTGAAAATATTAAAATTATGTGCTCTGTCTAACCCAGGGGTAGGCAACCTTGGCTCTTTTATGACTCGTGGACTTCAACTCCCAGAATTCCTGAGCCAGCATGGCTCAGCTTGGAAACCTCTCCCTTTCCCCTCAGCGTGGCTGGCTCAGGAATTCTGGGAGTTGAAGTCCACGAGTCATAAAAGAGCCAAGGTTGCCTACCTCTGGCCTAGGCCTAGCCGCTTTATGACTCGTGGACTTCAACTCCCAGAATTCCTGAGCCAGCATGGCTCAGCTTGGAAACCTCTCCCTTTTCCCTCAGCGTGGCTGGCTCAGGAATTCTGGGGGTTGAAGTCCACGAGTCATAAAAGAGCCAAGGTTGCCTACCCCTGGTCTAACCTATTGTAAATCACCTGGCAACTCTGCTTAGATCAGATCATTTGAGTGGTGGCTGTGAGGTCTTGTTTGCTGTATTTTGTATTCCTGCCTCAGGTAAATAATAGGTTATTAATTGGCCCTCTATCTGTCCATAAGCATTTTGTATTTTACTAATAATGCTGGTGATCCTAGTTGTGATTTTATTGATTTCCTAGCAAGGGAGATTTTAATGACTATAAGCAGTGTTGTTTTTTCCATTGTCAAAAGATTTGTATTGTATTGTATTGTATTGTATTGTATTGTATTGTATTGTATTGTATTGTATTGTATTGTATTGTATTGTATTGTATTGTATTGTATTGTACTGTACTGTATCCACCAGATAGTTACACATTGGCTTTTTTTTTTTGAAGCCTGCTCAATTAATATCATTGATGATCTAAAAACCAGTGTTAGATAGGAAACATTATTAACAAGGATGAGACGGCAGCTGAAGAGACAGCAACTATGAGAGTCAATCAATAAACCTACTTACAGGGAATGCATCGGGATCATCATTACTCATCTGAAGGAATCTCTCCGGCCTGGCTGACGAATGCTCCGGACCCTGATAATTACATCATTTGAAAGAAAACAACTTTAATTATCTACCCTTGTCTAGATCCAAATAAAACTGCCATTTCCGGCAGAACGGCTCCAGCACAGTGCAATACAAAATCAACAGCTACAAAGGACCCCCCCCCAAGATATATACAAGCTGGTCCGGCAAGATTTTTTAAACAGTAGAAATCCTGTTTGAATCATTACGTGAATTTATATCACTTGATTCAAACGGTTGAGTATAAGCTGTAGTCTTCGCCACGGATGGCTGCCGCACAGATTTAGTAGCTCATGGCTAAGTGTGTCTATTGTAAGTATGGAATGCTTTAGAATTCTATAAAATCTCTCAGCATCCAGACTTACTAAAATGAGTGGGGCTTATTCTCCAGTTTATATTAAATCACTTAAAAGCATTTGCAATCTTCTTCACTAATATTTTTATTCCTCACAAAAAATTCACACTACAGAAGAATTATTGAAGATATGAGGATTCCTGAACCAGGCAGGGAAGCTGGACCAGAAGACCTCAAAGTCCTCTTCTAATCCTATTACTCTATGAACCTATTTCAAGCATACAGAACATAGAATAATAGAGTTGGAAGGGACATTGGAGATCTTCTAGTCTAAACTCCTGCCTAAGGTAGGAGAGCCTATAGCATTCTGGACTTTATTTGGGCTTTCATGGGGTGGGTACACGTGATCATAGAAAGAATAAGAGAAAAACTAAGTGACACAGTTGGAAGGGACCTTAGAGGTCCTCCAGTCCAACCCACCCCACCCCACCCAAGCAGGAGACCCCTATGCCATTTTGGACAAGCGTCCAATCTCTTCTTAAAACCGCCTATAATTCAGGGGTAGGCAACCTTGGCTCTTTTATGACTGGTGGACTTCAACTCCCAGAATTCCTGAGCCAGCATGGCTCAGCTTGGAAACCTCTCCCTTTCCCCTCAGCGTGGCTGGCTCAGGAATTCTGGGAGTTGACGTCCACGAGTCATAAAAGAGCCAAGGTTGCCTACCCCTGTCATAGGATAACACTGTGTATGACATATGACATGATACTTAACCCGGGGGATGCGATTAAAGGCGCTGAGCTTGTCAGCTGGAAAACAGGCAACCCAGGTCCGAACTCCGTGCAACAGGGTGAGCTCCTGTTCCTTGCTCCAGCCCCTGCCCACCCAGCAGTTTGAAAGCATGCAAATGCGAGTAGGTAAATAGGTACCACTTCGTTGGGAAGGAAACCGCGTTCTGTGCGCCTTTGGCATATAGCTGTGCTGACCCCAGGACGACAGAAATTGTCTTCAGACAATGCTGTCTCCCTCCACCAAGGAACGGAGATGAGCAGCGGGCCCCAGAGTCAGACATGACTGATCAGGGGGAAACCTTTAGCTTTTACTTAACCTAGAGCAGGGGTAGGCAACGTTGGCTCTTTTATGACTCGTGGACTTCAACTCCCAGAATTCCTGAGCCAGCATGGCTCAGCTTGGAAACCTCTCCCTTTCCCCTCAGCATGGCTGGCTCAGGAATTCTGGGAGTTGAAGTCCACGAGTCATAAAAGGGCCAAGGTTGCCTACCCCTGGCCTATATCTTAAAAACCTATTCATATAGGAATGGCAAAATACTTAGGGGGGGGAAAACGCATTATTTCAAAGCAGCAGAAAGAAAAGCTGCTTCTTGCCGACCCAGAAGTATGATTCTGATTGCTTGAAAGGCCTACCATTCCTTCCATTCCATGGGGCAAAAGAAGGACAATTCCGTTGTGACGAACCCACTTGGCTTGCCCAGAACTGATAAACTGGTCAATGATGCACTGGGCTGTGTTGTGAAAATCGCCAAACTGAGCTTCCCAGCACACAAGCGCGTTGGGGCTCGACATCGCAAAACCAAGTTCGAAACCTAAGCGAGAAAGGAAAAGATGCCGTTAAACCCAATGGTTGCCACAGTGGAAAATACAGGGAGTCCTTGTTCAGTGACCGGCAAATCAGGCATTAAGCGAAGCCTCGTAAAAGCGTGACTGTGCTTAGGATTGGACTTCAGCTTTCCTTCGCTCCATTTACAACCTGCAAAAGTTGTAAATGCGAATGCTACTTTGTCATCCTTTTTGTAACTGCAAACAGTCAGTTAACAAGGATTGCCTGCATCTATAGTTCAGGATTGAATTATTGAGCTCTTGATGTGTAGCCAGACATGTGCTAAACATCTGGAGGATGAGAAACATCAAGAACCCAGCTAAACACAATAAGATAAGACAACCTTTATTGTCATTTGCCTTAATACACAATGGCATACATTAAAATGAAATTCCAATACCCCACTCTTGAAGGAAGGAACGCCACCCACTGAACAATCCCAAGAATAACAATAATAACATAACAACAGCAGCAGCAGCACCAAAGATGCCAAGTTATACAAAAATGACATCAAAACTTATATTAATTACAAGCCCGTTTTGAATACTTCCTGTCATGCTTAGACACTCTGAAAACAGAGTTACCGGCCAGATTCAGAGGCTAAAGTAAGGTATTGATAGATCTCTTAAGCATTATTAATTAATAAAAACCCTTCCTTATAGCTTCTCTGTCAAAAATGATCTACCTTCTGCATCTCCAGCTCAGAAATCATCACAGTTTCAGAAACAGAAATATGAATTCTCAGCCTTTGTATTAAAACTAAAACTAAACTAAAACTAAAACCAAAACCAAAACCAAAACTAAAACCAAAACAACTGAAACTGAAACTAAAACTGAAACTAAACCTAAAACAACTAAAACTACTAAAACTAAAACTGAAACCAAAACCACTAAAACCAAAACCAAAACCAAAACAACTGAAACCAAAACTGAAACCAAAACCAAAACCAAAACCAGTTTAGGAAATCTGTACATCAGTTAAGAAACGTGACAGCTCTGGGAATAAATCTAGTCTCTATTTAGTTATATAGTATAGGGTAGTCCTCGACTTTTGACCACAATTAAGCCCAGAATTTATGTCATTAAGTGAGACATTTGTTAAGTGAGTTTTGCCCTATTAGAGGTATTCTAAATTCAGCTGGAATGCTTTCAAATGTTAAATGAATCTCTTATTTTTTTTTTCTCTCTTCTCTACAAAAGGATTAACAAATTTATGGGAAAATACCGACAACTGGGGATGAACTGGGGCATTAGATAATCACTAAAAGAACGGAAAAAAAACCCTATTATAATGGCCAGCATGATTCTCGCACAGCTACTGTTCAAGCAGAATAATAGCAAATGGCCAGAATAGCTGTGATCACTCTGCCACTCTGTTGTGTTGTCCCATAATACAAGATTTCAAGCAGAGCTGGAGACCTCATGAAAACATTACATGATGCTAACCTAATTTATTTTTTAATAACCCATGACAACGCCGAGCTATTTGTCTTTATGTCTCCTGTGTCACTATGGCGGACAATGCCTGTCAGATAAAAGATCTTTCTCTCTTTCTCTCTCTCTCTCTTTTTTTTTCTCTTTCTCTCTTTCTCTCATCTTCTGCCCTCAAGCTATCTTTTCCTTAAGTGTTTGCACCGAAATAGGTCACAGGTCTGGTAAGGCTACAAAAGGATTGTGTGATGCCTATTAAGACTTTATCTTCATGATCATTTGTGATAATGGGAACTTTGGTTACTTCAAACTTGGAAATTATAAATACTAAATGTTAAACTTAAATATCAACGGGAAATTAAAAACTGGGGGAAACTAATTAGGACATTGATTATCTATGAAAATTGAATGTTAAAATAAAAAGGATATGTATAAGTCAAAAGTTATGGATAAATGTAAGAATGTCATTTTTATTTAGTTGATTTAATAAGAATTGTATTAGTTTAGACAGGAGGCAGTGAATACTGAGCGGAAAAGAGAGGAAAAATTGGATGTAAGTAGCTTGAGATTTGTACCGAAGATATTTGTATGTCATTGTATTATTGATTGGCCCGGCCGCCATGTTGCCTTTTGAAATACTTAAATGTAAAATTAGAAAATCAATAAAACATTTATATATATAAAAAAGACTTTGTCTTCAACTTAAGTCAAAGGGAGGGATAAGAACGCAAACACTCGCCCATGTAATGTGCTGATAGATGACTGTGTGTATACAAATTTGAGTAAAACTAGTTACCAGAATGATGGGGAAATCTGATGGGGAATAATTAAATAAGCTGGAAAAATAGACTTCTGAGTGTGGAGTTCATTTTCCGTACCTAGAGCCTGAGTTTGCAAATATGGGAAAAAAAGAATGATGTGGAAAAATCATTCTGGGGTTCTTAAAATCCAGTTCATCTCTGCAGGAAGCCGGTGAACTTTATTTGACTCCATCCTCAATGTTAAATTTACCGAGTTGAGGATAGTAGGGTCAGCTCTGATAAGAAATTGGAAGGGAGGCCGCCAACAAATTCCAGGGCTGTTAACTACATTTCCAAGTCCAAAAACACTTTGGAAGATGGTGAGATTAAACCGTTTCCATGTAATTGTGAGCTAAACGTGATGATTTCTCTGTAAAGCGATGAGGAGCCGAGCCTCATTCCCAGTCATCTGAAATTCTCTCTTTTTTAAAAATCTGTGAAACAACAGCTAGGAAGACCCAATCTATGGGGTTTGTTCTTTTTTTTTCAAGGTATCAAGCACAGAGTGAATAATACGTTGGGTAGTCAGTTAGAGTACGGGAGACGATGCCGGAGTCGAAGAGGTTTGGGCCGAACGGAAGGAAGGGCTAAGTTGGATGCAGCAACCTTGATCAGAGAGGCTCCTTCCCAGGCATTTATTTATCGGAGCATTTCAAAGCATTCCACAGCATCTGGTAAACGTTGTTCCTGTGGGAGAGATTTTGGCTACCTTTGGCAGACATTTCCTGGTTTGCTTTGCTACTTCCACAACAGCTGAAAAAATACTACATATATATGTAGAGTTCATTTGATATATATTTTTATCTATCTATCTATCTATCTATCTATCTATCTATCTATCTATCTATCTATCTATCTATCTATCTATCTATCTATTATTTATCTATCACATATCTACCATCTATCATCTATCTATATTTATCTATCATCATATATCTCTATTTATCTATCTATCTATCTATCTTTTATTTATATCTATCATCTATCTATCTATATTTATCTATCATCATATATCTCTGTCTATTTATCTATTTATCTATCTTTTATTTATATCATCTATCATCTATCTATCTATATTTATCTATCATCATATATCTCTGTCTATTTATCTATTTATCTATCTATCTATCTTTTATTTATATCTATCATCTATCTATCTATATTTATCTATCATCATATATCTCTGTCTATTTATCTATTTATCTATCTATCTATCTATCTATCTTTTATTTATATCTATCATCTATCTATCTATATTTATCTATCATCATATATCTCTGTCTATTTATCTATTTATCTATCTTTTATTTATATCATCTATTATCTATCTATCTATATTTATCTATCATCATATATCTCTGTCTATTTATCTATTTATCTATTTATCTATCTATCTATCTATCTATCTATCTTTTATTTATATCATCTATCATCTATCTATCTATATTTATCTATCATCATATATCTCTGTCTGTCTGTCTGTCTGTCTGTCTGTCTGTCTGTCTATGCATCCATCCATCCATCTATCCACACATACAGACATTCCTAAGCAAATGCCCCAAACACCCATCCTTTCTTATTCCAGACTGAATCTTTAAAAAAGAAAGATACTTTTTTAAAGTTGATTTTTTTTCATATTTTAGTTAAAGGTTGCTTGTTTCTTGGATTTGTGCTTTTTTTTCTTTTTCTGACTACTAGTTTCATATTATAGTGTTACATTTTAATCTGGTTCACAGGGAAATATTTTTGTTCCTTAACAGCCTACAGGCAACAAAAGAAACTAAGATTCTAATATAATAATAATCATAATCATAATCATATAGACAGTAAGTGCCGCCTATGCAAAGACACTGAAGAAACAGTGGACCACCTGGTAAGCTGCTGCAAGAAGATCGCACAGACTGACTACAAGCAGCGGCAAGTAGCAACAATGGTGCATTGGAAGATCTGCAAGAAATATCATTTGCCTGTAAGCAAGAATTGGTGGGATCATAAAATAGAGAAAGTCATAGAAAATGATAAAGTTAAACTGCTCTGGGACTTCAGAATTCAAACAGACAAGCACCTGCAACATAACACCCCGGACTTAACAATTGTCGATAAGAAAGACAAAAAAGTCTGGATAGTGGACATGGCAGTGCCTGGAGACAGCAGAATAGACGAGAAAGAACTGGAGAAGATAACAAAATACAAAGACCTACAAATAGAAATAGAAAGACTGTGGCAAAGGCAAGCAAGGGTAGTACCAATAGTCATAGGCGCCTTGGGTGCAATCCCAAAACAACTGGAGCACCACTTGAACACCATTGGCATTGACAAATTCGCCATTAGTCAATTGCAAAAGGCGGCCTTACTGGGAACTGCTTCCATCCTGCGACGATATCTGTAATAACATCAAACATCCACATCTGCCTATCCCAGGTCCTTGGGAAGGACTCGATAGGTACACAAAAATGCCAAATCCAGTCTGAACATCTGGCTGACTGTGCGATGATCCATAATAATAATAATATGGGTGAAACAAATTTACACTACAGGCTCACAAAGGCTGATAGCTGAAAGGCAGGATTAGATACAGCCCCTGACAAAGGTAAACATGCTGAATGGCATCAAATATAAAAGTTGATAGTTAATTGAAAATAGATTTTTTTTAAAAAAAATGACTGCGAAGCTAAGTACCTCCTCAACCTTTAGACACTGCATTGCAACAGGAGTAATGTTGCTTCCCGAAAATTATTCTTCCTATAACTCTATCATTAAACAGACATATATCCTAAAATCAGAGAGCTCGTGGTACAGGCAGCCACCCCTCTGATTACAACAGATTTCAACTCCCCCCATCCACTACATGCCACGGTCTATGTGGTCAGTTCACTCCCTTGCATTCTGCAGGAGCCACCAATTTTTCAAACTGTCCCAAGAATTGATAGTGGTTCTTGAGAGGTTCTGCAGCCTGTCACCATAGCTTCAACCCGCCAGCAAACTGTCTCTGACAGGTCTCATGTAGTTGTCACTTATGATGTAGACTGCGGAGACTCAAGCCTGCAAACTATTTCGAGAGAAAAGGCCTCCTGGAATTGATCGGATTTATTTCACAGAGTTAATGTCAATATTATACAGGCAAAGCCATTTTAAGCAGTACCTTTTCACTACCAGGCTCCAAATAGCTAACTCGCTGCTAGTTAAAGAACACAAGAAATCAGAGAGGATTGTTAAGTTAAAGTCAAAAGGAATTAAAATATGACATAGGGTTGGCTTCTAAAACCACCGTATCATGTCCATAGTATTGTGGCCTTCTCCCACCCAAAAGTTGGAGAATTCTATAACTATTCTGTCTTTTCCTATTCCATCCTCAAAGAGATCTTTGTTATCAAGAGAAATTGTCCCACCCTTTTATATAAAAGTAATTTCTATTGTGGGTGGCCTGTAGTATACACCTATGGCAATGCCATTCTTTTTTCTTTTTATAATGGCCCAAATGCATTCAAGTCGGTTTCTGTCATTGTTCTGCTGTATTTCTGTAGAGATGTAGTTATTTCTTATATATATAGCACAGCTCCACCTCCGCTTTTATTAGGTCTGCTTCATTTAAGCAACTTAAATCCCTCTAGCCGTATATTCCATTTGTGGGTTTCATCCGATCAAGTTTTGGTAATGGCAAGAATATCAGATCTGCCCTCATTTACCTGAATTCCTCATTCACCCTGTTTGTTGCTCATAATCTGTGCGTTGGTGTATAGGCCGAGTCCTTTTTGACTGACCCACTGCTTGTTTTCCACACAACCTGTTTTGTGTCTGGGTTTTGTGTCTGAGTGGTAAGTTCTTCCTTACCACTTGTTTGATTAGCGTACATAGCGTGGCACGCACTATGGAAATCTTGATTTTTCTTAACAGCAATTTTAATATCCTTAACCGCACAAACATCTATGTTAGAAACACTAACAACCCTATTAGTTTTAGATTGCTGCGGACAGAAATGTATATTGTTGTCAAATATCTATATTTGTTCCTGATTATCTTAAAAACTCGCCAGTGGTGATCCGGTGGTGACGCTGGGTGGCCGCACGCGGCAGAACGGGCAAGCGCAAGGAGTGCCACCTGCACGCGGGGCGAGTGGAGACAGGAGAGGTCCGGGACGCCCACTCATAGAGCGACATGAGACCCCAGCGAGTGGAGGGATGGAGATGCCGACGCGGCCCGTTGCGGGATCGGGGGAGAGACGGGGGGCCAGCGCGATCAGGACGAGATGCATGATGGAGAAAACACCCCCAGACGGGACTACGCTGCAACTTACCGAGGCTACCAGACGAGACGGCAAAAGGGGTGATCCAGCAATGACTCTGGGCAACCACATGCGGCAGAATGGGCGAGCAGAACGGGCGAGCGGAACAGGTGGGGAGGAGGGAAAACACCAAGAGTCAAATGGACGCAGACGAGCATGGCACGATTAGGAGCAACACAGCTGACTGGGGGAGAACGAGGGGCGGGTAGACCAGATTGCTAAAACAGCTGGTCATATAAGCAGGTCTTCCGACCACCGGCTTTTACTCTGATGATGTCAGCGGAGGACTGACGAAAGCTAAGTATGAAACAGTTTGTTTTTATTTATCCCGGAGTTTAGTGATTTTGTTGTAGTTTATATAATGAGTCATGGATTATTGTTTTTAGAAAAATCTAATGAATACATTGGCATAATATCGAAATATAGTTCCATCTGATTGTCCAAGCTATGCACATCCATTTAAGCTAAATAACGCCAAAGAAAGCCATCCAACTTACCCAAGACTCCGTATTCTGAGAGGGAGCTGTTGCACACGGTATAAGGAGCCTGTTGCTCCCAAAGGTGGTTCATAGGAACACAAGTCCTTTTGTCGACGTTTTGATCATGCAGCACGTGGTGGCGATGGCTGCAAAGGTTTTCCGCAAGCCAGTTGAAAAAGAATTTGAAAAACAAAATGCAACGGGGGCATGAAACACTTGAATATTTGGGCACCTTAAATGTAGCACTGCAAGAACTTTCCTTGAATCCCAAAGCTGCTTTTCCAAAAGGCAAGTGGACTTTCTTGTTTTGTTTTGTTTTTCTTCGAAAACATTTCGCTCGTCATCCAATAACTGAAGACGTTTCTTGGATGATGATGATGATGATAATAATAATAATGATGATGATGATAATAATAATAATAATAATAACAACAATGTTGGAAGGAACCTTGGAGGTCATCTAGTCCAACCCCCTGCTCAGGCAGGAAACCCTATACCATTTCAGACAAATGGCTGTCCAGTCTCTTCTTAAAAACTTCCAGTGTTGGAGCATTCACCACTTCTGGAGGCAGGTTGTTCCACTGGTTAATTGTTCTAACCGTCAGGAAGTTTCTCCTTAGTTCTAGGTTGCTTCTCTCCTTGATTAGTTTCCATCCATGACTTCTTGTCCTGCCTTCAGGCGCTTTGGAGAATAGCTTGACTCCCTCTTCTTTGGGGCAGCCCCTGAGATACTGGAACACGGCTGTCATGTCCCCCCTCGTCCTTCTCTTCATTAAACTAGACATACCCAATTCCAGCAACCGTTCCTTATATGTTTTAGCCTCCAGTCCCCTAATCATCTTTGTTGCTCTTCTCTGTACTCTTTCTAGAGTCTCCACATCTCAACATCTTGAGTCTCAACATGAGAAGTGAAACGTTTTCAAAGAAAAAAACCCAAGAAAGTCCAGTTGCCTTTTGGGAGAAGTATCTTTGGGGCAACCATGACCTGGATGATTGAGAATCTCCAAAGACAATTTTCGCTGAGCAGTCTCTCTGACCACTGGTGGATTTAGGCCAAGATAGAGTGCTTTGCCTTTAACCAAAAGAGTTCCTACTTGAGATTCAATTTAAATTAGTGCTTTCCTTGCCGACGTCTCGCATCCTTTCCCAACTTCACCGTATCCCGAAGATCGCCTGAATGCGCAAACTGGTGTCATTATACTGACATCAAGATTCTTTTTTAAAAAACAAAAATAAAAATTGGGAGGAATGGAACGAAGCCCTTTAAACCCCATGCGAATTGACACTGCCTCTCAGCCACCAAAGGTAACTTTGGTACTGTTCTTATGCAAGGCGTGAAGCTTTTCGAGGTAAGCAGTTATACTCCATAAAATATGAAGTGTGGAAGCTATTACACAACACGGCTGCTTCCCCTCCAATTACGGCTGCGAAATTCTACTACTCATTGCTTTTAGACATGAGCTGTTTGTATCGCATCTCCTTGGTTTCCACTTCCTTAAGCAATCTTCAAGACCGAAGCTGGGAAGAGCGCATTCTTTGCTATGCACCCTCCACGCATTCGTTGCTAAGAGCCCACCGGAGCGCCATTAATCACCATTAGAATGGGGCACCGAGGACCGTTCTCAACACAGAGACGATTGAAGTAATTACCGTGATCCATTAACTCCCTGAGCAGGACTAACTGAGTGAGACACACCGATATGTTCAGCTTCTAGAACCACGGAAGAAAAAAGGGCTTATTACCCTGAAAAGAGCTATTCTGTGGACATATGCTTCCCCAAGCTGCCGCCAGGAGCTCTGATCTCCTCATGCGCCTAGCAAAAAGAGCTCTTAGCAAAGTAGAACTCCGAAACAAATTAAGATCATAAAAACGAGGCCAGCTTGAGTCAAAGGTATGAGAGAATGACCGTGAAAAGCCAACTGGGAGAGCAAATTTAAGTTCGCTTCTCACCTCATTTTTATTTTTATTTTTTAAAGAGAACAGCGAGCTTTCTTCTAGTTTTCAGAATAAAACACAGAGGCGTTCTCCCGTAATAAATAAAAGTTTTCTATTCGCGGCAGGTAGAAAGGGTTCTTTGTCATTTTTACTAAAACGTAGAGAGAGACAACTATTCCTTTTGGAAATAGTAAAATTCTCAAGCCTATTTAGAAAGCAAATGGTAATTGTAATGGCAACCTCTGAACAGCGTCCGCATTTCTTTGAGACAAAGGGACAATCTCATCCTCACAAATTTCAGGCAGTTCCTTTCTCTTCTCCATATTTAACCGAGCTTTATTCTAGTTTTCAGAATAAAACAGAGAGGCGTTATCCCCTAATAAATAAAAGTTTTCCATTAGCGGTAGGTAGAAAGGGACCGTCTCATCCTCACAAATTTCAGGCAGTTCCTTTCTCTTCTCCGTATTTAAGCAAAAAATAAATAAATAAATCCCTGCTCCTGACACTTCGAAGAATTCTCGCAGTCGATTTAGAATTCGGGGATTCGTATTCTGCTGCCCCGTATAATTTGTGTCCCATTTTTTAACCAACATTCCAAACGTTACAGAAAATATTGCACGCCATTAACGCACCCTAACTTTGAGGCAGACCAATATGAGCACCAACTCTTGAGTAAAATCTTTTATGTTTGTCTCAAAGGTGCTTTTCCAAAAGGCAACTGGGCTTTTTTAGGGTGTTTTTTTTTCCCTTGAAAAACGTTTCACTTCTTACCCAAGAAGCTTCCTCGGTTCTGATTGAATGGTGGGGAATGGAAGGGTTTATATTCTTTGCAATCCTTTGCAATCCTTCCATTCCCCACCGTTCGGTCAGAACCGAAGAAGCTTCTTGGATGAGAAGCGAAACGTTTTCAAGGGAAAAGCCAAGAAAGTCAGTAGTTTTTTGGGGGGAAAGCACCTATGGGACAACAGGACCTGGATGACTGAGAATCTCCATAAAACTTTTTTTTTGTTTTCTTCCCAACACATAACAGATGGTTGACAGCTCACCTGAAAGTGCCCCGTTCTACATCCTGACCGCTTAACCGGACGTAAATGCCCTCTTTCAATAACGATCCGAAAGCCATGTACTCTCCCAGGGCCCAATCAACAACCCGGTTCGTGGTCATTTCTAGTCGACTTTTCAAAATCCGAGAAAGTCCTAAAGGTGGCAGGGGAAAAAAAACGGAGTCGTAATTGGAGAGCTATTGACTTGTTCTCACTTGCAAAGCAAATGGAAGGAGGAATGAGTAATATTAGGCTCGTTCGCCACCTTGAGTTCCTTATAAAATAATAAAGCTGGGACAAAAATCTAACCAATAAATAAACCATATAAATCAGTTATTCCCCAAGAGCTGAAAGACATAATACTTGAATTCCACGGGGGGCCTCATTTAAACCTTTAATTCGCTTTCCTTCTTGACGATTTGTACCTTTCTGCTAGCTGCACTCCGATTCAACTGGCAAAGCTTCCAGGTAATTAAGTTCCTGCTAGGTTTTCAGTTCTGTCTTATTATTTACCTTGTCACTGTTAAGTAACTGAATACTTTGAGCAGTCACATACAAAGCCTCACAATAGTTGAGGCCTTAATACTCCTCTTACCAGTAATATATTTGCATTTTTAAAAAGATTGAACCCCAGGCCAGCCTCTTGTCTTCCCGTACGATCAAGTTCCAACTTAGCCTTCGCTTCTCAGCTTTATGGGCATTTTTAACCTCTGCCTGTTTGATCTAAATGCCTACTTTTTAAATTTAAATTGTGTTATTCATGAAATGAATTGCATTTCATTCATGGAGGATGAGATGATTTGCTGAATTGGTGAAGTTTCGCAACAGAAGCAAAGGCCCTGTCTAGATTTAGATTAAGGCTTAATATTGTGGGCAAGTCCCCATCTATTTCATGAAACAAGCAAGATTACACTTGGTTGCAAACTGACCATTTCAACTCCAGTGTGTCTGATAAACCGAAATCGAATCAGTCTAACAATTGTCTCTTCAAAATTAGAAACATTTATAGACGCCCATAAAATAACAAGCAGATGGTTCATAGATGCGTTATTACTTTTCAGGGGTCCAGAAATGTATATATGGATTTAATGAAATATTCACGCATCAAACATTCTAGCAACTACAGAACTGCTATTAGCCATCCTTCAAATGCTTCCTAATGAGTAATGATATTGTAACTTAGCAAGGACATTTTTGTTAATTGCATGCCACTTGAACACAAAACATTAGAGAATTATAATTGAAAGCATTGCAATAAAGGCTTCTCGGGAATTTTAATTGCCTAAACCTCCTGTTGATCAATCTCAAAGGAAGGGGGAAAAAAATAATTAAAATATAGCCAGCTGATTGAATAATTTGTTATTAGACCCACACAGTATGACTAGAGATGTACAGATGTGAAAATCAGTTAGTTCATGATAAAGTGGGCTATTTAGAGAAGCTGGACAGTGCCTAGGAGAACATGTTAAAGCAAGGTTTTTTTAAATGTAGAGAGACAGAAAAATTGCAGTAGACACAACTTTTGATTTCCTTCCTTTTCAGCTTATTTCTGCTTTCTACTTTTTTAAAAAAAAAAAAGTCCATCATGCAAAAACATTTTTTTTTTCCTTTTAACTTTGCATGTTCACTAGGAGGAATGCATAGGTACAATGAGCTGTATTGTAAAAGGCACAAGGCTTGCGTTTACGGTCAACAAGAACATCTGCTATTACTCTATTTACTTTATTACCTTATTACTTCATTTACTGTTAGGCTAGCACTAATCCCAACTGCAATATTTGCCTAGGTCGTTAAAGCTAACAAATTCTTCCTGGCGGTTTCAGTTGAGTTACCTAGAAAAGCATAATTAATGAACCTGACATTCAAATCTGATATTCGGATTCAAATAGCCACGAGCTCTTACGCCCATGTGGTAAACTGCTAGGGCAGTGATGGCGAACCTTTTAGAGACCGAGTGCCCAAACTGCAACCCAAAACCCACTTATGCATCGTCGGGTGCCGGGTGGGTGTGGCCCATTGACTGGGTGTGGCCCATTGGGTGGGTGTGGCCCATTGGGTGGGCGTGGCTGCGGTGGTAACGGCAGACTGGGTGGGACTAAAAAGTTCAATCAATCAATTCCAACTTTGCAAGATCTTTTTTTTCCCCGCGAGAAGTTGAAATTGACTGATTGATTGAACCTTTTTTTTTTTTTTGCACACGGCGGCAGAGGCCTAAAGCGAAAAGGTTTTATAAAACCCAGCTGAAGGCCTAGGACTGGGGCGACGGCTCGCGTGCCCACAGAGAGGGCTCTGAGTGCCGCCTCTGGCACCCGTGCCATAGGTTCGCCACCACTGTGCTAGGGGTAGTGAAGTGTGTGTGGGGGGGAAAATGCTTCCTCTTTGGAAAACCATCATTGGAACTAGGGAGAAAAAGAAACATGGCATTTTCGTGGGATGGAAGCGCTACCTGTCTGGAGGAGGAGAAGAGAAGCTGATGTCCCCAACCCAGAAGGAATGAAGCTGTTTCTCACCTCCGTGTATTTTGAAGCCTTCAAGGGGCACAGAGCTGGCAACTTGGCCAATATGGGTCAGTACCTCCTCAGGGATGCCTGTGGGAGGACAGGTCATGGTCTTCGGTTCGCCGTCCAAGTTAAAAAACCCTGGAAAAGAGAGATATTTGGAATAGTATTCAAAACTGTTAAGTCTCTCTCTCTCTCTCTCTCTCTCTCTCTCTCTCTCTCTCTCTATCTATCTATCTATCTATCTATCTATCTATCTATCTATCTATCTATCTATCTATCTATCTATCTATCTATCTAAGCCAATAAGTCTCTCTCTCTAAGTCAACAAGTCTCTCTCTCTCTCTCTCTCTCTAAGTCAACTGAGGAATCGCAGCAAAAGGGTAGCTCCAGCCTTTTAACAGCGTATTCCTGTTCCACATGGGGTGAAACCTGAGGTGGTGGAAACGTGAACATGAGGGCATTTCCCTGTCCCTGAAATCTCCCTGGGCACTGTCTCCATCCTCATCTGTTCCCACCAGATTTTACCCAATTTGAAACGGGGCTGTTCTGTAAAAGACTGGAGATTAGCTTAGGGCCGTCTTGGTATTTCACGACCAAGTAATGGGCTGAGGAACTTTCTAAAAGGCAGGAATGCCTACGTTCAGACTGCTTTACTCCTCTGTACAGTCGCGGCCCAAATTGTGGAAACCTTTTGGGAAAAGTGTATTTTTGAGGTTGGGTGGCTAATAACACCACCACTATGGAGTAGTAACAACTTTTTCCTAAAAGATGTTTCACTTCTAAACCAAGAAGCTTCTTCAGTTCTTCAGAAGAAGCTTCTTGGATGAGAAGCGAAACGTCTTCAAGGCAAAACAAAAAAAAAAGTCCAGTTGTATTTTGAAAAAGCACCTTTGGGATGACTTCTGAACATTTCTGCTATTTAAAAACTCCTCTCTTCGGGCCTATACAGACAGACACAGAGAGAGAGACCCTTCAGTTAAGTACACAATGTATGTGTGAACATACGCAAAAATCCACGTACATACAGTAGTGGCCAAAATTGTGGAAACCTTTTGGGAAAAGTGTATTTTTGAGATTGGATGGCTAATAACACCACCACTATGGAGTAGTGCCATAAAATTATATATCAATGGAAAGATAATTTAATCAAGAATGTAATGCAACATAGTTTGTTCCATTATCTGTACTGTATTCTATGAAAAGGTATAGCCAAATAACCAGAAAAAGGAAGCACAGCTTGCTTAGGTTGATAATCAGGTAGCTTTCCTTCGTGTGATGGTAGCCAATGAGCAGGAGTGTTTAGAGAGCCAATCAGGGGTCATCTTGTTTTGGCAATGAGCCAATCAGATCACAGGAGGAGTCAGTTATTGATGTCATGTATTGAAGCTGAGAGGAGGACATTGGTCAGTGTGTTATGTGATCGCTGTCAAGTTGGTTGGGGTTTTTTTGGTGTTCTTTCATTTAGTGAGCTTGTAAAACATCATAAAATTAAAGTCATGGTGCAAAGAGTTGACCGGTCGCCCAGAAAGCGATGTAAAATAGTATTATTAAGTGAACAAGGCTACAGTTATAAAGAAATTAGAAGAAAAACGGGTGGAAACTTAACCAAAGGTGGCATTTCTACTGTACACTTTTCCCAAAAGGTTTCCACAATTTTGGCCACTACTGTAAATCCAGCATTGGACTCCAGAGGTCCAACCTGTCAACATCCAACACGGGGGTTCAAATTTGTATTAGTTTTTTCAAAATAGGAAATACAGAACTACAAAGAGAAAGGGAAATAATGGAAAAGGGAAGAGAAAACAGTGTAAGGGGAAAGGGGAAAGGAAAAAAGAAAAGCATTGAATTCTGACTGCCATCACACTGCTGCAGCCCTGATTTGCTTTGATGGCAGCCTGCCATAAAGTATGGGGAGGGGGACATAGGAAGGGGAGATGACAGGAACCAGAAGTATCAACCAGAGGCAACGGTTGAACAATCCAAGGACACAGGCATGGGAACGGAGTGGAAATGCCCACCAAAGAGGTGCTAAACTTTAGAACCGTTACCAAAACAACTGGTCTGAACCTTATTGGACATTAACAAAGATGACCAAGCAAGGATGGGGTGGGAGAAGTGAAAGTTACTGGGTTTAGGCAGGAATCCTCAGATCTGGCATTGCTTATGCTGTAACCACTTGGCTTTTAGTAAAAGTATACCTTTCGCTACAAATAGAGTCCAGAGACTTTGTTTCCTAGATGCCCAAGCTGGGGCAGGCCTCACAATAAGGTAATAACATGCAACCTAAACTTTTTTAACTTTTGCATAATAATACATGCTAGCCATTTCTATAATAATAAATCTAGCTAAACAACGGAACCCAAAATCAAAGTTTCATTTTTTCCCCACCACCTCAAGCACAAAGTCCAGAAGGGGTTTCCAAGAGGAAACGAGATTAATTGCATTCTTTTCTTTAATCAAATTGATTGCAAAATCATGGCCCACTTCCAAGACTGAAGTCATACTCTGAGAAAGGGCTCGACCTCTTCTTACACCACATGGGAGTCCCGCCAATTAATATTATATATTCTGAGATATTAATGTATTTATTCGGACATGTTGACCACCCAACTTTTGGTGATTTCTACGGAGATGACAAACCACTTTTAGACTGAAAAGACTTTCCGGCTTGGTGGTTTCAGAGATCTTAACAGGAAAAATATGATTAGAATAGAGCAGGGGTAGGCAACCTTGGCTCTTTTATGACTCGTGGACTTCAACTCCCAGAATTCCTGAGCCAGCATGGCTCAGCTTGGAAACCTCTCCCTTTTCCCTCAGCATGGCTGGCTCAGGAATTCTGGGAGTTGAAGTCCACGAGTCATAAAAGAGCCAAGGTTGCCCACCCCTGGAATAGAGGATGGAAAGTAAAATATTTTTAACCTCTTTTGTGGGAAGGTTGATTTGCTGAAGGTACCACTTCCTTTTTGTTTCTCAAGCATGCTGGCCACATCTTCCATTTTGTAAATTTAATATTCGAAAAGGGCCCACAAAGGAACAGACATAGGATGGTTAGAGGAAAATAATAAGAAAGCTGTCACCACCACAAGGGATGCTGGGGAGTGTGTGTGTGTGTGTGTCAAAACAGTCAACTAGACTGCCATAACTGTGCCATCGGGACTCCGCCCCTTTTTTACCTGTTCCCTATGCCGATACCCTTGATCACCCCAATGACAATATTTAACCAATCAAAATGCATTATTTTTACGTGTGGAAACATTATATGCACCCTTAGCCATGCTTAAGAGGGAAGGAGGGAAATACTGAAAAGCTGAGCATCTCAACGCAATTGCAAGAATCGTGATACCTGGCCAAGGAGAATCAAGCCAGTGTTTAATATGGAGGATTTTATTATCTTTGGACCTGGTGTAAGCTTCTTCGCAGATCTTGTCATATTTTGCAATTTCTTCCTGTGGAATAGAAGGGGGGGGGGGAGAAATCACAGACTGTAATCATGTAGAACTAGTGGTTCGATCAGAGAGTGAGTTTTTAGCCAATTTCTTATCCAGAATCAATCTTTGTCTCCTCTTGTGTATTTTCCCTTTTTCTTTGTCTCCTCTTGAAAGACGCCGATGGTCTTCTTGATGTGGCTTAAATCTTGTCAACAAGTAAATCTGCTATGAGTGCTAATCTACCGACTGAGTAGCAGTCCGGTAAAGGAACCCTAAAATTATTTCCAAATCTAAGCAACAAGACTAATTTAACACACTAAGAGCAGTTTGCAAAGTGAAATGATACCCACCTTCATTGTACAGATGTAAAGCTAACTTCCAAATGTGGCACGTCAAAAAGCTAGCAGCCACAGTCTTAGGCTCACATGTGACAGAAAACTATGATTAACTGCAAGTTTTCAGCATGAGAAGAAAAACTATTTGGTTGCAAAATTCATCTACCCGACGTTCTTCTATTCCTCAGAGTTGCATGGGGAAACAAACACACACCAGACCTATCTGGGTACTCAAGGGTATCAACTAAGTCTCGCTGATTTATGATTTATAAGTCACCTAGAAGGATATTCCTTGCAGCCCAGAGATAGCCATGTCCCATCAAAGGCCTACTGCAACATTCATGGTTCTCTGTGGATGCTCTTGAACTTGTGAAGAACATGTGCAGGTTTTAGAAGGCCCTCACCATGGCCATGCTGGTGATGCCTTGATGCTTTGAAGGCCCTCACCATGCCCATGCTGGTGATGCCTTGATGCTTTGAAGGCCCTCACCATGGCCATGCTGGTGATGCCTTGATGCTTTGAAGGCCCTCACCATGGCCATGCTGGTGATGCCTTGATGCTTTGAAGGCCCTCACCATGGCCATGCTGGTGATGCCTTGATGCTTTGAAGAGCAGCTTAGGATGGACTCCCCCTTCGTGGTGACCCTTCCGAATAGTTTCACTGCCCTAATAATTATTCAGTCTTTGAGGTGACATCATTGTATTCTAAAGCTGAAGTCCTCACTTGACCAATGAGCTCACTTGATGTCTTTGGACCCACCTCTACATTTCATCCCCTGTGAGGATAGGAGAGCCCCCACCCCTCCTCACTATGAACATGGCTCTCCCTAGGAACAACAGAGTAAACAAGCAAAAACAAACAAATATAATCCCTCTGTGTTTTACCACCATAGTACATAAGAGACTGTCTGCCCTCCAGGTCACAACGAGGAGGATTCAAAATCAGACCAGTGGGGGGGGGGGGAACACAATTGAAGCAATGTTTCTTTGACCTTAGGCAACAGAAATACAATAATAATTTAAATAACATCTGACTATTCATCTATAAGAGCCGGAATCAGCTGATTCTTAACAAGGCACCCATAATCTTTCGGTCGGTCTTTGTAATCTGTTCTTGCTTCTAATGACACTGAAGCCCATCTCTCCGAAGTCCTGAGACATACAGAAAGGATGCTGGTAACCTTTGAGAAGTTATCTTGGGGTTTAGGCCCCATTTTAGAAATAATGTGTTGTTTGCAACAATCGAATCTTCCATCCCTTGTCCCTGATCGATTTGCTTTTCACCTTTCTGGTTATTATTCAATTCATCACGTATACTGTTCTTTGTTCTTGTTTTGCTTAACGTTGCTAGATGTTAAATGTTTCTTTGTTTTTAAAGACCTAGAAGTCACAACCTGGCTTCCGCCATTAATTACATATAGAAAAATGACAGTCAATGGTTCCTTATCACAAAACTAGCATCCCGCATCGCCATGGTCTACCTCAAACTCTTGCAGTGTGACCACTCCGTCGGCAATCAGCTGGTCAGCATACTTTTTCAACACGGGCATCTGCTTTGAGATCTGCTTGTACATCAGCGGTTGAGTGAACATGGGTTCATCCATTTCATTATGGCCTCGTCTGCGGTAACAAACCTGCACGGGAAGGTTGGATGTTCATCAGGACGAAGCCCCAAAGATGCCTTTCCAGGAGACAACTTGACTGTCTTTGTTGTTGTTTTTTCTTAAAGAGGTTTCACTTCTCATCCAAGAAGCTTCTTCGGTTGTTCAGCTTCGTCTTGGATGAGAGGCGAACGGTCATCAAGAAAAAAGCAAAGACCGTCCAGTTGCCTCTTGAAAACCCACCTTTAGGATAACCGTGACCTGGATGACTGAGAATCCCCATAGACAATCAGGAGGAAGTTGTACCCCATTCGCTCTCCTAAGCAGAGCGAAGAAATGGTTCCTTTTATTCTGACTGTCAACGCTGCTAACATTGGATGTTCTTGCTTTGACAATATATGAAGAGGCAGCCACTCTCTGTGTAAGCCAGGTGGTACTTTTAGAGTTAAATTAGATGATGCTGGGAGGGGAGGAGAAAGAATGTGTGTGGGAATTAGTTAAGATAAGAAACCACGGGCTACAGAACGGAAGGGAAACTTTGCCCCTCAAACTAATTGGAGAACGTGATTTATGACTGCAAATAAGAGGGAAATATGCTGGAATATTATGTGCTCAGGGGAGGGGAATTCAGAATTCAGATACCAGGCTGTGCCGACACTTTGTTACACAATTAAAGACTTTTTAGGATAAACAATGCCTGGAAGTTCTTTGAAGTGTTTCGTTAATCGGAACCATGACACTGACGTCTTTTTCCATTTTTCCATGTCAAGTGGTGCTCAAACTTAACTAAACTATGAATTGTTGATATGTATCTATTTATTTGTTACATGCATTTGCCCCCTGTCTCACCGTAAGTGGCCTCGTGATAATAAAAAGGAAGGAAAATGAAAAGATGTGTAAACCGAAGTAAAATAATAGAACAGTAAAAAAAAAAAAACAACGACAAAGGAACACCTCAAGAATAAATACATCAATATGATCATCAAAAAGATGGATGGGTGGAGAGCAGAGAACAAGGGGGAGAGGTGGAGTCTACCATCCATCTAGCAAACACCTCTAGTATTGCATGTTCTTCGTTGCTATCCACCCAAATGCAAGTTATTTTAATAAAAGCAGAATATGAACTGTTGGCGAGCATAACCGGTATATTTTTAAAGAGGAGAATAATTTCTTTGGTTTCCTGCAGAGTGAAGCATCTAATCACAGCAATTTTGGACCCTATTTTTCATTGACTCCTACATACATTTAAGAGAACTGTTTAGCTTATTAACACTATATCACATTCAGGACTCTCTGTACGTAGAACTTAAGGATCAGAATTTGAAAAGTACATGCCTTCTCTTTGGAGTCTATCAGTCTAAAGGCAAGATTGCACTGATGCTCCCTTCTCACAACAGCTTTGCTCCTGAGACATTCCCAGAAGTTTTACAGCAGCAGCAGAAAACACACTAAGAGGAAGGGGCTGATGCTGGGAAAGATTGAGGGCAATAGAAGAAGGGGACGACAGAGAATGAGGTGGCTGGATGGAATCACTGACGCAGTAGGCATGAGCTTAAATGGACGCCAAAAGATGGTAGAGGACAGGAAGGCCTGGAGGAACGTTGTCCATGGGGTCACGATGAGTCGGACACGACTTCACAACTAACAACAACAATAACTGTACACACAGGAAGGAAGATTTTATGTACATATTTAGGTATCCATTTGAGTAAAGAATAAGAGTCCTTACCAGATCTATAACCACATCTTTGTTAAAAGTGTTTCTCCACTCTGCAGCGACATTGCACACATACATCACTGCTTCTGGATCGTCAGCGTTCACGTGGAAGATGGGTGCATTGACCACCCGTGCAACATCGGTTGGATAGGGAGATGACCGAGCCATTCGTGGATCGGTAGTAAAACCAATCTAAAATGAAAGACAAATTGGTTAACTGAGTAATGGCAGTGTTCCTCTTCTTTCGCTTCTTCTGTTGCTGAAAGCTATTCAAGTGGATTCGTTGAGTGTTCTTTGAGCTGGGCGGTCTTGTTTGCTTGCAGACATTTGTACCTGATTGTTGACCACAACATGAATTGTGCCATTTGTGGTGTACGATGGAAGATCACTCAGATGGAAAGTTTCATAGACCACTCCTTGGCCGGCAAAGGCAGCATCTCCATGGAGAAGTATAGACATAACCTAAGCCGTGATGGGTTTAAAAAACAATATATGTAGTTATCAACCGACTATCTTACAAATGAGCATGTTCTGTTTTGGGGTGGAATTCGGAGAGATGATTATGAAGGTGATGGCAAGCGCTTTGGAAGAGGAGTGGGGAATGTGAAGCAGTTGCATGAACCACCTCCTTTTCAGGAATTAAAGCAGTTGTGGTGGGGTTTTTTTTTTTTTAAGGGTTGTGCAATGCTTTAAAAGCTGCACCCTGGAGCCGTGAAGCCAAGAGCAGTTCTCAACATTACCAGGTGGATCTGGAAAGATACGGCTGCTTTAATGATTTTGAAAAGAAAACCTCTGCATTTCCACAGGTCCTGAAGCATTTCTTCTGAAGACGCAAAATACCTATTGGTTGTGACCTTTAGTGCCTTCAAGGTCTTAGGGCCAGATTGGCTAAAAGAGCTTCTGGAGCTCATGAAGGAATTCTCCAGCTTCTCTCCTGGTTGGAATGAGACAATTCGGCATAGCTGACCAGCCCTGGCTGTCTCACCACTCCTGACTCATCCTGGCTGACTCACTACGGCCAACTCGCCGTGGGACAAACTAGCCATGGAACAATTCAACACACGATAACTCAGGAGAGGAACAAGTAGAACTGCAGCTCGCCCCAGCCTCAAGGACTTCAAATTTGAGATGATTCAAGCCTAAAGCAAGACGCCCACTGCAATTCACTTGTCCCTCTCTTCAGTTGTCCTGCATAGTAATGTCCCACAGTGAATTCTCCTGCAATGAGTTGGCCACAGGAGTTACCCTACAGTAGTGGCCAAAATTGTGGAAACCTTTTGGGAAAAGTGTATTTTTGAGGTTGGATGGCTAATAACACCACTTTTTTTTTTTTTGGAGTAGTACCATAAATTTATATATCAATGGAAAGATAATTTAATCAAGAATGTAATGCAACAAAGTTTGTTCAATTAGCTGTACTGTATTCTATGAAAAGTTATAGCCAAATAACCAGAAAAAGGAAGCACAACTTGCTCAGGTTGATCTCAGGTAGCTTTCCTTCATCCGATTGTAGCCAATGAGCATGAGTGTTTAGAGAGCCAATCGGGTGTCATCTTGTTTTGGCCATGAGCCAATCAGATCACAGTAGGATTCAGTTATTGAGGTCCTGTATTGAAGCTGAGAGGAGGACATTTGTCAGTGTGTTATGTGATCGCGATCAAGTTGGTTGGGTTTTTTTGTGTACTTTCATTTAGTGAGCTTGTAAAACGTAATAAAATTAAAGTCATGGTGCAAAGAGTTGACCAGTTGCCCAGAAAGCAATGTAAAATAGTATTATTAACTGAACAAGACTACAGTTATAAAGAAATTAGAAGAAAAATTGGTGGAAACTTAACCAAAGGTGGCATTTCTACTGTACACTTTTCCCAAAAGGTTTCCACAATTTTGGCCACTACTGTAGACCCCTCCAGGTTGCACAATGATGACATGACCTACCAGACATAATTTGGGCGCCATCACGGCTTGTACTAAACACCCTTGGTGATTTTCCTCTTAGCTTCGTCTATGAATTCAACTGGAGTCAAAGCAAGCTTTGAAAATTGAACCTTTTATGACACTCAACCGCAGCTATTCAGACAAGGTTACCTTTTTTCCTTCGGTATCCCCTCGGTAAAACTGTTCGGCTTTGGTTTTGCCTTGGACAACAGGATCTACGGCTTCCAGATGAGATGGGTTGGCCACAAGGGACAGGGTGATCTTTTTGTTCGTTCCTCGGTTGATTCTCTCGTGGTACATTCCTAAATGATATTTTACATCTCCAGATCCCTTAGGCAATCAGAAATCAGGAACGTTAATATGAGCGTACGCTCCTAGGATGGATTGGCAGACTGTTAAACAATGATTTCTTTACCTAAACGCTGACTTATTTGTACGCCTTTATTTAATCAGCAAAGTGTAGCAAGAATTCAAAGTTTACAGCTGATTCTGGTGAATTTGAGCTTCTTTGAGCTGTGTTTTGTTCTTTATTTCGTAACTGAGCTGAATCCGAATAATTTAGCAGGAGAGTGTTTATACTGTCCGTTAAGTTTCTGAACTGCCCAACAGCAAAATAATTGATAATGTTGTTGTTGTTAGTTGCGAAGTCGTGTCCGACCCATCGCGACCCCATGGACAACGTTCCTCCAGGCCTTCCTGTCCTCTACCATCTTCTGGAGTCCATTTAAGCTCACACCTACTGCTTCAGTGACTCCATCCAGCCACCTCATTCTCTGTCGTCCCCTTCTTCTCTTGCCCTCCATCTTTCCCAGCATCAGGCTCTTCTCCAGTGAGTCCTTCCTTCTCATTAGGTGGCCAAAGTACTTGAGTTTCAACTTCAGGATCTGGCCTTCTAAAGAGCAGTCAGGGTTGATCTCCTCTAGGACTGACCGTTTGATCGCCTTGCAGTCAGGGGACTCGCAGGAGTCTTCTCCAGCACCATAGCTCAAAGGCCTCAATTCTTTTGCGTTCAGCCTTTCTTATGGTCCAACTTTCACAGCCATACATTGCAACTGGAAAACCATGGCCTTGACTATACGTACTTTTGTTGGCAGGGTGATGTCTCTGCTTTTTAGTATGCTGTCTAGATTTGCCATAGCTTTCCTCCCCAGGAGCAAGCGTCTTTTAATTTCTTGGCTGCAGTCCCCATCTGCGGTGATCTTAGAGCCCAGGAAGATAAAATCTGTCACTACCTCCATTTCTTCCCCATCTATTTGCCAGGAATTGAGAGGGCCGGATGCCATGATATTGGTTTTGGTTTGGTTTGATAATAGACCTATTCTATCCATGGCTTCCAGAATAGGTATGCAATACTCCAGAGCCTAATGCTGGGAAAGATTGAGGGCAATAGAAGAAGGGGACGACAGAGAATGAGGTGGCTGGATGGAGTCACTGAAGCAGTAGGCATGAGCTTAAATGGACTCCAGAAGATAGTAGAGGACAGGAAGGCCTGGAGGAACGTTGTCCATGGGGTCGCGATGGGTCGGACACGACTTCGCAACTAACAACAACAACTCCAGGTAACCAGTAGAGGTTATGGAGAACTACAGTTTCCTCTTTCTCTTTGTTGGCTTCTGGTAATCATCTGAATTTCTGGTAATCCTCCTTTTTTTATTCATTGACCATTTCAACATTGGGTACAACAGTTTAACATTCACAGAAGTAGCAGAAGAAGACTTCAAAGCTACTTTAAAAGGAAAAAAACCACTACGTCCTGATTCCAAAGGTGCTTTTTCAAGAGGCAACTGGACTTTCTTATTTGTCCTTTCTTGCATTTCACTTCTTATCCAAGAAGCTTCTTCATTTCAGAACTGAAGAACTGAAGAAGCTTCCTGGATGAGAAGAGAAACATCTTCAAGGAAAAGCAAGAAAGCCCAGTTACCTCTTGAAAAAGCACCTTTGGGACAACCAGGACCTCCACAGACAACTACATCCTGATACACCGAGAGTGGAATCCTTGCTTTTTTAAATACATATTTAATATACAATGTAAACTACGATTGTTCAGTCACATGGCAGAGCATGACCTATATGTGTTGACTTACCTAATCAAAATTAATTAAACAAGTGGTAACTCTAGCTTTTACGGAAAGCGATCAAGTTGCCAAACCCCCAAACAGCTACACAGCGGTGTGATCAAGACAAGCTATTGTAGTTGACAATATTCTGAAAAGCTGAAAGGATATTTTCCCACCTCGTCAGCTGCTTCAAGCTTTGGGTCGAACTGACAAAATATTTGTTCAAGTTCTTTTCGAATAACATTCGCCAACACGTTCAGTCTTCCTCTGGGAGAGAGAAAAAAAAGCGTCAAAAATAAATCACAAGAGGTAAAAATCAACAAATCTATACCAATATAATTTAGAGAATTGATGACTAAGGTTTTGTGATCAGTGTCATACATCGCGGTTTAAATTTTTACTATTTCTCTCCCTAATGTTATTATCTATATATCTATATATCTAAATATATAATGTTATTTTATATTTGAACTATGGTGCTGGAGAAGACTCCTGCGAGTCCCCTGGACTGCAAGGCGATCAAACCGGTCAGTCCTAGAGGAGATCAACCCTGACTGCTCTTTAGAAGGCCAGATCCTGAAGTTGAAACTCAAGTACTTTGGCCACCTAATGAGAAGGAAGGACTCACTGGAGAAGAGCCTAATGCTGGGAAAGATTGAGGGCAATAGAAGAACGGGACGACAGAGAATGAGGTGGCTGGAGGGAGTCACTGAAGCAGTAGGCATGAGCTTAAATGGACTCCAGAAGATGGCAGAGGACAGGAAGGCCTGGAGGAACGTTGCCCATGGGGTCGCGATGGGTCGGACACGACTTTGCAACTAACAACAAAATGTTATTATCAATGTATTTATACCTCACTTAAATGTGAGCAGAACTGTTTTAAAAGATAAGCAGGCCTTCCTGAAATTAGCAGACCACTAAGAAAGAGAAAAGAAGCTGACTGGCCAAATTGCCAAATTTTGGGAACAATGGACGAGAGAATTGGGAAAAAAGCAGCATGCAACAGCATCAAATGTTAAAATTCATATGTTGAAGGTTCATTACTTTGAACTTTACACTGACAGGACAGCAAGAGATTAAAAAACAGTAGGAAAAGGAGATTCTAAGAAAAAAAGATTTGAGGTTCCCCTCCCCCAAATGTTTACATTGAAGAGGAATGTTCTCGATACCAGAATAAATTAGAACAAACATGATAACACACTAAATGAAAAAAAACACCTTAACAATAGAACTAAAAATGATATTCCATGGAAATCTGGAATTTGTTAGTTCTTACTAGCCAAAGGTGCTTTTTCCAAAAGACAACTAGACTCCTTTCTTTCTTCCTTTCTTTCTTTCTTTTCTCTTTCTTTCTCTTTCTTTCTTTCTCTTTCTTTTTCTTTCTTTTTCTTTCTTTTTCTTTCTCTTTCTTTCTTTTTCTTTCTCTTTCTTTCTTTCTTTCTTTCTTTCCTTTCCTTTCTTTCTTTCCTTCCTTCCTTCTTTACTTTCTTTCTTTCTTTCTTTCTTTCTTTCTTTCTTTCTTTCTTTCTTTCTTTCTTTCTTTCTCTCTTTCATGTTTTGCCTCTCATCCAAGAAGTGAACTGAAGAAGTTTTTTGGATGAGAAGTGAAATGTTTTCAAAGAACAAAACAAGAAAGTCCAGCTACCTTTTGGAAAAAACACTTCTGGGACAACCATGACCTCGATGATTGAGAATCTTCATAGATATTTAGGAAAGTAGACTATGCACTCATTTATGAGAAGCTATGGCAAATCTACAGCATACTAAAAAGCAGAGACGTCACCCTGCCAACAAAAGTGCGTATAGTCAAGGCCATGGTTTTCCCAGTTGCAATGTATGGCTGTGAAAGTTGGACCCTAAGAAAGGCTGAGCACCAAAGCAAACTCTCTATTCATAGAATGTGATGGTTTGTAAGTGAAGAAGCCTGACATGGGTTAGATTTCAATGTAGCCAAATCGGCTTCTAATTCAAACTCAGCCTCCTCAGACAAGATCTCTGGCAAATGTTAGTCACAGTTCCAGGGAACTGTGTTTCCACACCGAGTCTCATTCTCAAGGCGGTTTGTGAGCCACGATTGATGATTACAGAGGGAATTCCCTTCTGCTCCCTATCCTGAGCTCTCAGTAGTAGTTCTGTGTCGAAAAAGACTGATGCAATGTTAAGGTGCAGTGCTTAGAATGCAATTTTGCAGGCTGACTCTGCCCACTGCCAAGAGTTCGATCCTGACCGGCTCAAGATTGACTCTGCCTTCCATCCTTCTGTGGTTGGTAAAATGAGGACCCAGATTGTTGGGGGCAAATAGGCTGACTCTGTAAAATGCTTAGGGAGGGCAGTAAAGCGGTATATATAAGCGGTATATAAACCTAAGCTGTAGTGCTAGTACTAAGAGATTCATTCGTTGTCAACAGATAAATGCGATTTGCTCCTGACAGCCAAGCTCTTAAAAAAAAAAAGCGAGGCCCAAATTCCTAATAATATTCAGGAACTGCGAGCGAGTGCGTTGCTAAGGGATCCAATGAATCAGCCAGGCCATTACCTGTGAGGCATGCCCATTATAACATATTCAATTCCCATTTCACTTGATTTATCAATGATTGTTTTAAGAGCAGGAATCATGACTTCACATCCTTCCAGGCCAAAGCGCTTTTCTGATGACCATTTCCTAGCAAGGAAATCCTCAAACCTAAGGAAGTGAAAAAGCAATGGTTTATTATGCAGACAAACTCAAGTCTGTTGCTAAAACAAGAAGCAGACATCCATTGATGTAGCAGGTGTATTAACATCAAGCGATGACAATCTTAGGAATTGCATTTGAATAAAAGAGTATTGCATAGTTATTTATCAGCAACAAGTCAACAGGAATGTATTCCTTAATAAAATAAAGGGAGGGAGGGAAGAAGGAGGAGAGGAGAGGAGAGGAGAGGAGAGGAGAGCACAGAAGAGAGAGAGAAAGAGGAAAGGAGAAGAGAGGAGAGGAGAGGAGAGGAGAGGAGAGAAGAGAAGAAGAGAGAGGAGAAGAGAGAAGAGAAGGAGAAGAGAATAGAAGAGAGAGAAGAAGAAGAGAAGAGAAGAGGAGAGAGAAGGAGGGGGGAGGAGGAGAACAGGAGAAAGGGTAGAGGACAGAGAAGGGAGGGAGAGGGGAGAGGAGAGGAGAGAACAGAGAAAGGGGAGAGGAGAGAGGAGAGGAGGAGAAAGGAGAGGAGAGGAGAGGATAGGGGAGAGAGGAGAGAGGAGAGGGAGGGAGGAGAGGAGGTGGAGGGAGAGGAGAGAGGGTAGGAGAGGAGAGGAGAGGAGAGTGAGAGAGAGGAGAGGAAGAAGAGAGGAGAGAGGAGGAGAAGAGGAGGGAGGAGAGGAGAGGAGAGGAGAGAGAGGGAGAGGAGAGGAGAGGAGAGGGAGAAGAGGAGAGGGAAGGAGGAGAGGGAGAGGAGAGGAGAGGGAGGAGTAGGGATGAGAGAGGAGAGGAGGAGGAGGGAGAGGAGCGAGAGGAAGGAGAGGAGAGGAGAGGAGAGGAGAGGAGAGGAGAGGAGAGGAGATACAGGATCCGAATCCGTCCATATAGCCATTATTAAGGTATGCTTCGCGTCTGTTCTTCTTGGGTATAAACTAGATACTAAGAAATGCCTTCCTACTTTATTTAAGAGATCCTTCTCATGTTAATCAGCACAAGCAGCAGAAACTGTACGGCTGAAGGTTTTTTCCCCACTTCCAGGAAGATAAATGAGCAAAACGTCTGGGTGACATGCGGTTAACAGCCTGTCACTCAAATGCCATGTTAGCCCAATTATTAAAAGCATCTGGCTGGAATTCATTTTTATTTTAATTAAACTCGGCACGGTAATCCACGGCTGTCTGGCTGAATAAATACTCCCAGGGAAGCAAATGTTGTATTTGAGGAACAATGTGAAATTAATATTTAAATGTTCATGGGTAGGTTCATTAACTGTGATGAGAGCCAAAAAAAAGCTGACTGTGGTTTTATGGTTTCTTTGCCTCAGCCTGCCCTAAGAATGTAGAGGGGGGGGAACCCTAAGTATTTATTAAACAGCTAAGGCAGCTTTGCTGAGAGAGCTTCCGCTAAGGCAGATCTCAACAGCGCCCGTTTATCACATCCTTCCAAATATACCTTGTGGATCGTACCAGTCTGGCCAACAACGTCCGTTTTTCTTCGTTGTTAAATTTCATGACGCCGGGCATCTCAAACTTCTGCCGTATCCAATCGCACTGTTCCACATCATTAATAAACATAAATTCCAGCCCTATGTGTTGACAGTAGGTATTCTGGAGCGCAAGGCAATGGATGTATAAATTAAGAGGCGGATATGACAGACAGGTCAATCAAGTTTACTTTACGGTCTGTTGCTACATCTTACATAAAACGGTGGTGTTTTCCTTATCCCTAGTATTACCTCCTTCAATGGCTGCGTTTGGTTTCCCCTGAGACATTCCTCGGACTATGGATATTAATTTACCGCCAACAACTAGTTAAACAAAAGTGTAGCAAAGAAATGATGCAACCACTTTGACCATCACTGAGTGTTGTATCTTATGATTTATGATGAATGTTTTTTATGATTATGATCATGATTTATCACTTGTTGCTTGTATGTACACTGAGAGCTTCTGCATTGGAGACAAATTCCTTGTGTGTCCAATCACACTTGGCCAATAAAGAATTCTATTCTATTCTATTCTATTCTATTCTATTCTATTCTATTCTATTCTATTCTATTCTATTCTATTCTATTCTATTCTATTCCATTCCATTCCATTCCATTCCATTCCATTCCATTCCATCCCATCCCATCCCATCCCATCCCATCCTTCTATTCCATTCCATTCCATTCCATCCCATCCCATCCCATCCTTCTATTCCATTCCATTCCATTCCATTCCACTCCACTCCACTCTACTCTACTCTACTCTAGTCCAGTCCAATCCAGTCCATTCTCCATTCTATTCTATTCTATTCTATTCTATTCTATTCTATTCTATTCTATTCTATTCTATTCTATTCTATTCTATTCTATTCTATTCTATTCCATTCTATTCCATTCCATTCCATTCCATTCCATTCCATTCCATTCTATTCTATTCTATTCTTTCTCTATTCTATTCAAAAAGATGAAGACTGAAGACCGCGGGGTCCTTGGTGCTCTCTGAGCTTGACGGTTTTCTTGCAGATGTTTCATGACCCAACTAGATTATATCATCAGGGCTAGAAGGAAGGGGGGGTTGATCTCCTTTTATATACTAGTGCCTTGCTCTGTCAGTGTTGCTGGAAGATTGAAAATTACCCAAGTCCCATTGAGAAGAAGAAGCAATCACACTGACCTCCAGCCGCCTGATAATCTCCCGTAAAGAAAGCATTGTCTCATTTCCTCCTATGAAGGTGGTTGTAGGCAGTCGGAATACTTTGTCCAAGTCAGATTCGTATAAGCCATAAAACCCTGCGACATGAACATTGTTAGCGAAGAGACAGGAAGACAGCAAGCCAAAATCAAACAAGACTCCCATATCCCAAGGTCCACCTGATATACATGCTCACCTTGTTCCCTTTCAGACTTTCCCTGCAAAGAATTATCTTTTCATGGGGAGAAGAAGTCTTACACGTTGACTGGATTCACACAACACATTGAATGACTGGCTAACTAACCCATGGTTTACTGAGGGAGCCATACGTAACTAGATTTGAGCAAGCTGTGCCACAAGACACGGCTGACGTATAGAACGACTAACGTGATGTGTGAAGGCCACCATTATACTGCTCAAGCATGGGTGTAGAGTGAACATACATGTGATACTCACTTGGAGATTTCTGCAACCAGGAGAGCAGCTTTTTCAAGGCCTTAGGATGCAAGTTAATGCCTTATCTATTGAAATATACAGTATATATATTTTCTTTCCCAGTGTTTCCTATTTTGGTATTAGTTTTCTTGGTTAATTTTTCGAGGATGGAGCTGACTTCTGAACATGTATATGGAGATTTTTAGTCATATAGGTCATGGTTGTCCCAAGGGTGCTTTTTCAGGAGGCAACTGGACTTCCTTTTTCCTAAAAGATGTTTCACTTCTCAACCAAGAAGCTTCTTCAGTTTCTTCAGAAGAAGCTTCTTGGATGAGAAGCGAAACGTCTTCAAGGCAAAAAAAAAAAAAAAAAGTCCAGTTGTGTCTTGAAAAAGCACCTTTGGGGTGACTTCTGAACATTTCTTAAAGTTCACCCCAGATTTCTGCTATTTAAAAACTCCTCTCTTCGGGCCTATACAGACAGACACAGAGAGAGACCCCCTTCAGTTAAGTACACAATGTATGTGTGAACATACGCAAAAATCCACGTACATACAGTAGTGGCCAAAATTTTGGAAACCTTTGGGGAAAAGTGTGTTTTTGAGGTTTGATGGCTAATAACACCACTTTTTTTTTTTTGTAGTAGTACCATAAAATTATATATCAATGGAAAGATAATTTAATCAAGAATGTAATGCAACAAAGTTTGTTCAATTATCTGTACTGTATTCTATGAAAAGTTATAGCCAAATAACCAGAAAAAGGAAGCACAACTTGCTTAGGTTGATGTCAGGTAGCTTTCCTTCATCTGATTGTAGCCAATGAGCACCAGTGTTTAGAGAGCCAATCGGGTGTCATCTTGTTTTGGCAATGAGCCAATCAGATCACGGTAGGATCCGGTTATTGATGTCCTGTATTGAAGCTGAGAGGAGGACATTTGTCAGTGTGTTATGTGATCGCTATCAAGTTGGTTCGGTTCTTTTGTGTTCTTTCATTTAGTGAGCTTGTAAAACGTAACAAAATTAAAGTCATGGTGCAAAGAGTTGACTGGTTGCCCAGAAAGCGAGGTAAAATAGTGTTATTAAGTGAACAAGGCTACAGTTATAAAGAAATTAGAAGAAAAATTGGTGGAAATTTAACCAAAGGTGGCATTTCTACTGTACACTTTTCCCAAAAGCTTTCCACAATTTTGGCCACTACTGTACATATAAAAAAAATGCTAATCTATTTTATGATAAACTAATACACATAATTAGAGGACAATCTCACTAAAGGAGACTTGGCTGCTATGTTCTAGTAGTGAAAGAAAATTGCAAAGCTTAGCTAACTTACGAGTTGCATTTGGTTTCCCTGAGACATTCCTCTGACTATGGATATTAATTTACTGCCGACGAGGTTTAAAACTCTCACCCAGTTTATCTATAGTAGTGATTAAATCCGATGGAACGAATGAATCCAGATCGGCATCCAGGATTCCTAAGGGATCCAACTGAGCCACATGGTGTCCCCGGATCTGAAGAGGTTAGAGTGGGAAAGAAGGGAAGTGGGAAAGGCGAAGAAAAGAACAAACATCACCCTAAACGGGGTCAATCAAAGAAGGAGCTCACCGAAATTCGTGGAATTACAAGGGTGCATAGAAGCATCAAAAGAAACGGCATGGATCCCCAGAGGATCAAGCTGAGCTTTGTAGTGCCCTACAAACTGAAAATAAGTACGCCTGTCATTGGGGTATGTCAACTATAATAAACCTTATCTTATGTAGTTTACAAAATGTGGCCCAATTGGCAATGAAACGCACCTTTATGTCCAATTGCAATTAATTAATTTTAAAATTAAAATTCGAAAGTGCCTTCCTTATAGCAGTGATGGAGAACCTTTTAGAGGCTGAGTGCCCAAACTGCAACCCAAAATCCACTTATGCATCGTCGAGTGCCGGGTGGGTGTGGCCCATTGGGTGGGCGTGGCCCAATTGGGTGGGCGTGGCCCATTGGGTGGGCATGGCTGCGGTGGTAACGGCAGACTGGTGGGACTAAAAAGTTCAACCTATCAATTCCAACTTTGCAAGATCTTTTTTTTTCCCACGAGAAGTTGAAATTGACTGATTGAACCTTTTTTTTTTTCCCGCACACGGCGGCGGAGGCCTAAAGCGAAAAGGTTTTATAAAACCCAGCTGAAGGCCTAGGACTGGGGCGACGGCGCGCGTGCCCACAGAGAGGGCTCTGCATGCCACCTGTGGCACGCATGCCATAGGTTCGCCACCACTGCCTTATAGCAAACAGACAGAACCCCATCTGCTGAGAACACAAGCTAGCACTGGGGAATTTCAGGGAATAATCCCAAATTGGGTCTTTCTGTCGTTACTCTGATGTTCGTGCGTGATACGATCTACGTAGAACCGTTTTATAATAACAATAATAATAATAATAAAGTTGGAAGGGACCTTGGAGGTCATCTAGTCCAACCCCCTGCTCAGGCAGGAAACCCTATACCATTTCGGACAAATGGCTGTCCAGTCCCTTCTTAAAAACTTCCAGTGTTGGAGCATTCACCGCTTCTGGAGGCAGGTTGTTCCACTGGTTAATTGTTCTAACTATCAGGAAGTTTCTCCTTAGTTCTAGGTTGCTTCTCTCCTTGGTTAGTTTCCATCCGTTGCTTCTTGTCCTGCCTTCAGGTGCTTTGGAGAATAGCTGGACTCCCTCTTCTTTGTGGCAGCCCCTGAGATACTGGAACACTGCTATCACGTCCCCCCTCGTCCTTCTCTTCTTTAAACTAGACATACCCAGTTCCAGCAACCATTCCTTATATGTTTTGATTAACTTCAATTCAGGCTTTAATTTGCTTAAATCTTTTCTACGTAGATTTGCACAGGGTCTAGGACAATTCATCACAGTCCGCTCGCCCTGGCCGACTTGCCGTGGAGCAATTCCAGGCGGAATAAATTCTTTGTATTATTTATCAAAGGGTTACAAAGGCTAGTAGTCACAGGAATGATTTCCTGTGATATAAGGGATCAAATAATTCTGTCGAAAACGTAGTCAACAAAAATAAAAGGAACTTAATGAATCCCATGGCGAGTTATCCAGTGGTGAGCTGGCCACTAGCGAACTGGCCATGATGAGTTGGCCGTGGCGAATTGGCTGGGGTGACTTGTCCCATTCCGATGTGCGTAGGTGGGTGTTAGTTGTGAAGTCGTATCCGACCCATCGTGACCCCATGGACAACGTTCCTCCAGGCCTTCCTGACCTCTATCATCTTCTGGAGTCCATTTAAGTTCACGCCTACTGCTTCAGTGACTCCATCCAGCCACCTCCTTCTCTGTCATCCCCTTCTTCTCTTGCCCTCAATCTTTCCCAGCATTAGGCTCTTCTCCAGTGAGTCCTTCCTTCTCATTAGGTGGCCAAAGTATTTGAGTTTCAACTTCAGGATCTGGCCTTCTAAAGAGCAGTCAGGGTTGATCTCCTCTAGGACTGACCGGTTTGATCGCCTTGCAGTCCAGGGGACTCGCAGGAGTCTTCTCCAGCACCATAGTTCAAACGCCTCAATTCTTTTGGCGCCCAGCCGTTCTTATGGTCCAACTTTCACAGCCATACATTGCAACTGGGAATAGCATTTAGATTTATATACCGCTTCACAGTGCTTTGCAGCCCTCTCTAAGCAGTTTGCAGAGTCGGCCTCTTGCCCCCCCAACGATCCGGGTCCCCATTTTACCGACCTCGGAAGGATGGAAGGCTGAGTCAACCCTTGAGCCAGTGAGACTCGAACTGCTGGCAGTCGGCAGAAGTAGCCTGCAATACTGCATTCTAACCACTACGCAACCACGGCTGTTTTATGTTATGAAATAAATTTCCTATCACTCAGTCATCTGGTCAATATATTAACACAGGGACACACACACACAGTCCTGGGACACTGAATATAATTAAAAAGTCAAGAGAATTAGGAAATAAGACTTTCCCTTCTGAATGCCCTGTTTGCACATACAGCATTGGATGAGATACTGTATGGCTTCCTATTTACAAGAGATGACTGCTCTTTCGGTTGCTTTGAACATATTTCACTTAGAAGGAGTGTACTGTAAACAGTTTTCTTCAGTTCTGCTCAGCTGGTATTTATATTACAAATAAACCAATTTATGTTCTCAAGAAGAAACAGAACACACAGCAGAAGAATGTACAGTAGGTCTTCTGTTGGGGATATGTTACAGAGATAGGCACAATCTTCCTTCCTTCCTTCCTTCCTCCCTCCTTCCCTTCCCCCTTCCTCTATTTTATTAAAGAATAGATTCTTATTTAGTTGCTGCTGCTAAATAACCATGCAATGCTGTTTTATTCAGTGTAATTTCTAAGATTGTTGCTTATTGTGAACAGTTTAAGTCTGTAGTCCTTCCTTCCTCTTTCTTCGGCTTCACATGTGATGGATGCTACCGAATTATGTGATGGATGCTACCGAATTATGTGATGGATGCTACCGAATTATGTGATGGATGCTACCGAATTATGTGATGGATGCTACCGAATTATGGAAACCAGGCACAGAAATGGTATAGAGTGAAAACTATTGTTCCCGGTTAAAATCACCCAAGAACAACATGGATCGTTATGCCTGGTGGCGCTCTTTCTACCCTTTAGAAATTAAGATTAAGAACCTTCACAAAATCAGATGTTTCCTTCGGCGGGAGAGTGTAAAGCTGGGCAACTTTGGCAGACGTTTAGTCAACGTTTCCAAGAGCATTTTCAAATGGAAATGGTGGAGAGTCCTCTCGTTCGCTTACCTGGTAGGCTCTGATCAAGGACTGGACTGCCAGATGGTCTTCAACCAGCTTCTCCGCCTTCCCGGGCGCTTTGGTCAGCCCATGGCTTTGGATGAGCGATGTTTTGGTTTCGGAAAGGTCTGGCAAAGACGAAGGAAGGGGCTGTCCAGGAAGAGCCTGAGCAGTAGCATTACGGAAAAATAAATCCCAAGACTGAGATGGTGGAGGGCAGGAGAGAGAGGAGTGAGAAACGGTTAGTTTTCCAACAATGTAGTATTGCATCAGAGCTGCCTCAACTTGGTCTTCTGAGTAAAAACATCCTAACTCCACTTGTTGAGAAAGGTATCTTTTACTGGGCCTCAAGTGAATTGCAGCAATGCAAAGCCAGAGCTAAGGGTTCTGTGGGAAGTCAGCCCGCCCCCCGCCCCCCAGAGAAGGAAATATTAAAAGGGCAGAATATATTTCCCTAAAGGATTTTAAGAGCAGAAACCAACCCTGCAGGCCCCAAGTCTCTCTGTCCCAAGCAGAAACCAAATCTGCAGAAATGCAGATGTGATAATCTTGTCAGGAAGACTGGAGTCAGGAAGCTGGGATTAGGAAGAAAGATCTCTAGAGTCAACACCAAAAATCTAAGAGTCATCAGCCCCAGCCCCTGAGAAGCAGGATATGACCCTTGGGACATAATAGGATTAACCCACCACCATCAGAATACCAGAAAGGCACACTCAGACTCAGGTCAGAATGCGTGACACGGGAAATACAAAGCCTGAAACAGGAACAGAAAACAACTCCAAACAAAAGGCTCCAGAGGGTATAAAAACTCACTCCCTACATGTGCTCATTCTCTTTCTTCCAGAGCCTTCTTCCTGTCTGGCTCTCCTCTTCAATAAACTGCAACCTTCTTTCTAAAGCAGTCGCCATGTTGTTTATCCCTGGCTTGGATGAATCACGATGAAGACTTTTCTTTCAACAGTTCGCTTGCTCAATTTTCCCAGTTAACTTTCCTCCCTTAGGCCCTTCCCATTGCTTGTCTCTCCTTCTCCAATCAATTTTAAAAGAGATGTCTTGGAAACAGTCACTCTACCCGTTGGCAGTCTTCTCCCAGGGAAACGGCCTTGAAGACTACCTCGGTTCTCACAGAGAGCTGTTCCCACAATTCAGGTTCACTTTCCCCCAAGCCCTCCCCCTTGCTTCCAGCCTCCCCCCAGGGTTCATGGCAGACTGCCAGCGAGGTGGCAGTTCTGACATACTGATCCAAACAACAGCCCTCGCTTTGACTTCCTTTTTCCTACTTCCACATCCTAAACCTCCCATCCAGGTCTTCACACACACATCCCATGATCCTCCTCGCTGAAAAACCAAAGGCAGCCATTGGACATTTATTAGGAAATTATTATTATTATTAAATGCCCGGTGACATTTGGATTCAACAGTTACAATCAGAAATGACCAATGGATTTATATATTGATCTTTCCATGTTGAAGCACGTCTCACTGTGGAATAATCCTGCATGCATCTGTAGATATAATTGTTATCCTCTCCACTATCGCTGAAGGGGGAATCTCTCTCGAAATATATATTTCAAATATATTATTTGATCCGTAGCAATTCAGTCACTGCAAAACGTTTCTTCTCAATATAGACGTCTTCATGGTATTCTCCCTAGGAGATGCCCCCCTCAAAAGTTTATTTTAAAATATTCTAGAATACTTAAGATGTAAATCTGTGGAATATTTGCCTGTACAACTTCTAAGATCAATCACTGCATTTTGTGAACCTAAGCACTGATTTAAAAAAAAATCCGATGGAAAAGTAGGCCATACCCAGCAGCTAATAAAAAATACAGCGTTCTGGAGGAAAAGCATAAGCTATTAAGTAGCAGTGTTCGTTATAAAGCTTTATAACTTAAAGTTTATTTAAATGTTTAGTAATAAAGGTTTCTTTTATTCACATGGGTTCAACAATGTGCTGACATTCTCAACCAATCTAATAGCTTAGGCTTTGTGAACGAAAATAGTTCATCCCTGAAGCTCCAAATGATTAAAGTTGAGAAGTTAGAATGCAATGTTGCTACGCCACATTTGAGAAAGAACAAAGCACAAGAACACCTAACTTAATTAACAAACTATGTACAAATAAACTTCCTTTCCCGTCCACTCTTCTGTCTGCAGCAGATCATGCTGCACAGCAATCGTATATACTAGACTTCACGAGACAAGATAACCATAATAAAATTATAATATTTGTAAGAGGAACGTAAAAGCCGAATAACTGTGGAAGAAAACCTGCTGGTGTTCCCCTATTAATTCAAGTTTTATTTCGGAAAACGTAAAGGGACTTTCTCCTCTGAATTTCAAATCTATATAAACAAGCAGAACACACAGCGCTGAGATGAAACAGAAGCACAAACATCAATTTTAGTAAAAAAAAATTAAAAGGGGAAGTGTCCTAACGAGTCTTAAGATATATAAACCTTACCTTATGCACGCTGTTTGGGTCTTCAAGCCACGCATAATACATTTCTTCAACATAGGTCGAATTGCTCCCGCTCAAAAATGGCTCTTTCACCCCGGGGGAAACGTAAGGCCGACTTGGCAAAAACGCTGTCCGGTTTACATTCCTCTTCGCGAAGGAAGAAATGCCACAACATTTCAGAGTACTAGCGAGCAAGCGCAGGTGGCTCATATTTCATCGATGGGGGACTATGGAAAAGGAAAAAACGGACAACACACGAGAGTTACCTTATAACAAAACACAGACTGTGTTACCAATAGAAGAGAATATTTGTAGCTCAGCATTGAACTGTGGGGTCTTTGGTGCTCTCTGAGCTTGGTTGTTTTCTGGCGGACATTTCATTACCGATCTAGGTAACATTATCAGTGCTAGAAGGGAGTAAGGTTTGTGGAGAGGAGGCGGAGAAGGAGAAAGAGAAGGAGAACTGTGGGGTCATTGGTGTTTAATAACAACAACAACAACAACAACAACAACAACAACAACAATAACAATAACAATAACAATAACAATAATAATAATAATAATAATAATAATAATAATAATAATAATAATAATAATAATAATAATAATAAATAATAATAATAAATATAATAATAATAATAATAATAATAATAATATAATAATAATAATAATAATAAGTTGGAAGGGACCTGGAGGTCATCTAGTCCAGCCCCCTGCTCAGGCAGGAAACCCTATACCATTTCGGACAAATGGCTGTCCAGTCTCTTCTTAAAAACTTCCAGTGTTGGAGCATTCACCGCTTCTGGAGGCAGGTTGTTCCACTGGTTAATTGTTCTAACTGTCAGGAAGTTTCTCCTTAGTTCCAGGTTGCTTCTCTCCTTGATTAGTTTCCATCCGTTGCTTCTTGTCCTGCCTTCAGGCGCTTTGGAGAATAGCTTGACTCCCTCTTCTATGTGGCAGCCCCTGAGATAGTGGAAGACTGCTATCAGTCCCCCCTCGTCCTTCTCTTCATTAAACTAGACATACCCAATTCCAGCAGCTGTTCCTTGTATGTTTTAGCCTCCAGTCCCCTAATCATCTTTGTTGCCCTTCTCTGCACTCTTTCTAGAGTCTCAACATCTTTTTTATATCGTGGTGACCAAAACTGGATGCGATATTCCAAGTGTGGCCTTACCAAGGCATTGTAAAGTGGTATTAACACTTCACGTGATCTTGATTCTATCCCTCTGTTAATGCAGCCTAGCACTGTGTTGGCTTTTTTGGCAGCTGCAGCACACGGCTGGCTCATATCTAAGTGATACAGACGTTTCATTACCCAACTAGGTAACATCATCATGCTAGAAAGGAAGTGGGCTGAGCAAATGGACAGAGTCAGTAATGGGATTCAAATAGGTGAACCACCGGTTCTCTGTGTGGATGCCACTTCCGGAAGTCCATTCTGGGGCCTGGGCAACAAAAAAATTAGCTACCGGTTCTGCCGAAGTGGTGCGAAACGGCTGAATCCCACCACTGGATGGAGTTTCTTACAAGCAAGGAAAGCTATATCTAATTCTGTTGGTGTTCTTAGAATGCAGTGCTGTCATTAATCCTGTTAAATGTCTTTATTTTTTTTCCCCACAGATATTCAAGTCAGTGTGAAGTGAACCAGCCCGCCTGTTGAGTCTTCCTTCCAAAAATAGGACATGCTCAAACAATGGTGGTCAAGATCAGCAAGAGAGTGAGTAGAGCATCGCAATGCAAGGGTCACATCTTTAGAATGACCATGAGTGACCACACAGGTCCCAAAATGGCACAGGCCTCCATTGCAACGCTGTTGACCTTCTTAGCACCTTCCCACGGAGACAGCCATGTCTCCAAATCATACTCCAAATCCACTCTCCCAAATAATTTTCCCAGGATGCCACTTTAAGTACTGGGAAGAATCACCCATCCTCCAAAGGGCTGAAGATTCAATGGGAACATCCATCCTTGGTAGCTCCTCCCACTCTTAGAATATTCCTCTCTTAGGATGGATGTGTTTTGTGCTCCAAAAATGGCAGAAAATAAAAGCTAGGTCCAACTTTGGCAACTTTGGGACCTGTGGACCTGACGTCCCAGCGTGGTTGAAGTCTACAGGCATTAAGATTGCGAATGTTGGACACCTCTGGGCTAGATCCACCTCTGGAGTCACAGAAAATTGTTTAATCTTAAAGGATGAAGATTCCTGATTAGCATGACTTAGAGTAAAACTATAACTATATTATAACTATAGAATCAGTATTCCAGTATTTGAGGGGCTGCCACAAAGAAGAGGGGGTCAACTTATTTTCCAAAGTACCAGAAAGCAAGACAAGAAATAATAGATGGAAACTAATCAAGGAGAGAAGCAACCTAGAATTAAGGGGAAACTTCCTAAGAATGAGAACAATTAACCAGTGGAACAGCTTGCCTCCATAAGTTGTGGGTGCTTCATCACTGGAGGTTTTTAAGAAGAGACTCGACAGTCACTTGTCTCAAATTGTATAGGGTCTCCTACTTGAGCAGGGGATTGGACTAGAAGACCTCCAAGGTCCCTTCCAGCTCTACTCTGATTGATTGATTGATCAGTGGTCTTTTGATTTTCAACTGCTGCTCCCTGCTCCCATTTCTGATACTGCTTTGTGCGTTTCTGCCCACATTTACGTAAACACTGGGCCACTGTTACTGTATGCCAAAAATCTTAAAGGCAGTTCAAAAGCCTAAAGGCATGATTCAAAATTATTTTTTTTAATAAAAATATACACAATCCTCACAAACCTCACGCTCATCACACCATGGGAGCAAATCTTGTCTTCCAAATGCCTGTGATTTGTTTAGCCATCGATGGGAATGTAGACATTGTCAATTACACACATATTGTTCCAGCTTGTAACGTATTGTTAACAGTATCAACCTGGCATATCTACTCCTCTTTGATTCATTGAGTAAACCAGAATT
>JALGBA010004177.1:250000-252500 GCA_023970755.1 Azemiops feae | reverse complement strand
CAAGGAGAAGGTTGACAAAGAAAAACATCTTGGAAGACTATCATTCTGGGGAAATTATACAGAGCAGAACTCTTAACAGTTTTTTGTGTGTGTCAATGAATAAGGTGGTGAAATCCAATTAATTAATCTATCCCTGTGAATTTTCAGAACTCTGATCAGTGATACGAGTCTGTAAAGCATCAGAAGTGACTGAAAAACCCTTTAGAAGAAGGCTGTGTTCTCATTTCTCATCACAGCTAATGGACACAGCACTGCTGGACCGCAAACGTGAAATTGCTTCTCCATAGGCCTCTCACTGGCCCTCTCAGGTACTTTTTAGCGTGATTCGGATTCAAATATTGGTGTCCGGAGCAGCTTTTGTTTGCTGAAGGAAAGGGCCATAGCATCCGTCTATGAAAAGGACTGCAAGGCGATCAAACCGGTCAGTCCTAGAGGAGATCAACCCTGACTGCTCCTTAGAAGGCCAGATACTGAAGTTGAAACTCAAGTACTTTGGCCACCTAATGAGAAGGAAGGACTCACTGGAGAAGAGCCTAATGCTGGGAAAGATTGAGGACAATAGAAGAAGGGGACGACAGAGAACGAGGTGGCTGGAGGGAGTCACTGAAGCAGTAGGCGTGAGCTTAAATGGACTCCAGAAGATGGTAGAGGACAGGAAGGCCTGGAGGAACATTGTCCATGGGGTCGCGATGGGTCGGACACGACTTCGCAACTAACAACAACAACATGAAAAGGAATGGATCAGTTGCACTTGAGTTTGCTCCACAACTCAGCCGTGATGAGTATAAAATGTATTGTAAGTCGATTTGGTGCTGTATCTGCAGCCTGATTAATCTCCAACTTTATTCATTAAAATAGCATTTTGTTCAAGAATGCAATAGATGACGGTCACGTTTATGCACCAAAATATATAAACGACTATCCAATTGCCCCTTCTTTCGGTCATTTAAGCACACAATTCTCAACAATGTTTCCCTCCTTTATTTTTCACTTCCTTGACAAAACTGTCAAGATGTGATGGTCCTGGGTCAGATGGTGTCACTATATCCTGTTTTAAGTTGGTCGGATGGGATGCCAAAACTCTACTCCCATTTCTGAATTATCAAATACTGTGTTTGTTTTACAAAACAAAATGGAGGCAGCAGGTGCTTTTCCCAAAGTGAGAGAGGCCCACTCCTATTTCCATATGCCAACAGTCCCAGAAGCAATATTAAAAGCAAACTAAGAGAGTGCCAGATAGAACATCTTCAGAAAAGACTGTTGAATCATGGTTGATAATGATTCTGGATTTAGATCTGGATTGTTACTAAAAGACCCAGTTTGATATAATGGTTAAGGCCCGGAAATCAGGAGATTATGAGTTCTAGTCCTGCTTTAAGCATAAAACCAGTTGGACAATCCGGGGCCAGTCACTGTCAGACCTAGGGAAAAAATAATATTGAAAAGTAAGAGCTCTCGTATCACTCTAAGGTTGTCCTTGGATGACCCTGATTTACAGCTCATCGTTCCAATCTAAAAGAGGATCTGCTCTTTGGTTTTTTCCTGAAAATGTAGGAACAAGACTCATAGAAAATCTTTTTTTCTCCAAGTGCCTAAAGACCTATTAAGGTCTTTATTCTGTTGTCCAGAATAACCTCATCCATAGGATAAGACTATCAACTGTAGAATTTACATTCCTTTGGGCTTCGACCAAGCTCATGAAAGCTTAGGTGATTTAATAAAATGTGTTAGTTGGAAAGATACTGATTTAACAGAACAGAACAGAATAACAGAGTTGGAAGGGACTTTGGAGGTCTTCTAGTCTAGTCCAAACCCCTGCTCAGGCAGGAAACCCTATACCATTTCAGACAAATGGTTGTCCAATCTCTTCTTAAAAACTTCCAGTGTTGAAGCATTCACAACTTCTGGTGGCAAGTCGTTCCACTGATGAATTGTTCTAACTGTCAGGAAGTTTCTCCTTAGTTCTAGGTTGTATCTCTCCTTGATTAATTTCCATCCGTTGCTTCTTGTCCTGCCTTCAGGCGCTTTGGAAAAATAGGTTGACCCCCCCCCCTCTTCTTTATGGCAGCCCCTCAAATACTGGAACATTGCTATCATGTCATCCCTTCTGGGCCCTCTTTCCTTTTCTTCACCAACGCAAGCCCCTCTCTCACATTATGCTAGCCCAGTTTTGGGTGCTGCCTCCACTCCTGTCCCCTCATTCATTTTCAAAGACTTAACACCAGCTTTCCTCCTACAATTTCTCTGAAATCTCGCTGAAATCTTCTATATTTGCCACCCTGTCCAGATGTGAATCTGATCCTCATGACCTCTGGCTCTTATATAGTGGCATGTTGAATTTCTCTGGTCCAAAGGAAGCAATCTAAAATCTGTTTTGTTTTGTTTTGTTTTGTTTTTTGGAATCCTTTTAGTCCGGGGGTAGGCAACCGTGGCTCTTTTATGACTTTTGGACTTCAACTCCCAGAATTCCTGAGCCAGCCATGCTGAGGGGAAAGGGAGA
>JALGBA010004177.1:122500-245000 GCA_023970755.1 Azemiops feae | reverse complement strand
CTGCGGGCGGTCGCTGATGTTTAGCGGCGCGTATTTATAAACCGACAAACAAAAGCGAAACCCAAACCGAGGGAAGCGTCATAGAAAAGAAAGAAAAAAGGAAAAGATACACGTGAGTGGAAGTCAACTTCTGTAATGGTAATGGACCTGCAAGACCGGGCAATGAGGAGCAACGAAGGAAATGGTCAGGTAAAAGGCAGCTTATCCCACAGTAGGGGATAATAAACAGAAGAGCACTGACACTGACATCCCCTAAACCAGGGGTCTTCAAACTTGGCCCTTTTATGACTTGTGGACTTCAACTTTACAAGGCCTTGGTAAGGCCACACTTGGAATACTGCAGTTTTGGTCACCACGATGTAGAAAAGACGTTGAGACTCTAGAAAGAGTACAGAGAAGAGCGACAAAGATGATTAGGGGACTGGAGGCTAAAACATATAAGGAACAGTTGCTGGAATTGGGTATGTCTAGTTTAACGAAGAGAAGGACGAGGGGGGACATGATAGCAGTCTTCCAATATTTCAGGGGCTGCCCCAAAGAAGAGGGAGTCAAGCTATTCTCCAAAGCGCCTGAAGGCAGGACAAGAAGCAACGGATGGAAACTCATCAAGGAGAGAAGCAACCTAGAATTAAGGAGAAATTTCCTGACAGTTAGAACAATTAACCAGTGGAACAACCTGCCTCCAGAAGCGGTGAATGCTCCAACACTGGATGTTTTTAAGAAGAGACTGGACAGCCATTTGTCTGAAATGGTATAGGGTTTCCTGCCTGAGCAGGGGGTTGGACTAGATGACCTCCAAGGTCCCTTCCAACTTGACGATGATGATGATGATGATGCCAAGGGCTTCAGAAGAAACCCTCCCTAGTTTTAGGGCTATAAAGGGGACAAGAAGTACTTTCAAACCTGCCTTACCAGGTAGACCAGACTTGTTACAACCAGACGAGCTTTTTTTTCTATTTTATTGCAAGATTTCATTAACAGAATCTGATGAAAGTGAACGTACTTCTCTCCCCCCCCCCATCTGCTTTACAGCCGAAGAAATTAGGGAGAGTCTCTTTCAAGACCCTTGGCCCGCCCACGCTGGGTTACGCAACCATTGCCCTGGCTGCATCTCGTTGTTCGGTGTCCCAAGGCCATTCCCACACACCACTACATCTCTTGGTAACAACGGTGTCTGTGCCGCTTTCTGGGCTGTTATGGAAATAGCTCGCCACTGCCTCCTTCTGGATCTTTCTTGTAACATCTCATCTTCCTCAGAAATTCTTCGCATCCTTCCATTCAAACACTGAGATGAGCCATGGTATACATTCCCCACTAATTAGTTGAGCTGTGCTGGCTCAGGAATTCTGGGAGTTGAAGTCCACGAATCATAAAAAGGCCAAGTTTGAAGTCCCCTGCCCTAAACTCTGCTGAAGATGTTACCTAGCCTGGTAACAAAACGTTTGGAAACCAACCCACAAGCCCGGAGAATGAACCTTCGCCCTCAAGGTAGTAGATGTCATTATGAGATGATCCACCATTTGTTGATCAATCCTTCCCCCACCCCCCAAAAAAAAGACTTTGAGATTTTCTTTTTCAAATAAATGCAGGGTCAACAAATACGAAGGCCATCTGAAATATATTTAAAGCTTTTTACCCCGGCTAAAAGTACAGCACGGGCTTGACAGAAGCATCCGAAGGAAGAAAATTTTACTGTAGTAATTCGGAAAGGCAAGAAAAAAGGAAGGACTGAATATGCATGTGATAAATTATACCGTGGAACTGAACAATGCTTTCAGGTCTGCTAAACTGGCACTTGATCCACCCCATGAATATTCATATAATAACGGTACTAAATAAACCACTGGGAACAGCAGAAAGCTGGAAACTGTTAGCTTCTCAGCTGAAACAACACGGTGTAAGTTTCTCTGGGAAAAATACATAATAATGGAGGGGCAATTAATTTTTGGATTTCTATACTTGTCTTATAAGGAGTTTTAAGCAGTTCTAAAGGTGAGCAATTGGAAAGTTTTCTGAACGGAATAAATTTGGCAAAATTTCCTCATGCTTATTCAAGGAAATTAACTGTACATTTAATGCTGCAGGAAACATTTAATACAATTAGTTTGATGAGATTCAGGGAGGCCCCAGTGCAGATAGTTTTCCTAGAGAATGGTACAATATAAAAAATATAAAGAGAGCTCAGGTCCTTTAGTGTTAGAAATATCCAATAAATCCTTTGAAAATTAGTTCATATTGGTTTGGTTTTTTTCTTGCAGACGTTTCATTACCCAACTAGGTAACATCAGTGCTAGAAGAAAGTGAGTAGAAGTTTACAATATGAAGGTCCAAATAAGGATTATTCTGAAATTGAGTAAGAGTCCTTACGCAGAATGCCAGAGGTGAAACCCAAGTCCAATTTTATTGCATGTGTATTCAGGTCCTTCTCTGCAAGTTAGAGATTACCTTGCAAGACAACATATGATTGGTTGCATCCCGCCAACTTAGACGGGCTTTCACCCGTGTAAAAATAGCTCATTAAAACTTTTGAGCATTGGAGTGGAGGGACACGAAGTGGCCTACTTTAAAATATTTGTTTTTGTTAGTTGCGAAGTCGTGTCCGACCCATCGCGACCCCATGGACAACGTTCCTCCAGGCCTTCCTGTCCTCTACCATTTTCTGGAGTCCATTTAAGCTCATGCCTACTGTTTCAGTGACTCCATCCAGCCACCTCATTCTCTGTCGTCCCCTTCTTCTATTGCCCTCCATCTTTCCCAGCATTAGGCTCTTCTCCAGTGAGTCCTTCCTTCTCATTAGGTGGCCAAAATATTTGAGTTTCAACTTCAGGATCTGGCGATAGATAGATAGATAGATAGATAGATAGATAGATAGATAGATAGATAGATAGATAGATAGATAGATAGATAGATAGATAGATAGATAGATAGATAGATAGATAAAGATAGACAGGCAGACAGAGATAGAGATAGATAGCTAGATAGATAGATAGATAGCTAGATAGATAGATAGATAGATAGATAGATAGATAGATAGATAGATAGATAGATAGATAGATAGATAGATAGATAGATAGATAGATAGATAGATAGATAGATAGATAGATAGATAGATAGATAGATAGATAGATAGATAGATAGATAGATAGATAGATAGATAGATTTGTTGTTAGTTGCGAAGTCGTGTCCGACCCATCGCAACCCCATGGACAACGTTCCTCCAGGCCTTCCTGTCCTCTACCATCTTCTGGAGTCCATTGAAGCTCACGCCTACTGCTTCAGTGACTCCATCCAGCCACCTCATTCTCTGTCATCCCCTTCTTCTATATATTTATATATATTTAATATATTCCATGTTTAAGAACGGCCTTAAGACACCTGTGGTGAAATGATGAAAGATGGGCTATATTTTAAGGGCTGCTTCTTTTGTCTCTCCAATACTCAAATTTGCCTGGCTCTTGAAAAAGAAATTATTGCATCACTTGTGAAGTGTGTGAGTGTGTGAAGCAGGATATCGTGTTGAATGAAAATATCATTGCATGTACGTGAATTTGGTTTTCTGATCAGCTAACAAGCTGAAGTTAAAATATCTGCATGGCTGGCATTTTATAAATATAATTTCTGCTCAAAACTCCTCAGGCCCCAACAGAAATAATGATGTTAAATCTCAGCGTTGTAATTACTATACTATAACATGCCGAACAGTTTGAGGTTCTGAGAGATTTAATTACTGGGTTTGTTGGGTCTTTTGATAAAAAAAAAAGAAGGAAAGGAATATACATATACAACTATTCCAATTTATTTTCATGACATTTTGCTCCGAATCCAATCAATTTATGGTTAGCATAAGGGAAAAGTGTCATTTGATAAAAGAATATGGTTGTTCCAAGCATATTTCTTAACAGTTAATTTGGACAACTGATGTTGTATTATAAAGAAACATTTACTAAGGTTACGAAGCAGTAAACTGTAAGGATTGGACTTGAAATTCTAGGGAAGACTTTCAGAGTTTCTGGTACAGAAAGCTGCTATCATAAAAGTTGAATTAGCATGAATTCAATTGAAATGTGGAATGGTTTGTTTGCCCAGTAATTTTACTTATTTAATTGTGAGTTCCCAGCTTTAACGTCTGAGGTCTACCAACTGCATTTAGAGTCAAAGCTAATTAACTTCAGTTTTGTAGATTGAACAAAAAATAGAGATAGACTATATTTCATTTTATATTTTGGTTTTCACAGCTGGGACTTTTTTGTAATTGGCCAGAAATTCCTCACTGAGGAAGGAAGGAAGGAAGGAAGGAAGGAAGGAAGGAAGGAAGGAAGGAAGGAAGGAAGGAAGGAAGGAAGGAAGGAGGGAGGGAGGGAGGGAGGGAAGGGAAAGGAAAGGAAAGGGAAAGATTATAAGTAGCCAGTGTTCCTTGATCCATCTCCTGGAGAACACATAGAGCAGGGGTGTCAAACTGCCAGCCCACGGGCCGGATGCATCATGCCAAAAACCGTGTCCACCCCAGCTCCGGCAACGGGGGAAAAGTCGCGATACGTCACGACACGTCACTTGATGTTGCGAGTTTGACACCCCTGACATAAGAGTGTTGGAAGCTTGCATAATGGCCAGCAAGAAATATTGTCCTTCTCACATTACTATAAAATATCCAGAAAAGAGTTTTCAAAAGTTTTTAAAATATTTTATTATTTTAATATACGCGGTCTTCAAAAGTAGTAGCATTGAGCTTGGGTCAATGAGGGTTTGAATAGGGGGCGTTTTTTCAAGGATCATCCGAGGACGAACCTGAAGCCTTATACAAATACTGTAATGCTGTGCAGTGTCACCTCTAAACACTAACATTTTCCCGTTTCATCTCTGCGCGCTTTTAAAATAGAAAACTTACCAATTTAACATGAGAAGCATCTTGAATTTTGTAGGAGATCCTCAGAGAGGGCCTTGAAATCTTCACCTCACCATAAGTCTCCATAACATGCAAACATTCCAGATGCATTTGGTATTAACTTCTGGAATGAGCGCTGTGTCAAGCTTTAAACCTAAGCTGTAAAGCTTAAACTGCTAGCTCATCGGTATTGAGCAAACATATTGCTTTTGTTGTTAGTTGCGAAGTCGTGTCTGACCCATCGTGACCCCATGGACAATGTTCCTCCAGGCCTTCCTGTCCTCTACCATCTTCTGGAGTCCATTTAAGCTCACGCCTACTGCTTCAGTGACTCCATCCAGCCACCTCCTTCTCTGTCGTCCCTTTCTTCTCTTGCCCTCAATCTTTCCCAGCATCAGGCTCTTCTCCAGTGAGTCCTTCCTTCTCATTAGGTGGCCAAAGTACTTGAGTTTCAACTTCAGGATCTGGCCTTCTAAAAAGCAGTCAGGGTTGATCTCCTCTAGGACTGACCGGTTTGATCGCCTTGCAGTCCAGGGGACTCGCAGGAGTCTTCTCCAGCACCATAGTTCAAAGGCCTCAATTCTTTGGCGCTCAGCCTTCCTTATGGTCCAACTTCCACATATTGCTAACTTGTGCTAATACAACGGAGGGTCTGTCCACGATAGGTGAGGCCACTGATACGTAAATGAACATGCTAGATCTCTTTTAACCACCATCTGTGTGTCGCTCCATTCTGAATTGCAGCAAGTCTGCAAAAACAAGCTGACAGGTTGTGTAGAAATGGATGGGAAGACTGTAATGGGGGCATCAGGAAAGAGAAGTTTCATATACAGCTCGTAGGTTGCCTTCACTTAAGCAATGATAAATGCATGAGGGATCGGCTGCAAACATAACAGGACCATAAATATGAAGCTTGTTCAGTGGCGGGGATGTCAGAAAACTACAGCAGCTGATATTTTACATTTTATAAATTGTGCCAATTTGTTAAAAAAAAAAAGTTAAGTATGTTTGGAAAAGATAGGCAGTCACCGGGATATTTTAACTCTTTCCCGACGCTCATTAATCTTAGCCCATTTCATTCCCAGAAAAGCCATTTTTAATTCAATACAGACCACAGTGGCATTTCTAAAAGGGGGAAGTTGGAAACCAACTGGATGGTAGAGATTTAAGTCTTCCATGGCATTTTGTTGCTCTTGTTTTAGATTAACACTCTCACTCCCAAGAAACAAGATGTCCGAGTTAAAAAAATGGTTGACTATCAATAGCCAGGTTTTGGGAAATGTCTACAAGAAATGAAGAATCCTTTGTCCTGGGTTCAACAATTCTGTTTGTCAACACCTCCCTTGCTTTTGAAGCTCAAGAGAGCTATCTGAAGAGGGGGCCAACTTATTCTCCAAAGCACCTAAAGGCAGGACAAAAAAACAAGGTCCCTAATCAAGCAGAGAAGCAGCCTAGAAGTAAGGAGAAATTTCCTGACAGAACGATTAATCAGTGGAAGGGCTTGCCTTCAGAAGTTGTGGATGTTCCATCACTGGGGGTTTTTTTGAGAAGAGATTGGATAGCCATTTGTCTGAAATGGTAAAGAGTTTCCTGCCTGAGCAGGGGGTTGGACTAGAAGACCCCCAAAGGTCCCTTCCAACTTTGTTAATCTATTTGGTGTCCCCAATACCCGCAATTAGGTTATGAAAAATTATGAGTCAATTGCCTATGTAGCCTAAGCAAAAGAGTAACTCTGCAAGGTGTTTTATTTAGGATGTAACTTCTCCATGCACTGTTTGTTCTTGCTCTTCCAGTGTGAACATATTTTGCACGCATTATATATAGGTCCATCATGATGCACGTGTTATAATTGTAATATTAACGGTTTAGACATATATGATCTGTCAATAGTTGCATTGAAAGCTTTGTTTGTTGTCTTTTGTTTTTATTACTCTTAGAAATGGCGTCAGAGGCAAAGACACATGCAGGAACATGTTTTTTTGAAACAACCTCTAGTTGTTCCTGCCATGTTTTGGCGTATTGTTGATATCTGGTAAACTTTCAAAATTTATTAGTGTTGTATATCAATGATAGCATGACCTCTGTAGATGCCATATAATCAATCAATCAATCTTTCAAAAATGCTGGTTTTTCTCCTGACTTCTTTATTAGTTTTCTGCTCTCTTATTTTGGGGTGATGATAATGAGGATCATCACTTTTTTTTTTTAAAGGCACATCAGAAATCAAGGGAGACACGCATGCTCTACTAATTGCATTAAAAATTAACAATATATGAACAATATTTTTTAAAATGCCTTTTTTTGAAGGAAATTGTATTTTAAAAACGATTGATAATTTTGACAATTTAAAAGCACGGTAAATGAAAAGTCATTTTGATCGTCTGGTTTAAACTACGAGGATTTCCTGATGACTGATCCAAGTATCCGCCCGGTCCAGCTCTACTTAGCTTTTTTTAAAAAAAATAGCTAAAATTGACTAATTGTTACCGTCTTCTAGATGGACAATTTTCACAGCAGAAGGTGCAATTGGAAAAGCCACTCTTGTCTCCCTATTTGAATTCCCAGATTAAAATTCAGCCTTTGGTTGGAAAACGTTCCCCACGTGGGTTTTCCATAAAGCGACACAAAGTAAAATGCAATGTTCACAAAATGGGGGTGGTATAAACTTAGCAATTCTCACAAGCAATTCTTTGCTCTAACCCTTTCCCAGGAGAGTCGCTGTTTCTGAAGAACAGATGCTTCTTTCAATAATTAAAAAAAAAAAAAATCTCCTGAAGAACTATCTCTCTTTTATTCAACTCCAGGCCTTTTGTTTTTAAACAATGATATTTTTCCCTTGGGAAGCGGGAGAGATTTTAAAAGGTCAGAAAGAACCAAGATTCAAATTCCCTGCTGTTGGTGGAGTAGCAGTGGGGTGGGGAAACACATTTCAACCTGTCTTTGAGGTTGAAAAGAAAAGAATGATTATTCAGAAGTGAAGGGTAACAAGTGAAGACAAAAAGTTGGCGTTCAATTAAACTGTAGAGCAACTTGAAAGACACACAAGCCCTTTGTGTGTGTGGTTTTCTTTTAGCGTCAAGGTTGTTTCTTCTGCATATCGCTTTGTATAAGTTATACCCAAAATTATTAAATAAGCTCGATGTATGTTACTTAAACTTGCAACATACAATTCTAGGAATGTCCACTTAGATCAGAATACATCCAAAACTGACTTGTAGGGTAATCCCTTTGAACTTTTTAACATTTCAAAATCTACGAGGCCAATTGGAAACATCCCTGAGCAAATACAATTGAGGTTAAAAGACAAGCCAGCAGCCCAATTTTCAAGTTTTCCAAGACAGAAGCTGCAAAGAAAGGAACTTATACCTCTCAGAAATCAGCTGTGGAATCCTCCAGGATACAAGGACCCTTGTTAACACGGACTTTTAGGAGTACGAATTAGAAATAAATGGGGCTGGTGTGGTATATGTGCTCAAAGCGTGTGTTGTGATACTGTGTGCTGAGGGGAGGGGAATCCAGTTTTTGACTTCGACTGTGTTAGTGCCGATGCGATGCTCCTCAAATAAAGATTCTTTAAGGTAAACAATGCCTCGAAGTTCTTTGAAGAGTTTCATCTGTCGGAACCATGACACCGGTTTTCCTCCCTTGCCAAATTCAGTGAGCAACCAGTATCTTGCCATTTTCCTTTCCTTTCTCCCCCCCCCCTCCCTCCCCCCAGAGGTAACTTTTCTTAAGAGCTCACCGGAAAGGAGGCTACGGAAAGAACGCACATCCTCAAACCTGCTCCTTGATCGATAAGTCGATCACTTTTAATGACCTTCCAAGCCGCACCCGGGGCATGCCGTACAGAGCTGTTAAGAATTATATAATGAACTCCCTAAGTGTAACAGTCTTAGGTTTTTTTTATTGTACATTTAAATAATATATATTTCTCTATTTGCCTCTCGGCAGGATCACAAAACCCAGCCGAAGAACTTCTGTGCAATTGATTTAAAAAGAAAAAGAAAAAGCTGTTTAATTATATCATAAATATATGGCCCTCGCTATCAGTTTTTAAAATGTTAAGACTATATCAAAAAGTCTCTTGGCCCTTTCTAAATCCAATCTTGCCTCGTTTGCAACCCCCAATACACCACTGTCCTCGTCCAACTGCTTTCCATTCAGAGGGTAATTCTGGATAACTCAATTGTTTCTCTCTTATTCAGAACTTTTGTTAACGCAGAAAAAAAGAGAGCGTTTGAAAAAGTAAAATCTAATTATTATTTTTTTTTAAAAAAATCAGGATGACTTGAATTGTGTACGTAATGCATATAGATATAATTTTCGGGGGGGGGGGTTTCCCCACCACATCTACCCCTTCAAAGTTATACTGCTGCAGTGTGTGCTAAAGAAATCACTTATTCATATGGGAAATGTGTCTATGCCAGTGTACTCCAGCCATAAACGCATGTGGACGCTGAGACAATTATAAAAATAAAAAGGCAGGCATGTATCAATATATTTTCAGAGAATCCTATAAGGAACGTTAAGTCTTCTGCCAATCACCATTTCTTGAGGAGGGAGGAGAAAGGAATTATGCTCTGTATGGTGTGATCAAGTTTACTTTCTGCTTGGGAAAAAAAACAGCTTTCTTCTCAAATATCAGCGTTGGCCTTCAGACAACCTATATATAATATCCAGCAATTCAACTGATATTTCATAGGGAAAAAAGGAAAAAGCGCATTCGTTGGGCGCGCGATGGTTCTAGTCCTCAAACCCCAGTCCTTTCTCATCCTCTGGAGGGTTTATGTAGGACTCGACTACACTGTAGACAAAAGGGTAGAGTTTGACTTCTGGCCTTGAAGTAGAACAACACCGGCATTCCTCGTTGTAGTAGCGAAGCAAGAATTTGTAAACGTCTCCTGGAAAACGGGAAGAAGGACAGAGAGGAAGAAACAAAAAGTTATATACAGGTTCGTCCTTGGTTTATGGCCACAAATGAGCCCAAACTTTGTGTTGCTAAACGAGACATTTATTAAGTGAATTTTGCCCCCTTTTACAACCTTTCTTGCCGCAGTGGTTAAGTGGCTCACCCCAGTTGATTCACTTAACCGCTGTGATTCACTGAGAGGCAGCTTGGTCTAGTGCAGGGGTAGGCCACCTTGGCTCTTTTATGACTCGTGGACTTCAACTCCCAGAATTCCTGAGCCAGCATGGCTCAGCTTGGAAACTTCTTCCTTTCCCCTCAGCATGGCTGGCTCAGGAATTCTGGGAGTTGAAGTCCACGAGTCATAAAAAAGCCAAGGTTGCCTACCCCTGAACTAGTACTTAAGGCTAGAAAGTAAGACACCGTGAGTTCTAGTCCTGCCTTAACCCTGAAAGCCAGCTAGGTGACTTTGGGGCCAGTCAATCTCTCTCAGCCCAGCCCACCTCACAGGGCGGTTGTTGAGGGGATAATAAGAAGAGGAAAATTTGTTGGATATGTTCGCAGCCTGGAGTCATTTGTAAAAATATTCAAAGCAGGATATAAGTAAAACCAACCAACCAACCAATAAAAAGCTGCCCAACTCAAAGAAGATTCTGAGCTGACTACAATAGACCCAACGCACAGATTAAAAGCACATTAAACGCCACCTATTTGCACGGATCAAAACACAACTCCCCAGCAAAAATTACAACTGGGGAGACATTTCTTAAGGGGGTTGGAGACGACTCAATATTTTTTGAGAAGGCCTGCAGTGAGGGCCTCTGGTTATAATAATAATAATAAAGTTGGAAGGGACCTTGGAGGTCATCTAGTCCAACCCCCTGCTCAGGCAGGAAACCCTATACCATTTCGGACAAATAGCTGTCCAGTCTCTTCTTAAAAACTTCCAGTGTTGGAGCATTCACCGCTTCTGGAGGCAGGTTGTTCCATTGGTTAATTGTTCTAACTGTCAGGAAGTTTCTCCTTAGTTCTAGGTTGCTTCTCTCCTTGATTAGTTTCCATCCGTTGCTTCTTCTCCTGCCTTCAGGCGCTTTGGAAAATAACTTGACTCCTTCTTCTTTGGGGCAGCCCCTGAGATATTGGAAGACTGCTATCATGTCCCCCCTCGTCCTTCTCTTCGTTAAACTAGACATGCCCAATTCCAGCAACCATTCTTTATATGTTTTAGCCTCCAGTCCCCTAATCATCCTTGCTGCTCTTCTCTGTACTCTTTCTAGAGTCTCAACATCTTTTTTGATACGTTATGATGTATAACTTCAGCATCTATTCTCATGGAAAGCACGTTAGCGCGGCTGAGTCGAGCTTCACCCAAATTTGACTTGTCAATACCAAATTCAGGATTTTTTTTAAAAAAAAAATTCCACCAAGATGTTTTCCTTGACCTATCCTAGTAAGCACTGCCCCTCCCTTCTGTATTGTCGACGGTGCTTCCAAAGGGAAAGGAGGGAGATGATACGTACCCACCACTTGGCCCCTCTTGGTCAGAAAGGTGTGCATGCTGTAAATGTCTCTCATCAACTCCGCATCTCCAAAAGTGAAATAAACCACGTCGCGTCCAGCCTCAGCCGCTGCTAAGATCTGTATTAAGGCTAAAGCAAAGGAAGAGAAGAACCAGTGATCAATGGAGGAGGAGGAGGAGGAGAACTGAAGTGAGGCTTCCACAACTGCGCTGAGGTGCTTCTCATGCTCCAAGCAATGAGAAACAGCCACTACGTTCAGGAGATGTTATCTACGTGAGGAGGTGGACAACATGAGTTTGTCCTGGGAAGATCGAAACTCTAATTCAACAACACAGAAGGCGTGTGCTGCTTATCTTTTAGCCAGGCCAGGGGTAGGCCAACCTTGGCTCTTTTATGACTGGTGGACTTCAACTCCCAGAATTCCTGAGCCAGCCACGCTGAGGGGAAAGGGAGAGGTTTCGAAGCTCAGCCATGCTGGCTCAGGAATTCTGGGAGTTGAAGTCCACGAGTCATGAAGGGGCCAAGGTTGCCTACCCCTGCTCTAAACTAATAAAGTCTACATTAATTAACATTAATTATGCTTTCATATGTTCCTCTAACTGAGGGGTCTTCAAACTTGGCTCTTTTATGACTCGTGGACCTCAACTCCCAGAATTCCTGAGCCAGCCACGCTGAGGGGAAAGGGAGAGGTTTCCAAGCTGAGCCATGGTGGCTCAGGAATTCTGGGAGTTGAAGTCCACCAGTCACAAAAGAGCCAAGGTTGCCTACCCCCGAGCTAGGCGGTCAAGACAAGGCAAGCAAAGGGTAAGAAAAGCTGACGCTTACCTTATCTGCTTTTAGAGATCTCCCTAACCTTAATATTTTTGCCTATTGATTTGCTCAAGATTATAGATTTTTAACCTCAAACTGCATTAAAAAGTGCTTGGAAAGACACAGCTTCCAATTGATACAGGCAGTCCTCGACTTACAAGAGTTCATTTGGCGACCGTTCAAAATTACAGCGGCACTGAAAAAAGCGACCTATGACCGTGTTTCACACTTACGGCCGTGGCAGCATCCCCAGGGTCACGGGATCAAAATTCGGATGCTTGGCAACCGGTTCATATTTACGATGGTCGCAGTGTCCCGGGGTTACGGGACCTTCTGACAAGCAAAGTCAATGTGGGGAGCCAGCTTCACTTCACAGTTGTGTTACTCTTTTAACAACTGCAGTGATTCACTTAAGAAGGTCGTAAAACGGGGCAAAACTCACTGAACATTTAAATGTTTCACTTAGCAGCATAAATTTTGGGCTCAATTGTGATCGTTAAGTCAAGGACCATCTGTAAACACAAGAAAGTATCGCAGTCTTTATCAGAGCATGCACATGTTTAACCCAGGAGTCAACACAGTAAACAGTGGTCTATATTAAATGGTGGTTTATCTTACACTATCTACAATATCATACACCAGCAACAATATAGATACACGTGTTTAATAAAGCAGGCTCCAACACACAGCAGTTACAGCAGGAAAACAGAAGAGAGAGCACACATCTGCAAAGCCTTCCCTTTTATACAAAGCTCTTAAAGAGACACAGACCCTGCTGAGTCATTCCCATCATTACATCTTACATTACATCAGCTGGTTAGCTTTTAAGTCATTACCTCATTACTAAGTCTTTAATGAAAGGGCTCCGGAGAGCCCGCAACTGAAACCGTCGTGACCCACGAGATCAAATTTCCAGCAAGAATGGTGGTTTTAATCCATTCTCTTCTATCAGTTTCAATCAAGCTCTGAGGAAGGCTGTGAATTTACTACAGCTTCAACAACTCAGTCTTCATGAAAACCCTTCCATCAAGACATGGCATTTTTTTTTAAAATGCCTTGAGAGGAAGGTGACCCGCTGCTAAGAAAGAAGCAATTCACTTCCTCTACTTGGGATAGCATAATGAGGGCTGAATACCAGAGAACTGCAAAATGAAATTAATGTACTGTAGGTGACCATGCTGAGCCCAAGGGGGGATGGGTGTCAAACACACGATCAGTCTCGATTCCTTTTCTGCCCACAAGCGATCTAAGATCGGCCCGCACTTGAATTCCCGTTGATTCTCATTTACCACCAATTTGCTTGGGCCGTTAGTAGCTCAGATTCTTGTAGAGAGCTTACACTTGCAATAAACCTTTATATTCATTTGAACTGCCCGGATGGACTCGACTTTCCCGCCCTTGACATTTACATGGACTAAGAGGCACAAATAGGAGAAAATTGCAACCTGGAAAGACTAAGCTTAGATGCTAACGGCTCAGTCTTGATTTTAGAAATGCATTTGACAGATCAGCTGCTATTTTGATCAGATGGACCTTCTGTTTGCACGTTTCTGAATACAAAAGTGCTCCCACAGAATTCAACGGTAGCCTGGAATGGGGCCTTCAGCTCTCCTGAAGCCTCTGAAGGTCCAGGCCACCTAGGGCAGGGCTTTTCAACCTTTGGTACGCGTACCACTTGTGGTACATTAATGAGTGGCAGGTGGTACGCAGCCCTGCCTAGCCAAGTGTAGTGGGGAAGGGAAAGAGCCAGCACAGGCAAAGACTTACAGTGAGAGAGTCCTCTGGAGCTGCAGATTTTACTTATGAATGGAGCCATTTGGGGAGGCTGCCTTAGCCGGCAGCCAGTACTTACATTTTTTTTCTTCCTTAAGTCCGCTGGGCTCCTTACTTTCCTTTCTAGCCAGTAGCTAATTCTTAAAGGGGAAGTGCCTTTTTAAGCTAGTTCACTCAGCAGCTTGTCTTTTTCTGTCTCTGGAGGCCTTTCCTTGTTTGATCAATATATGGAAGAGGGAAAATATGGGGGGGTTCAAATTCTTCCTTCAGAAGGAGGTGGGCATGAGAAGAGGGAGGCAGGGAAGGAGGGAGGGAAGGAAGTCCCGCCTTAGCACTTGGCCACCAGCAGCTCTGCCATTGACTTTGCTTGTCAAAAGGTTGCAGAAGGGGATCACGACCCTGGGACACTGTGACCATCATAAATATGAATCAGTTGCCAAGCATCCAAATATAAATCACATGACCCTGTTGCTGCAATGGTCATAAGTGTGAAAAATGGTCATAAGTCATTTCAGTGCAATTGCAACTTTGAACAGGGGTTTTTTTTTTGTCACCAAGTTTTTGACACCTTGCTAGATGGTACTCGAATATTGCCATATCCTAAAAGTGGTACAATCGGTAAAAAGGTTGAAAAACCCTGACCTAGGGCAGACAGCTTAGGCCAAATCTGCTCCTTCCTCTTGCATGGAGAGATGTTGCTTTCCCTCAGTCCTTCCTCCCCTCTAGTCTTGTTCCTCAAGTCCTGCAGCCCAGAAGAAAGAACTTTTATCTCAGCCTTCACCTGTCCCGTTCTTGCTCTTCGTCATTCTTGCCTGAAGCTGTAGAAGCAGCAAGTGGTCACGACAGCCAACCCCCCCCCCCCGAGATTTAACCGCAAGGAGAGTAACGTTTACCTTTCAGTCTCGAGTCTCCTCCAAAAGCACCACAGCCCCAGTTTCCTGTCGCCACTGCTGGAAGATGATGTGGAGGGACACCAGGCCGAGAGAAACCACAGTAAGCCTGCGGGCAGAGAAGAAGCTCACAGCCTTTTGCAGTGTTGGTTTTTCAAGGGCCCGTGATAAGGGTCGCTATTCAGGTCGCTTATAATGGGGTTGGTAGACTTTGCTTTTTTAAAAAAAAATTATTGGATTTGCTGTTTTTAAGCCACAGCGTCAATCCAACATTAAGGGCACAGCTGCAAAAATAAAATTTAAACAAAAAACAAAACTCGACAGAGCAAGAGGGATTAAGAAGTTACTGGCCTTGTTCAGCTCTCTTCTGATTTTCTCCGGAGTGAACTGATCGAGAAAACATCTGAAATGAAAAGCGTCTATGGCCACAATTTCCGTGCAGCGTCTCTGCCATTCATCCCTGGCAAAGGGAAGAGAGAATGAGGGGGAGAGAGAGGGAGGGGAGGGGGAGAGAGAGAGAGGGAGGGAGAAAGAGGGGGAGAGAGAGAAGAGAGAGGGGGAGAAAGAGGGGGAGAGAGACAGAGAGAGAGAGAGAGGGAGAAAGGGGGAGAGAGAAGAGAGAGAGGGAGAAAGGGGGAGAGAGAGAAGAGAGAGGGAGAGAGAGGGGAGAGAGAAGAGAGAGGGAGAAAGAGGGGGAGAGAGAAGAGAGAGAGGGAGAGAGAGAGGAAAGAGAGAGAGAGGGAGAGAGAGAGAGAGAGAGAGAGAGAATGTTGTTATGCTAACTGGTATAAGATCAGTCATATAAACAAGACAGATTTGAGTTCATCTCTCAAGGGATTAACTGAAGCCTCAGAGCACAGAAACAAGCATTAGGAAAAGGCAACGTTCAACTAGATTACCAATAATCTGTATGAAAATTGGAGAAGGCAGATGAGAGGGGAGAAGACAAGACGTTTTGTCTCCCAAGTAGATTTCGTGACAAGAATGTCAAATCTGCCACTCTCTTAAGGAAGTCTAGCATGGATCTGATTGTTTGCAAAGGATGGTCAACCTCCCGCATTAAAAACACGTTGCTATCTAGATTATCACAGTAACGGGAAGGTCATACATCCAATTCAAAGAATAAATTATTTTTTTCCCTTTAGCTTTTTCTTTGCTTTACACTGAAGCTGTGCCTTTCAAGTGGAGCCATCAAGTCTTGGTCCATCATTTGCATATTTATTTCTAATAAATACAGGGCATGATTTATTATACAAAATCTTTAAGGACTACACTCTGTCAGACTGGCGCTGCCCTCCTTTCCCACATTTCTGATTTGTATTTAGGGAGGGGGAATAAAACCCTACCAGATATTATGGAAAGTGGCAGGTCAGACTTCTTTACAAGTGTGAAAATTAGCCATTTCTTTCTCTATATTAAGATTAATTTTTTTAAAAAAAAAATCTGCTAAAGGCAGGCATTTTCTTCTTGGTTATAGCCTCAGCATTGGGAACCTGTCAAAATATAAACTGTGCATTTGGGAACATGAAGATCAATGAAAAGAATTATACAACACAAGGAGAAATCAAGCTGTGGCTTGCAGCACTGAATTTTTCATATATGAGTACAATAGAATAGAGCTGGAAGGGACCTTGGAGGTCTTCTAGTCCAGCCCCCTGCTCAAGCAGGAGAACCTATAGCATCTCAGACAAGTGACTGTCTAGCCCAGGGGTAGGCAACCTTGGCTCTTTTATGACTCGTGGACTTCGCAACTCCCAGAATTCCTGAGCCAGCATGGGGGAACTATGGCCCCTTCATGACTCGTGGACTTCAACTCCCAGAATTCCTGAGCCAGCATGGCTCAGCTTGGAAACCTCTCCCTTTCCCCTCAGCATGGCTGGCTCAGGAATTCTGGGAGTTGAAGTCCACGAGTCATAAAAGAGCCAAGGTTGCCTACCCCTGATCTAGCCTCTTCTTAAAAATCTCCAGTGATGGAGTGCCTATGATTTCTGGAGGCTGTATGTTATTCATCAACATTCTTTTTCCACAAACAGATAAGAAGACTTTTGAGCATTCTGGCTGAACATTTTGTAGCTGTTCAGCTTTTAACGTAATTTCCAATTGTCCTTTCTTTTTTGCTTGTTTTGTTTTTTAGCCACCACTGATCCATAAATACATAAATACTGTGTTAAAACTACTGTGTGTTGATCCTTTAATGCTGCTACATTTTTGCTTTGTTGGCTAGTGTCATGGGATGCAATGAAACTAACTTAAAATAAACCTATAAAAGTCCAAACAAACCCACTGAATTCATCAGCTAAAGACTGTTTCTCAACTGGCTTTTGAATGGCCAAACCAAATTCCCTCCATTATACATTCTACTCAAGTCTGCTAATTCCACACGTCCTGAGATTTTTCTCTCTGTCCTGTCTGTGATTCTTAAAAGTCTGATTATATCTTTCTTAGTTCTTCAAGCAGATCTCAGAGGTGGCCCTTGGTGCTCTCAACCATTTAATGGCTCTTGAGCTTTTTCTCATCCACAACTGACAATGGAAGCTCAACTCAAACTCAAGCAGTTGGGGAATTGTGGAAAAACAACAGTATCCTGATGATTCCCCCCCCCTTTCCCATTCTCAAGATCAAGGAATCAAACTGGGTCACAAAACACAAAAGACGGTTTTTAGTTTAACTGGTATTTTATGGGTTGGTTTTGTTTTGTTTTTGAAAGAGAGATGAAAAGAGTCCAAACAATAGGCAGCACGGTTAGTAGAGAAGGAATAAGCAAATTATTACTTCTTCCTTTGGAGAAGATAATGGTCCCAACCCTGTTAGCTTTTCGTTAAGGCTCTAAAAAGTAGGTTCTGGAACCCAGGGTGCTGAATTTGTCACGGGCCCTGTTTCCAGGCTGTGTTGCTAACTGGTCAAGTATCTTGCTCCTGTAGTATAACTCATCTGAACATTTTTATTGTTTTTATATTGTTTTTAAATGTTTTTAGTATTTTTATTAGTAATATATATTTTTTTCCACTGTAAGCCAGCTTAGAGTGATTGATGGAAAGGGGAAGATATAGAAATTGACGGATTGAATGAATGGAATGAAATGAAATCCAAGAGGGAAGAAACGATGGCCTGGATTTCTGAAGACTCCCCCCAACATTATGTCAATATCAACCTTACTATTTAAAGTTAATTTTGGAGGGTCAGAAATTTTACCTGGGCGTGTCATCTTCGTGGCTCCTGGCCCACTGGTAGGTTTCTGCATAGCCAGTATATTCACTGTACTGTTCAGTCCCTGAATTTAAAAAAAAAAATCGTGGTATTAAAAGGATTCATTTTCAGAATTTTACTTTATTCACTGGAAACATTCACCGCCGATCCAGCTTTCCTCAGTGTTCAAGGCCAGCAGTGGGGAGGAAGAATTATTAACTCAAAAGTAACCTGGATGGGATACTAAAAAAACGGAAGCACAGAAGACCAGAAAGATCAATGCAAAGGGAAACAAGATCCATCCTCTCTCCTCAGCAAATGTAGCATATTCTAAATCAGCGTTTCTCAACTTCGCAACTTAAAGATGTGTGGACTTCAACTCCCAGAATTCCCTCGTCAACAGTGCCTAGAAAGAATTATTTAAATCCACACAAGATGGGTTTAAGCACACTGAGTTTCTCTTCCTGCCCCCCCCCCCCCCGGAAATGCATTTGGGTCCTATGCATTGACTCAGCAAATTGTTTAAAAGGGGTCTTTGGAAATAATAATAATATAATAATAATAATAATAATAATAATAATAATAAATAATAATAATAATATAATAATAATAATTGGAAGGGACCTTGGAGGTCATCTAGTCCAACCCCCTGCTCAGGCAGGAAACCCTATACCATTTCAGACAAATGGCTGTCCAGTCTCTTCTTAAAAACTTCCAGTGTTGGAGCATTCACCGCTTCTGGAGGCAGGTGGTTCCACTGGTTAATTGTTCTAACTGTCAGGAAGTTTCTCCTTAGTTCCAGGTTGCTTCTCTCCTTGATTAGTTTCCATCCGTTGCTTCTTGTCCTGCCCTCAGGTGCTTTGGAGAATAGCTTGACTCCCTCTTCTTTGGGGCAGCCCCTGAGATACTGGAAGGCTGCTATCCTGTCCCCTCTCGTCCTTCTCTTCATTAAACTAGACATACCCAATTCCAGCAACCGTTCCTTGTATGTTTTAGCCTCCAGTCCCCTAATCATCTTTGTTGCTCTTCTCTGTACTCTTTCTAGAGTCTCAACATCTTTTTTACATCGTGGTGACCAAAACTGGATGCAGTATTCCAAGTGGGGCCTTACCAAGGCCTTGTAAAGTAGTATTAACACTTCACGTGATCTTGATTCTATCCCTCTGTTAATGCAGAGGGATGTTCAGAAAGATATACAGAACACCACTTTTTGAGCTGTTAAAGTAGACAACATTTTCCCAATCTCCCTAGCTGTCATAGTCAGCTGCATAGGCTGACTCTACATAGGAAAAACACCCACTGGAAATCCACCATATTCATAAAAGGTTCACATTGTATTAATTTTCAGTGCTAAGAGTTACATGAACGAAGCACTCGGATTTATTAACTTTCACATTCTGTCTGCAGCTATCAAAGCAAAAAAAAACACAAAACATCTCAGAGTACAATTATTTGATCGTAAGATTCTTTTGATTCATTGGTGGGTTAGGAAAGATATCTATTTGTGTTTTTTTGCATGACTGACCTCATATTTGTTAGTGGGATGATCTCAAGCAGATGCTGGTCAATTGGAACAAATCTAATTTATTTGCAATTTCTCAGTCTCTTCTGCCAATTTCAGCAGCCCAGTCCTATCCATTAAGTCACTGAGTCAAGATGCATCATTGAAAAAAATGAAATCTATCAGACAGATAGCTGCACACAGCAAAAAATGGCTTAAGCAGAGAGGTGGAAGCCAGCCAAAGATCTATTGAAGATGATGAAATGGCATTTTCCATTAAGAAAGTAGGACAGATATTAATTAGAAAACCCCAGGATAACTAATGACTTTGAAAAAGAATTTTACTTTGATTTGCATCTTAGATGCTTCATGTTTTCGATGCAAGATCCAGAAATGGTTTGATTTACCCATAAGAATTTTTTTATCTCTTTCCACCAAGCTTTGCAGGATCACCAGGTCTTAATATGCAAGCAATACTGACATTTAGTAAACATCTCTTAAAGATCGTTAAGGCTATTCTCTAGTTGTTCCCTGGGTTAGTTACCTCAGTCTAAAATTAACTTCACTTCCCATTGGGAAAATTTTCATACAGGTTAATGATGAAAATTATAAAATACTCTCACTCACACAACCATTGTCGTTTGGATCCCGTAAAGCCTATCAATTTTACTTACGTTTAAGCAACATTTTTAAACCAATCTAAGGGCAATTGGTTCATTTATCTTAGCCCTCTCCCTATTAACAGTATTTTCAAATCAATGTAAGAGCAACCGGTTCATTTCTCACCTCCGTTTTCCATTTTCTGTTTACCTCTTCAAACTAATTTGCAAACCTCAAGCACCGTGGCTCTTTAAAAATGGAATTTATTTTCCGATCAAACCAAAGCATCTCTATGAGAGTTATTTAGCTGTTCCTGAAAACATCTTTCTGCAAATTTCTTGCAAAAACCTCAGAGCCAGGAATCCACTTACAGTAAGTGTTTTGAAAGATTTGTCATATTATTCAATAGCTCGCATAGGAAAAAAATCCCTGTGTTATACTCTGTTAAAAACCACAGGGCCTTACCAAACCAGGGGAGATGACATTCCATTTTGTAAATCGATCCTCAAAATTAAATCACCGTATGCCTTAGAGGCTAAAAGCTGCAAAATACTACAGGAATGGCCCTGCTTAAAGATTGCAGAATTTTGTTCTTCTAACTGAGGGGAAAGGGAGAGGTTTCCAAGCTGAGCCATGCTTGGCTCAGGAATTCTGGGAGTTGAAGTCCACGAGTCATAAAAGAGCCAAGGTGGCCTACCCCTGTCCTACCTCAATTGCTGTACCATGAGGTCTTTCTCAACCCTGCCCCAGGGGCTCCCTTTTGCCTGGAGGCCCACAAAGATCCATTGTTTCTCCTGTGCAATACAGGATGCCCTGTTGGAACTGAGCTGGCCACTACAGGAATCTCCTCTACCCACCAGAGATGCTACGGAATACTTTCTCAAAGGACAACCTAGCCCTAGGGCCAGGGGTAGGCCACCTTGGCTCTTTTATGACTGGTGGACTTCAACTCCCAGAATTCCTGAGCCAGCCATGCTGAGGGGAAAGGGAGAGGTTTCCAAGCTGAGCCAGCACTGGCTCAGGAATTCTGGGGGTTGAAGTCCACCAGTCATGAAGGGGCCATAGTTCCCCCCATGCTGGCTGAGGAATTCTGGGAGTTGAAGTCCACAAGTCATGAAGGGGCCATAGTTCCCCCCATGCTGGCTCAGATCTTGTGGTATAATCTCAGTTCTAGAGCAGGGTCCATCTTGACTCACTCTTTCGTTTACCGGTGCTCTTGTGAATCACCGTTGAGTTTTGGAATCCACAGGAATTCATCTCAAGGCAGCTACTCACCCGTGATGATCAGACACTCGTTGTGATCCAGGACCTCCGTAACGAGACGAGAGACAATCAGTTCTGGATTGATTAAGAAGCGGATCTCTTCTTGCACCAATCCTGCGCCAGTGACGCCCCCTCCGACAAAGCGGTTGGCAAAATCAACCTGACAAGATATGTTGAGCATTAAATTCTGAATACTTGGCTTCGTTAGTCCCATTCAATAAAGCCAAAAAACGAATAGGAATGCCATCTCTCATGGTTGACAGTTATGTGGTACATTCAGATCACACACGTTTAAGCAACTTGACTTTATTCTGTTCATCGGACAAGGCTATCTTAACGTTCATTCTGAGTTTCTTAAACTGTGCTTTTGAGCTATGCAAATATGCTTAAAAATGCCAGAGGCTGCGATACAAATGGCGCAAAAGCTGGCCTCCGAAGCCTTGCTCAAAATGCCAAACGTGTAAAACCAAAACACCAAACAATTAAAAACCAATATTATCTTTTAAATATTTAGTCTAACTACGGTATGCTCCAGCAAGGCAATTTGCTTTGTTTATTCAGGATCGGAACGCCGGCAAGCTGAAACAGGACTGACAATCACAGCCCTCAGGTGGAAATGTTCTGGATTGTAGTCAAAAGTAAATTTATAAAAGTACAACAATGCATCTGAACGTATTTTTCATTCCTCCTCCCAGTGCTACAGTTCTTGAATGCTTCGCGATTAACGAGCAACACGATCAAAAGCCATGTTGATGTTAATGCATATTTAAATAAATTTTAAAAAATACATCACTGGAAAATTGTCTTATATTTCGAGCAAAAAAACAGTGGACAGTTTTCTGGGCTCAACTGGAAAATGGACCCTGCAGTTAGTACTTTTCCAATCTTAAGAGACTTAAGGCATGAAAAACAAAACAGCTGAAGAAGCCCAAAGAAGCAGGAAACTGCAAAATGTTTTAACAGCATCTTGCTCCAAAGATTTGATTTGCTTGATTGATAGATATAGATATATAGATAGATAGATTATAGATAGATATACATATATAGATACGATAGATATACAGATATATAGATACGATAGATACGATAGATATAGATGATAAATAGATTAGATAGATTAGATAGATAGATAGATAGATAGATAGATAGATAGATAGATAGATAGATAGATAGATAGATAGATAGATAGATAGATAGATAGATAGATAGATAGATAGATAGATAGATAGATAGATAGATAGATAGATAGATAGATAGATAGATAGATAGATAGATAGATAGATAGATAAAATTTACTGGCCACCCATCTTACCATAGGATGGGATCTGTTATTACTCAATCAACTACCCTCCATTGTGCTGTTCACCTACTGGAGACTCAAGCCGACTGGCACAGCGACGTCTCTAGGCCCTTAGGAAAAGATAGAGGAGGGCTGGGGCCAATCTCTCATTGGGGGGGGGATGTTCCAGAGGGCAGGAGCAACAGCAGGGAAGGCCTTCCTCCTGGATCCCGCCAGCCGGAATACTTGGGCTGACGGGACCTGCAGCATGCCTCCTCTGTTGGCCAAGTGGCACGGGCCAATCCCAGCGGGGCGAGACGGTCCCTCGCGTAGCCTGGATCCATGCCACCAAGGCCTTTAGAGAGCTTCCCTCCTCTCTTCAGCCATTCCTGAACAGCATAGCCCTCCACAGCAAGGACACGTACTGCTGATTAACTACATTTATTTTGTACACCGTAGCAATATCCAAAGACGCTAATCAAACTTAAAACCCATTAAAAAATGTTGTTTTGAGCACAAAAGGCTGGCCCTTTTCTGAGACGCTCTTAATCAAATTTATGATCATATGCCACTGAAGCAATTTAGTTAAGTGGCCTCTAAAAGCTGGCACCAAGCTAGTTTCTGGCACTATATTAACAATACGTTTTACGCATATTCTCCAATTTGGAAAAACTAGTGTATTTTCACAAAGGTTGCGTACGAGACAAATGTCCTCGCTCTTCTAAGCCATTAATTTCAGTTACTTCTCTGTAGCTCCGGAATATGTGATGCACAATCTTCTTAATCACACGACTGTTGTCTCTTGAGAAAGAAACAAACATAACTCTTGGTGGTGCTTTTACAGATGGAGAATTTCGAACTTTATCCAAAGTTTATTTCATTGGCGTGTTTGTTGTTCACGACTTACATTTACAGTCTGCCTTTTTCTCAGGATTCAAGATGTTTTGTCGTGAAAAAGCTCCTACATTATCCCCAAAACAATAATCCTATGAGGCTTGCTTAGACCGATGTTCCTCAGCCTTAGCATCTCTGACACGTTGAGGACTTCAGATCCCAGAATTCAGAAGTCCACATATTTTTTAAGTTGCCAAGGTTGAGAAACGATGGTATACATCAAGATAGAGAAAGTGGCTGGTCTGTAGTGAGTTTTTAGGGTTAAACCTCGATTTATCCAGTCTTAGTTCAGCAACTTCACCACTAACTTACTTTGCTCTGAATAGGATGATCATGCCCAACTGTTTAAGGAAAATAAAAGGATACCCTTATTTATTTGGGTTTGAGGTAGAAGACGACAAACAACAGGTGTAGGTCAGAGTACTTCACGCACTTCAAAATTCTTCTCTCTCTGGCTTGCAAATATGCAAACAATGCCTAAGGATTATGGATGAGACAGACACCTTATCAAACTGTTCTGGCTGATTGGTTTTCAGGTCAAAATTATTCCTCCCGTAGCAGATGGAAGCTTCCTGAACTTGCTGAGCTGGTCACCAGACAGGGCACAGCAATACTGCTCTCAATTTTTATTTTTTATTTTAAAAGGGGGAAAAATCAAAAAATGGGCAGCCTGTCACTCCCCTACTCTGGACCCCCTTCCTCTAACGCTTGTCAATCTTCACCTGACCTGAAAAACAACAACAACAACAAAAAGCTCCATCCAGGTCTTCTGACTGTCAATCAAAAGGCTTTTTCAAGACGGGAAGCTGAGCCAATAGAGAATGCTAATGTTGTGATGGGATGTGTGATAGCTTTGACGCAACCTGGCACAGTACTGATGTGTAGAGGTATAGATGCTATGCTTACCTGGAGCATCCCTTGCCCGTTGCTCTCAATCGTTCCTTCATAGGTGACATGCAACCTGGGCATTTTTTTCTGAGATCTGTAAAAAGAAGCATACCAAAGCAACACAGGGGGAAAAGTCCTCATTTTAATATGCTCTGCATCCATTAATAAAGCAGTTGCCACCTCTTTTGATGAAAGTTCAAAAACAGCGGGAAAGTCTGTACAGAAGATAGGTGTCAACGCTGCTAACATCAGCTGTTTTTGCATTGACAACAAAGGGAAATGTAGCCATCTTTTACCTTTTGCTTTTAGAGTTACATGATGCTGGGAGGGGGGAATGTGAATGAGAGTCCAGCTAGAGACATAACAACACTGAGCCTAGCGTGAGAATCAAGGTCGTTGAAATCAGAGATGATAAAAGAATTGGCGGGCTGGAGAGCTGGAGAGGAAGCCCGTGCTTCAGGCTAATTGGGGAATGTGATTTATGACCGTCAATTGGAGGAGGGAATTGTGCTTTGATACGATGTGCCCAAGGGGGGGGGGGAATTCAGTTTTTGGCTTCCAATATGTAAGTGCCGATATTATGCTACTCGAATAAAAGGTTCTTTGAGGTAAACAACGCCTTGAGGTTCTTTTGAAGAGTTTCATCTGTCGGAACCATGACAATAGGCTGTACTTCTTGCAGATTTAATACACAGTTTGGGCTGGATCTCCCCCCCCCCCAAAAAAAAAAAATTGCGCCATGAATTTTGTTCCTAATGCAACCTGTCAGCTTGAAATGTACATAAAGGACTCTCAGGAGACTAATGTGGGTACAACGCCCTGTTGCACCAGCCACATCACAGATTTGTGAATCACACAGCATGGGTCTTCTATTATCTTTCACTAAACACTGCTGAAATAAAACAATCTGTCATTTACAGATTGTAAGGAGACAAATTTATTACCAGCTGTACCCTCGGCTGGGGCCTTATAAAGACCCCCTCCCCTGATTGACCAAAATAGCAGCAATAAGAAGCAAGCCCATCATCAGTTTTCAGCATAATTCTTAAAGAAGAATGGCAAATTAAAGACTTTGCATTGTTGAAGATTTAAGATCATGAGGGCAGTATCTGTTTCTGTCAAAACAGAGTACTGGAGGACTTTTATGCAAAATAAGAGTTGCTTTTCTTCTTTAAAAATAAAAAATAAACCCCATCCTAACATACAAAATGGTTTTGTGGTAAAAACACACCTCTTGGTTTAGCACTCATTTTATATGAACATCGGACACCTTCAGATTCTGTCTCAATGTGGTACTCATGTCTTATTTTATCATTTTTCAGAGAGAGTTATTGACCCAAAGGCAGCTTAATTAAGTGGCGTTTTCCTGCTATTTCTTGCCAATAAAATATTTCATCTGGCACCACCTAGAACAGGGGTAGGCCACCTTGGCTCTTTTATGACTCGTGGACTTCAACTCCCAGAATTCCTGAGCCAGCCATGCTGAGGGGAAAGGGAGAGGTTCCAAGCTGAGCCATGCTGGCTCAGGAATTCTGGGAGTTGAAGTCCACGAGTCATAAAAGAGCCACGGTGGCCTACCCCTGCCCTAGAACAAAATTTGGTTGCCAATGGAATAAATAAATAGGATTTGGGTGAATTTCTTTCTGAAACATGCCACCTCAGAATAGATTTCAGTTCGCTAATCATTGGCCATTTAGAGGTAAGTTGGCAAACTATGAATGTGGATTTCATTGGGCCCGATTGAGAAAGGCATTCATACTAGCATGCCTAGATGTGAAGCCCTGAGTGGTTTCACAGGGCTGATATATGAACTTTCTTTCCTCTCAATCATTTTCTCTATATTAGGGACTGGCTAGGGAATTCTGGGAGTTGAAGTCCACAGGTCTTAAAAGTTACCAAGGTTGGACACCCCTGATCTATATGCTTCTAGAGAGGTGGAATCAGCAGCCCGTGTCCTAACATACCGTTACATTTATCACTTGTTATGCCCTTTTTTAAAGGTTATTCAGGAAAATCTGTTTCCTTTTACAGTATGTGTTTTTGTTCCTGGCTGGTTAACAACCCAGGTTTCAAAATGTTGCTACTTTGCTTACCAATTAGGCAACAAGACGTTAGTTTTAACTTGTAAGAGTGGCCACTGCTATTTGTTGAAATGCATTCTCTTTTGTTTCAATTTGCATTTTGAACTGAACTAATAATCTTACTCTTGGCTGAGTTTTCACGGCGATGAATTGAAATTAATATAAATTTAAAAAAAGGATAGATTTTGTTTGACTTACCTTTCCCATTCTGGAAATTCCTGCAGACACTGCCTGGTAAACGTCACAAGTCCAGTGGGTTCTTATAAGCAAAACAGACCAAAACAGATAAAATATTAGTAAGTTAAAAAAAAAAAAAAATCTTACGGGACGCAAGTCGGAAAAGCCTATGCTTCTAAGCTGGAAATATAAGACATTTTGGGGGGAAAGAGAAGGAAGTGTGACAGCTAGAAAGAATTGGCAAAGGGTCTCCTTTTGTGCAGCCACTATTTATTTATTAAATTTATATGCTGCCCATCACACTTATCAAGTGACTCTGGGCGGAGCATAATACCACTAGAAGGTTAAAAAAGACATGAAAACGTTAAGCATTAAAAGCTTAAACGTTAAAACAAAATAAGATAAACTTGGAGGCTTACTAATAATTAAGGCTGCCATTCTACCTAAGCATCTCAGAGAAATGAGAGCTGGATAGGGAAGGTTTTCTGGATAAGCATGTCCAGGAGGGAACAACTTTATTTTATTTCAGTTTACTTTATTCTTATGGAAATGCCTCGTCTCTTGGGTTTTGCAATGATCCGGCTGGTGGGTTTGCTAAATGAATACATGAAGGGAGCAGAATGCAATATCCCTGGAAAATTCTCTGTGGAAAATATTTAAAGAGTCTTATTAATCTATTAGAAGCTGCCAGGGATTCAAGAGCTTTGTCGGAAGCCTTGTTCCGTTTCCCCCCCCACCCCAGCAATATTTGCATTAATCTTCTGTTTCACCACAAAACGACTATTCTACGATGAGCTAAGGCAGTGATGCCGAACCTTTTAGAGACCGAGTGCCCAAACTGCAACCCAAAACCCACTTATGTATCGTCGGGTGCCGGGTGGGCATGGCCCATTGGGTGGGCGTGGCTGCGGTGGTAACGGCAGACTGGGTGGGACTAAAAAGTTCAATCAATCAATTCCAACTTTGCGAGATCTTTTTTTTTCCCTGCGAGAAGTTGAAATTGATTGATTGATTGAACCTTTTTTGTTGTTGTTGTTGCACACAGCGGCGGAGGCCTAAAGCGAAAAGGTTTTATAAAACCCAGCTGAAGGCCTAGGACTGGGGCGACGGTGTGCGTGCCCACAGAGAGGGCTCTGCGTGCCACCTGTGGCACGCGTGCCATAGGTTCGCCACCACGGAGCTAAGGTCACCCAAATAAAGTGATCACCTTCTAAAAGCAGAACGGAACAGAATAACAAGAGTCGGAAGGGACCTTGGAGATCTTCTAGTCCAGTGATGGTGAACCTTTTAGAGACCCAGTGCCCAAAAGCCGCCCCACCCCGGTTCAGATGAAATAGATCCTGAAGATGAATGGCTTTCTTTCACCATTCATCACGATCTGCTAGTTATTAATAGGATAGTTAAAGGCTTATTCCCTGGGGGTGGGGGGTGGGGGCAGAGAAAAGACTACGAGATTGACAAGTTTACTTTTTTCCGTGACTCTTCGGAAGTAGCAGAAAAGGGTTTTGAGTTTCTCAGGCTTTCTCGGAGACCGCCCCTCAAACAATCTACAGGAAGCAAAAAGAGAAAGACGACGATTGGAAAGTAATTAAGCCAAGCAAAATGAAGCAGTTGCACGCCTCAAAGCCCATTTAAAGACAATCCCCGTCGTGATTTTCCTAGCTTCTAGTTTCCTCCTCCTGATCGTGGGCCAACGATCTACAGCAGTTCGACTTGACCTATGGCTTGTGGACTTCAACTCCCAGAATTCCCCAGGCCGCCATGAATTCTGTGAATTGGAAGTCCGCGGGTCTTAACGTTGACCTGATCTACAATCTCTTCAACTTGCTGCTTTCCGAGCATTACGAAGCCCCGAATCCCTCATACTTTTCTGTGGTGACTGAAGCTTACAGGACTTTGGATCCAGAACATCTGCAGGGAACCAGGTTGTGAATTTTAGCTTAGTTTAGTTTCCTAACCAGGTTGTGAATTTTAAGTTTAGTCTAAGTCCACGTCAAAATGCCGGATAGCTCCTTTCTTGTGCCCCGAATGTACTTTACCCAGCTTATCTGAATCCAAATGATTCTGCCTAAAATTTCAGAGCCACTATCAGGACTCAAGACAATATTCCGCTCATCTAAACAGATTTTTGGAGTATACTCAAGAGAGACTTTTTTATTAGCCTGATCCAATTGTGGAATTGGGTAATATGTGTTCCTTCCTTGCTCCATTTTAAACAGTAAATACAATTTTTTTGTTTTTTTTATGCTTTGTTAGAAGGTAGTGACAGATTTTATCTTCCTGGGCTCCAAGATCACCACAGATGGGGACTGCAGCCAAGAAATTAAAAGACGCTTGCTCCTGGGGAGGAAAGCTATGGCAAATTTAGACAGCACACTAAAAAGCAGAGACATCACCCTGCCAACAAAAGTATGTATAGTCAAGGCCATGGTTTTCCTAGTTGCAATGTATGGCTGTGAAAGTTGGACCATAAGAAAGGCTGAACGCAAAAGAATTGAGGCCTTTGAACTATGGTGCTGGAGAAGACTCCTGCGAGTCCCCTGGACTGCAAGGCGATCAGACCGGTCAGTCCTAGAGGAGATCAACCCTGACTGCTCTTTAGAAGGCCAGATCCTGAAGTTGAAACTCAAGTACTTTGGCCACCTAATGAGAAGGAAGGACTCACTGGAGAAGGGCCTAATGCTGGGAAAGATTGAGGGCAAGAGAAGAAGGGGACGACAGAGAATGAGGTGGCTGGATGGAGTCACTGAAGCAGTAGGCGTGAGCTTAAATGGCCTCCAGAAGATGGTAGAGGACAGGAAGGCCTGGAGGAACGTTGTCCATGGGGTCGCGATGGGTCGGACACGACTTCGCAACTAACAACAACAATATTTATTTTTATATTACTATCCATTTTTCGTGTGTGCAGGTGGTGCTCTTGCATTCTTTTGCTTTTTTGAACTTTTTGCTACGTAACACCTAGCAAACGAAGGGCGTGATTTCTATATTTAACAGGTTAAAAACAAGACAAAAGTTAACTCTGCCACTTGTGTCCACCATTTCTATATTTGTTTTCTTGGCTATATTTGCGCTGATTTTGGCAATAAGCATTTCAAAACCTCCCCCTTGAATGTATCAACAATAAGCTATGTTCCTTCAACGCATTATTATTATTTACATTTGCCCGTTTAAGGGGAAAAAAAGAGATTTTGTTCTTCAGCCATTTCTCTGTGCATGAAAACATGTTTCCTTGTTGCATTTCAAAGCTTGGGGGGGGGGAATACCCTCGTAAAATGAAAATCCTTGCACACCAGTAAACATAACTATTTTTAGTCATTAAGAGAGCACATGCTTTTATACCCAGCCATGTTTTAAACTGCCCTCCAGCCATCTGCATTTATGTGACTCGATTTGATTTCATACAAAGCAAAATTCATCGCGATGGCCAACGTATAATGCAATTTGCCTCGAAGGAGAAACTGTGATGGCTTGAGAACAGGAAGAAGGATGCCTCTTAAAAAGAGTCTCTTCAGTAATAGAGGCCAGAGATGGCAAAAGAGATTGGGGACACGCTCTCATTTCTCAAATCCACTCCTGAAATGTTGACTAGGAAGGGACAGCGGGACGAGAGCATCTGTCTAATTCTGTTTGGTAGAAAGGCAGGCTAGGTTTTAAGACAAAGAGAAGTCCGATTTCAACATGTCTATGGAGATTCTCAGTTATCCAAGTCAGGGATGTTCCAAAGGTACTTTTTTCCTCCCCAAGAACATCTTTTCCTTGAAGATGTTTTACTTCTCATCCAAGAAGCTTCTTTGGTCCTGCTTCAGTTCAGAATTGAAGAAGCTTCCTGGATGAGAAGCGAAACGCCTTCAAGGAAAAACAAAGAAAGCCCCAGTTGCCTCTTGAAAAAAATCAAAGCATCTTTGGGTCAAATTTCGATAGCTGAAACTTAAGTCTTTGTTTGGGAAGCTAGCTTTCAAAACAGGGATGCAAAAAAACCAGCCAGAGTTGAAATACTGCTTTCATTATAAGCCTAGGGTTGGAAGGTCTTCTAATCCAACCCATGTCCAGGGCAGGAATCCTCAGGACACCCTGGACCAATGGCTGTCCAGTCTCTTCTTGAGAACCTCCAGAGATGGAGCCCCCACAACTTTAGGAGGGAGGCTGTTCCGTTGATTAACAGTTCTCAAAGTCAGGAAATTCCTCCTAAGTTTCAATTTTGGATCGTTCGCCGTGAAGCTTTCACCCATTGCTTCTTGTCTTGTCCTCAGATGCTGGAGAGGCATCTACTCTCTCTCCCCTGTGAGGGCCCTTCATGTATTGGAGAGCTGCAATCATGTCTCTCCCCATCCTTCTCTTCTTTCAACTAGACGTGCCAACTTCCTATAACTGCTCTTCATTGTGATTTAGTCTCTAAGTTCCTTACTATCTTTGATGTTCTTCTCAGCATCCTTCTTTGTATTGTGGTGACCAGAACTGGACACAAGTTTTCCAGGTGCGGTCCAACCAGGGTAAGGTAGGGAAGTATTTTCACTTGTAATTAACTTCAGTTGTAACTGTGAAGAACACACCCAAATCACTCTGGAAACTTCTAAGATGGCGGAATATCTAGAGTCAACTTGGGGACTCTTTGGAGATGCTGCAATGGCTTGAAGTGTAAAACTTTAAGGCACAGGTGCCTGTGAAGTAGAAAAGAACGGTTTTGCTACCCAGGTACCTGTTAACCTGGACGTTGTATCAGACTGCGATGAACGAAGTAGCAGTTTTTATCATCTGGAAGACCTGAAAAGTCCCACACAAAGAAGGTTGAGCCTACGAAAGAGATCTTTGGTAGATCTTCTGTGACCTGGTGGAATTATTGTCACCGAGACACCTCAGTGAGTGAACAGGATGGTTGCAAACTACCCAACCTCTGAGGTTATTAAGAACGAGTCCTTAGCAGCAAAACTGATAACCTCAGCAAAGGTTACACAGCGGATGCTACAGCACCCAGTGGTGCCTGCTCTGTTGTTTAGGGCTAGAACAACAACAAACGTGGCATGAAGTACGAGGAAAAGCACTAGTCAATTGAAGGTAGTGGAGAAGTGGTGCATCACATGTGTTTTTGTAGATTGTTCTTAGGCTTAAATGTCCTAGATGTCTTCTACAGCGCCCAAATGTTGCTAACAGTGGAACTGTGAAAGAATTCCCGATGCTACAAGACTTTGGTCTTAGGTGGCACTTCACTTTGCTCCTTACATTTTTATTTAACTCAACTCAAGACCTGGAGGAGGAATGTGAAAGCAATTTGTCGATCAGACTTCAGATAATCAATTTGCTAATGGAGCATTCTGGCAGGATTTTTGTAGTTGTTGACCTAATTATAAAGCAATATAAGCAAAAGGGAGAGCTCGTCGTTTTGATCTTGTAGTATTTGATCTTCTGTTATTCAGTGTCTGCGATTCGACCAATAATGTAATTTGAGCATTATAAGGTTTTTTTTTTGCTGCTAACGGGGCAACGCATCGAGGATTACAATGATCATCATTTTTTGCTTTCCTAGCAAACCGGGAGAGATTTCAGTCCGAGAACAGGATTACCTTCTGATCCACTTTTTAGAAGCCTCGTTATAAGCATCTGATGACACATTGGATGTCCACAACGCCTGCTCATGAATGAAGGGTGTGGCTTGGGATATCTTTACAGTATGTCAATGTTACATCTTTCCTTCAAGAATTTAAAAATAAAAATATTTTTTCTTTTTTTTACTTCATTCCAGTTGCCGCAGGTTGCTCCTTATCATATACTCTTATTTGTAGCAAATAAATTGCAATAGATCAGAGGTCCCCAACCTTTTGGGCACCAGGGACCGGTTACTTGGAGAGAGGTTTTTCCGCGGACCGGAGGGGGCGTGGTTTTGTGTGCTCCCTGCATCCCGCGGATGGGGGCTTTGCTTGTTTGTGTGGACCGGTTGCTGGCATGCCGCGGCCTGGTACCGGTCCATGGACCGGAGGTTGGGGACCCCTGCAATAGATTATTCAGTCCCTTTTATAGAAAAATGGTCCATATAGTAGCATTTAACGAAAACAGAACTCTTCCCTTTAAAAAGTTAACAGAGGATTAAAAATCTCATATTAAATGTAAACGTTTATTTTCCAGTTTGCCTTTTTTCATGTCATTACATTTATTTAAAAGGTGCCCGTATCAGCAATATCAAAAATCTATTTTGTCTTGCCACTACACAATTGTACTACTTTTTCATTTTCTCAAAAGGTTTAGCATCTTTCATATCTTGTAGAGAATTGGAGACTTTAGTCAGCTGAGCACATAAAGAATGTGTTGTTGTTGTTTTTTACTTTTTCCCTCAAAGTTCTCGAAAAAGAGAATTTCCCTCAAGTTAGATTTAAGTTTTCTGATGAGAAAAGTCTCCACGCACCTTCAAACCATGTCAAACACAAAGCACTGTGGAAAACAAATTCTTGGTTATGGCTGTGAGTCTTTTAATTAAGCAAATGAGTTTCATTTTCTCTATATTTACATAGAAAATAGCTTGGAGGTTTAGGATTCCCCTGGCTCATGAGTAAAAGAACACATTTCAACCATTGAACCTCACAGGCAATATCTTCCCATATTTATTGCAGTCAACCAAATATCAAGTGTAACATCAGCTCTACCTCAAAAAAAACAAAAACAAAAAAACAAAAAAAACAACTACCGGTATTTGATCTAAAGGTGAATTCTTTTTTGCACTTGTGACAAAATCACACGTTGTTTATCCTCTGTAGCATCATCTATCCAGCAAATATTACTTGCCCTGGCTCTTTTTTTCCCCCGGTAGAAAGTGGGAAACATTAAAACTTTTGGAAATAGAAGAAAAAAGAAAATGAGGGAGGGAGGGAGGGAAATAAGAAAGGAAAGAAGGAGGGAGGGAGGGAGGAAGGAAGGAAGGAGGGAAAGAAGAAAGGAAGGAAAGAAGGAGGGAGGGAAAGAAGAAAGGAAGGAAAGAGGGAGGGAGGAAGGAAGGATGGAAAGAATAAAGGAAGGAAAGAGGGAGGGAGGGAGGGAGGAAGAAAGGAGGGAAAAAAGAATGGAAGGAAAGAAGGAGGGAGGGAAAGAAGAAAGGAAGGAAAGAAGGAGGGAGGGAGGGAGGAAGGAAGGAGGGAAAAAAGAATGGAAGGAAAGAAGGAAGGATGGAAAGAAGAAAGGAAGGAAAGAGGGAGGAGGGAAAGAAGAAAGGAAGGAAAGAAGGAGGGAGGGAGGGAGGAAGAAAGGAGGGAAAGAAGAAAGGAAGGAAAGAAGGAGGGAGGGAAAGAAGAAAGGAAGGAAAGGAGGGAGGGAAAGAAGAAAGGAAGGAAAGAGGGAGGGAGGGAGGAAGGAAGGATGGAAAGAATAAAGGAAGGAAAGAGGGAGGAGGAAAAGAAGCAAGGAAGGAAAGAAGGAGGGAGGGAGGAAGAAAGGAGGAAAAAAAGAATGGAAGGAAAGAAGGAGGGAGGGACAGGGAAAGAAGAAAGGAAGGGAAGAAGGAGGGAGGGAAAGAAGAAGGGAAGGAAAGAGGGAGGGAGGAAAAGAAGAAAGGAAGGAAAGAAGGAGGGAGGGAGGGAAAGAAGAAAGGAGGAAAGAAGGAGGGAGGGAGGGAGGAAGGAAGGAGAGAAAGAAGAAAGAAAGGAGGGAGGGAGGGAGGTTTTCAATCTGAAAATGAGTAGTTAAGTCAAGGTCTTTACATAACATTGCTATATTTTACCCCAATGTGTTCTATACATTTCCAACAGGAAGACTTTTATCCAACATTCCAGAGCGCCCAGTGCTTGCTGCACCCAAGGCCAAACCTACTGGGATGGGCCTCAGCCTTTTCTCCCCATGAGCCAGTGCTGCGTTTGTTCGTAGGCCTGTTTGTTGTTAAGTCTCTTATTTAGAGGTTAGTGGACCCGCTGGGGAAGAACCTCCCTTGGCAGAAGAGGCACAAAGGAGGGTGAAATTAAAGTTTTAAAGCCCTACTTATTTCAATTTGAGTGATCAAATGGAGTCTCTTGACTAAATCCTGCTTAAATGCAATCAAACGCAATTAAGCTGCAAATCAAACCACGTCTACATTGTGCCATCTTAAATTAGCAATGTTTGGTCTAAAAATGAATGTTGGATACATTTCAATTTCCCCCAGAACCAGTGGTGGGATTCAAGCCAGTTCGCACCAGTTCAGCAGAACCGGTAGCTAATTTTTTATCGCCCAGGCCCAGAATGCACTTCCGGAAGCGGCATCCACACAGAGAACCGGTTGTTCACCTATTTGAATCCCACCACTCCTTCCTTCCTTCCTTCCTTCCTTCCTTCCTTCCTTCCTTCCTTCCTTCCTTCCTTCCTTTCCTTCCTTCCTTCCTTCCTTCCTTCCTTCCTTCGGTGGGACTCAGCCATTTTGCACCACTTCAGCAGAACCAGTAGCTAATTTTGTGTTGCCCAGGCCCAGAATGGACTTCCGGAAGCGGCATCCACAACAGAGAACCGGTTGCTCAGCTATTTGAATCCCACCACTGGCCCAGAACTATTTAGCCTTCCACCATCCTTCAAAAAGCCAGCTTATTTTTGTGGCTTGAATATTTATGATGGCAAGAATCAGTTTAAAAAAAGGACGGATGGGTGGTTATGCCAGCTGCGTAATAAAATGCATTATGAACCTAGTCTGAAGGGGTGCCTCTGACACTTTCTCAGTTCCAAATGTACCCCCAAAGTATTGTTGGTCTCTGAGCTGCACAATAACTCAACAAGGAAACGCTGCTGTTGTTGTTGTTGTTTTTAAATTTTCCACGGGGAAATAATGCATAGAATTCCCAAACAAGCTAAGTGTTTTTTTTAAAAAAACCAACTTTTCTGTTTCCAGAAAATATTCAGGTGTTGGGAATGAACTCGTGTGCAGGAGGTTAGTTTTCATACATATAATATGGGGCTCTATTCCCTAAGTGGATTAGCTCAAATAGATGAAAAAATTGACGGTCATTAAAGTTATCAAATTGATGCTTATGGTAAAAGACAATTGCATTACTGCAAAAATCAGATTTCCACTCCCCTGGATAAACATAATATGCAGCAGAATCATTTCCTTGCTTAAGACTATTTTATGCAGTTACATGTATCTTAACTAGCATACTTTACCCTGGTCTTGATTTTTTTTTTTTTTTTTTAAGTTCATCAGCTTTCTTTCTTTCAAAGAGAGGGCAGGGTTCACCACCGCTTTGTCTTCTAGAATTAACCAAAGGAACACACTACAATCTTAAGATTCATCCCTGCATAATAATTTTTATTTAGAACTGTCCCTGAGAAGTCAGTGGCTCTGGGATTACATGGAGCAAGGAATCTTCTTAGAAAGATAAAAGATTTCATTCTTTATAAGCAGTGAGTGATGGGAAGGAAGGAAGGAAGGAAGGAAGGAAGGAAGGAAGGAAGGAAGGAAGGAAGGAAGGAAGGAAGGAAGGAAGGAAGGAAGGAAGGAGGGAGGGAAGGGAGGGAGGGAGGGAGGGAGGGAGGGGGAGGGAGGGAGGAGAAGGAAGGAAGGTAGGGAGAGAGGTAGGAGAAGAGGAAAGGGAGGGAGGAGGGAGGGAGGGAGGAAGGGAAGGAGGAGGAGGGAAGGGAGGGAGGGAGGGAGGGAGAGAAAGGGAGGGAGGAAGGAAAGGAGCGGAGGAAGGAAGGGAGAGAGGGAGAAGAGGAAGGAAGGATGGGTATGGGACATCTACTGCAAGAAATCAAAGAGAGATGCCAAACCAAGGCATGAAAATTAAATTACCTTTGACACTAAAAGTCTTATCATATTTTGCAATGTACGGCTGTGAAAGTTGGACCATAAGAAAGGCTGAGCGCCAAAAAATGGAGGCCTTTGAACTATGGTGCTGGAGAAGACTCCTGCGAGTCCCCTGGACAGCAAGGCGATCAAACCGGTCAGTCCTGGAGGAGATCAACCCTGACTGCTCTTTAGAAGGCCAGATCCTGAAGTTGAAACTCAAGTACTTTGGCCACCAAATGAGAAGGAAGGACTCACTGGAGAAGAGCCTAATGCTGGGAAAGATGGAGGGCAATTGAAGAAGGGGACGACAGAGAATGAGGTGGCTGGATGGAGTCACTGAAGCAGGAGGCGTGAGCTTAAAGGGACTCCAGAAGATGGTAGATGACAGGAAGGCCTAGAGGAACGTTGTCCGTGGGGTCGCGATGGGTCGGACACGACTTCGCAACTAACAACAACAAATACCTCCTAACAAATGTTTGGGGAGGAATCATCAAAAACTGGGGTCCCCAACACGTCCTCTCCTTGTCTTCTTCCTTGCATTTTCAAGTTTATTTTAAAGACAATATAACTGTGGGCAAAATGAAGGACTATCTCCAGTGTCCTATCTCCAATAATGCTTCCGGCCCAAGATGGGCCCCAGTTATATCAGCCGGTGATCCCTCAATGCGTCTTTGTGAGAACACACAACCATCTAGAAAAGAGGAGTCCAGACGGAAGAAATCTGAGTCTGGGGCCATCAGGGAACCAAAAGTGTTGGGTGTGATTAGCCGATTGGTTAGTTGGCTGTCTTGGTTCTGTACCAACTGCACTGTGCTTGGATTCATCTTGTGTGTTGCGTATGTTGCACAATTCTACATTATGTGCTTTTGGTCTATTTTGTAGGTATTTCTTCTGAGCATCGACAATCTTAGCTTCTCAGAAATATCCGTTATGCGTCATAGGGGCTAATATCACCTGTACATCAAGAAACACCAATTTGCGTTTGGTGTGTTTTGTGATTGTTGTTGTCAACGCTGCTAACATCGGATGTTTTTGCATTGACAACAGATGGAAATGTAGCCATTTTCTTCCTTTCGCTTTTAGAGTTAGATGATGCTGGGAGGAGGGGGGATGTGAACAAGAGTTCAGCTAGACATAACAACACTAAGCCTAGCGTGAGAATCAAGGTTATTGTAACCAGAGCTGATAAGGATTGGCGGACTGGAGAACTGGAGAGGAAGCCTGTGCTTCAAGCTAATTGGGGAATGTGATTTATGACTGTAAATTGGAGGAGGGAATTGTGCTTTGATACTATGTGCCCAGGGGAGGGGAATTCAGTTTTTGGCGTCGATTATGTAAGTGCCGATATTATGCTACTCGAATAAAAGATTCTTTAAGGTAAACAATGCCTCGGTTCTTTTGAAGAGTTTCATCTGTCGGAACCACGACAGAGAATCACAAATCCTTAACACATCTCTTGAAACCCCCGTGTGGCTATCTAGAAGCTCTTCAGTAAATGAAGTCAAAATAATCTAGGTTCCACTATATAAAATTCAGCATGGCTAGGAACTTAAAAGTTAAAAAAAAAAACCCAACCCCCCCCCCCTTCTGATCAGTTGCTGTCAACAGCACATAAGGAGACAAAAGCAGGGAACCTGAGGTTTAAGGAAAATAAATACATGATATTTTTAACCTTTTGTAGCAAGTTTTGACAAAACAGATGAATAGCCCTGACAGGCTTCAAGTCATCAGACACCTAGCTTTTTACTGAATAAGTACGCATTCAAGTTGCCATTTTATTGCCTAAAACGACTCTTTATACCACAGATTTAAAAAGTTATTTTGACAACAGCTGTATTGTCCTCAAGTAAAAAAACAAACACGTGTGTCAGGTTTAAGCTTCTCAAGCAAGTGTACATTAAATGTCTATGGAGATTCTCAGTGATCCAGGTCGTGGTTGTCCCAAAGGGGCTTTTTCAAGAGGCAACTGGACTTCCTTGTGTTTTTTTTTTTTGAAGACGTTTCGCTTCTCATCCAAGAAGCTTCTTCAGTTCTGACTGAATTCTGATTCAGTCAAGCTGAAGAAGCTTCTTGATTCAGTCAGAACTGAAGAAGCTTCTTGGATGAGAGGCGAAATGTCTTCAAAAACAAAAACAAGGAAGTCCAATTCCTCTTGAAAAAGCACCTTTGGGACAAGTGTACATTAAATTTCTTCTTTTTTTTTTCTGTTTGGGAAAAGATTAGCTATAGAAAATGGCCGGCTCAGGGAATTAATTGATTTAGAAGGCCATATCCTCAAAGGTATCAAATACAAAGATATCCGAGACAAGTTGAACTATTTCTGAGATAGAATGTAATTTCCACCAACAATATAGATAGTAGGAAAATGAGCAAGTGTGTTGCAGCAAGCTGTGTCACAAACACAAAGTGCAATTTAAATGCACAGTGTTTCTACCCCTTCGTAAAATGCCCTTGAATGCTCATAATTTACCTCACGATGGCAACATCAGGACCAAATAAATGAAGGTTCTAATGGAAAAAGGCCATTCAGATATGAATCTAATGTCTCCTACTTCCTGAACTTCAGTAAAATGAAGTTCTTGTACATTCAGATATCCTGGGGAATACAGGTAGTCCTCGGCTTATGACCAGAATTGAGGCCAACATTTCTGTCGCTAAGCAAGATGGTCGTTAAGTCAATTTTGCCCCATTTTACCACCTCACAGTTGTTATGTTAGTAACACGGCTGTTAAGTGAAATCTGGCTTTCCTATTGTCAGAAGATTCCAAAAGGTGATCACATGACCCCAGAACATCGCATAACAAACTGGCATAAGTACATGCCAGTTGCCAAGCTTCTGAATTTTGATCATGTGACCATTGCAATGCTGGAACGGTCGCAAATGTGAAAAACGGTCTTAACTCACTTTTCCTGTGGTAATTTTGAACAGTCACTAAATGAATGCTCATTAAGTCGAGGACCACCTGTAACCGGAGGAAGTTATGAGGTACCATGCAGAGAATTCTAGGCAGAGGAAACCGGAGTATTTTCAGACACGACCGGCATTCTACCTGTTGAAGTTAATGTCTGGATAGCTTGAATATTCCGATTTCATCTTAGCGTTGCGCCGAGGAAAAGTGCAGAAGAAGGCATTGGCTAGCAAACTGGCCGTCTGCTCCTGTGACATTGTGATGGAGTGGTTCATTTTTTGCTTCAGAAGAGGTATTGGCTAAAAGAAAAACAAAACAAAAGACAGGTCTATGAAGAGTCTCCATCATCCCAAGTCATGGTTGTCTCAAAGGATGCTTTTCCAAAAAGGCAACTGGACTTCCTTGATTTTTTTTTTCCCTTGAAAATATTTCGAGAAATTTCTGAAGCTTCTTGGTATGAGGAGCAAAACATTTTCAAGGGGGGGGGGGAACAAACAAACCCAAGAAAATCCAGTTGCCTTTTGAAAAGCCCCTTTGGGAAAGCAAGATGGGCATAATCACTTTATAAATTCTGAACACAAAGCATCGCCCAGCCACGAGAAGCTGCTGGAACAAAATTACATTTGCTAATTTAAGAGGGGCTGGTAGCTCCTTAAATCAGCATCACAACCCAAGTCAAGAGTTGTTTATCCAAGTTGATTGGGACAAGAGTCTTGTTTGGCAAACTGCAGACGTCAATCAATAAAAACAAGAAGAGCAAACAAAACATCAGCGTGTTGAAGACCTTCAGAGGAGGAACAGGTGGAACATGAAGAAGCCAGGAAGAAAAATAAAGCAGGAAGGGATTGCGTTAATCGCCCTTAGCAGTTTGACTCTCATGCGGTTTAGAAAAGGGCAATCACAGGCAATCACATTGTAACAGCTGTGAGACAAGGCGCCATGATGAGACACCAAAAAAACACAACCGCGTTAGAAGGACTGACGCATTCCTTTCGTTTGATTGCCTTGCTTAAATGGAAAAGAAAATTAGGGTTCAAGAAAAAAAAAAAAACATGGCAAACCAACAAGCTTCCACTCAAGCCTCATCACTGTCTGGTCGTTTTACAAATGAGTTTAACCTCAAGGGAATATAGGGTCAGCAGCCCTCAAAGAGGGGATAATCGGAGCTCGTTTTGTGCAGCTCCTTAAGAAGAAATTGTCTTAAAAAGTGCAAGCAGAACTAAACTGTTACAGCAGAATTCTGGAAGATAATGCAGATTTTCAAAAGGTGATGGTATCCTTAGTTAAAAATCCTCTTTTCTAAATTCAAGAGAAAGGACCACTTGCTTAGTGTGGTTCTTTGCATTCGTAAATTCAGAGGTCCTGTTTTTTTCCAGTATGATTATTAGAGGGAACCAGCGGTTCCAGGTTAAAACTCTTAGTTCTAGGCTGCTTATTCGTAGCAGCCTAGAACTAAAGATTTTTAACCAAAAACTGCTAGTTACCTCTGTGGGAGATGGAAATATAGCCCCCTTCTCATATAGTAAGATAGGGCTAGAACAAAACCTGAAATAGGCCCCAGAGAAGTGATTTGAAGCTTTAACTTGAACTTTATGCTGTTTCCCAATAAGGACTGGCTCGGGACCATTGGTCTATAGCTGTCCTTTGGAATCTGCTATGCCATATGGTCCTCATTGCAATGGGTTGTTAATGTAAGTGACGTTATGTTATTATGCTGTGTTCCAAATCATTAGAAAAATAAACCTCTGAATCTTAAGGTAAGAGTCATTGTTTTGTGTTGCTGTCTCTCGTCTTTTCCATTGGGTTTTCCCACGACACCTCCAAGAATCATACTGAAAAAGGCAGAACCTCTGAATTTTCCACCTTCTGCTGAAACAGGTCGTTTTTCCCTCTGGAAAAACAAATGGATGCCAAGCAAGCATCTACAGGGGAGATAGGCGTTGTATTAGTGTCAACGCTGCTAACATCGGATGTTCTTGCTTTGACAACATATGGAGATGGAGCCATTTTCCTTTTTATGTTTTACTCTTAGAATTAGAGTTAGAATTAGATGATACTGGGGGGGGAGGAGGAATGTGCACAGGAGTTTAGTTAGACACAACAATACTGTAACTAGTGTGAGAACCAAGATTCTTTGAAATGATAAGAATTGGCGGGTTGGAGAATTGGAGGGAAAGCCTGCATTTCAAACTAATTGGGGAATGTGATTTTTGACTGTTAATTAGAGGAGGGAATTGTGCTTTGATACTATGTGCTCAGGGGAGGGGAAATTCAGATTTTGGCTTTGCCTATGCACGTGCCGATGCTATGTTCCTCGAATAAAAGATTCTTTAAGGTAAACAATGCCTCGAAGTTCTTTGAAGAATTTCATCTGTCGGAACCATGACAATTAGTATAACAAAAACCACTTGATGATGTTTGCAGACAAGCAAGACCGCTGCAAAAAAAAAAAAAACGTCGGTCACAGGATCGGCCTGTTTTACAACCACATACAGTACAGGTAGTCCTCGAACTTATAACATTTCATTTAGTGACCATTCCAGGTTAACAACGGCACTGAAAAAAAGTGGCTTACGGCCATTTTTCACACTCACAGACCACTGCAGTATCCTGGTGGTCATGGGATCAAAATTCAGAGGCTCGGCAACTGATTCGTATTTATGACCGTCGCGGGGTCCTGGGGTCAGCTGAACCCCTTTTCTAACTTTCTGAAAAAGCAAAGTCAACGGGGGAAGCCCGATTCACTTAACAACCGTGACAGCTGCGATTCACTTAACAACTGTGGTCGTAAAATGGGGCAAAGCTCACTTGACGACAGAAATGTTGGGCTCAACTGTGGTCCAAAGTCGAGGACTACCTGTATAACCGTTAATAAACAGGTTCCATTATGGCCGTATGTCGAGAACTACCTGTACAGCAAATAAACCCACTCCAGAGAAGGCCCTTTGGAGGTGTGGACTCACCTGGGTGCAAATGCTTGGCAGAGAGAGCGCCAGCTTCACCATGTCGGGCAAAATGGACTGAAAGAGATGCTGAGCTTCTGCGTCTTCCAGCACCTGGAGTAAAAAACAGGAGGAGAAATTCTGACGTCAGGATCAGGGTGAATCAAACCAGGATCCCTGCTTAGCATTTTTGGAAAAGAACAGAGCAGAATTCTTTATTGGCCAAAGGTGATGGGACACACAAGGAATTTGTCTCCGGTGCAGAAGCTCTCAGTGTACGTACAAACAACCAGCGATAAATCAATATTCATAGTCATAAAATACAATCATCCTAAACCATAAGATGCAACACTCAGCGATAGTCATAGGATACTAAGTAAGCAATCAACATAAATCATTGTTGTTGTTAGTTGCGAAGTCGTGTCCGACCCATCGCGACCCCATGGACAACGTTCCTCCAGGCCTTCCTGTCCTCTACCATCTTCTGGAGTCCATTTAAGCTCACGCCTACTGCTTCAGTGACTCCATCCAGCCACCTCATTCTCTGTCGTCCCCTTCTTCTATCGCCCTCAATCTTTCCCAGCATCAGGCTCTTCTCCAGTGAGTCCTTCCTTCTCATTAGGTGGCCAAAGTATTTGAGTTTCAACTTCAGGATCTGGCCTTCTAAAGAGCAGATTGATCTCCTCTAGGACCGACCGGTTTGATCGCCTTGCAGTCCAAGGGACTCGCAGGAATCTTCTCCAGCACCCATAGTTCAAAGGCCTCCATTCTTTTGGTGCTCAGCCTTTCTTACGGTCCAACTTTCACAGCCATACATTGCGACTGGGAAAACCATGGCCTTGACTATACTTAAAACATAAATCATACTAGGATATTAAAATAAGCAGTCAATGTGAATCGTAAGGTACAAGCAAGAAAGTTAAGAGTCGTAAGAAGGATAAGGAAATAGGTCACAGGAAAGATGAAGAGAAGGATAATAGTAACACAGCTCTAATAAATAGTTTGACAGCGTTGTGGGAATTGGTTGTTTAGCAGAGTGATGGCCTGGGAGGAAAAACTGTCCTTCTGTCTAGTTGTTTTGGTGTGCAATGCTCTATAGTGACGTCCCAAGGGGAGAAGTTGAAACAGTTTATGTCCAGGATGTGAGGGAGTCTGTAAGATATTTTCACAGCCCTCTTCCTGGCTCGTGCAGTATACCGGTCCTCAGTGGAAGGCAGGCTGGTTGTGTGATTGCATTTTCTGCAGTCCTAGCTATCCGTTGAAGTCTGTGTCTGTCTTGTTTGGTTCCTGTACCAAACCAGACAGTTTAAGCTGACTTGGGAGGCGTCTTTTAAAAAAACCCAAACTCTGGAGATCTGGACACACAACACAATAATGTTACTGATGTTTTAAAAAGAATCCATCAATCATACCAAAGGGATTTATTGCCCTTGGGGATGGGCTAAATTTTGAAAAGTTTCTAAAGTTGTTCAAAAGATTTCCATTTGTATTTTATTTTTCCCATTTCTCAATTAACGGTCACCTATTGCAACCATGGATTTTGAAGGAGGTTTTAGGAATTGCTTCCAAAGGAGGGTTTGTCAAGCATTGCCTTCTTCACTTCTCCTCCCACACGTGCACTGCATTTCCAATTGTGGTACGTACGAAGTGTCAAAGGTCGAACTCGGATTTTAGGAAGTGACATCAAACCAGTGCATGTAAAATTAATTCAGAAGGCGACATTTGACCTTAAGCATCCAGGAGACTGGCAGATCTTGATCGCGTTCCTAGCCTGGCTCTGCCTCCCTGTCTCTTAAAACTGACATATGATGCTTTTTTTCTGACTGGCACCGCGTTCCGTAGCCTCCCTCACCTGATGACAGATTCTGGCCCTGGACTTTGTTACACCTGTCAGCTCTTCTATCTTTCCCTGACGCGGAGAATAAATAGACCCAAAGCACCAAAGACCGGACTGTGCTGCCTCTTCTGCCCTGTTCCTTTTCAAGCAATTCTTTTTCAAACTTGGGGTTTCGCCCATTTATTCGTGGTAAAAACAGCTGCGCAAACTGGCAAGCTCTTTTATTCGCCCGGAAATAAACGCATTTTTGTTGGTAAAACCCAGAAGTGTTCAGAATAGGTGAATGTCTCGGAGAGTGTCCAGACGTCGCTTCTCTGAACTAGGATACAGTCATGTTTCATTGCTCCTGTCTTCCTTTTCGTCTGGCCTTTCTTTCAAGCAAAAAATAACCGATGTAACATGGCTTCTTCCAATTTTTTTCCAGAAATCTGGATTAAGAACAGAGCAGAATTACAGAGTCGGAAGGGATATTGGAGGTCTTCTAGACCAGCCCCCTGCTCAAGCAGGAGACCCTGTACCATTTCAGACAAGTGGTTGGGAAATCTCTTTTTCAAAACCTCCAGTGATGGAGCATCCACAACTTCTGGAGGCAAGCCGTTCCACTGGTTAATTCATTCTCACTGTTAGGAAATTTCTCCTCAGTTCTGGGTTGGTTCTCTCCTTGATCAGTTTCCATCGCTTCTTGCCTTGCGGTGCTTTGGAAAAGTTTGACACCCCCCCCCTCTTCTTTGTGGAAGCCCCTCACAAATCAGAACACTGCTATCATGTCTCCTTTAGTCCTTCTTTTCACTAGACAATTCCTGCAGCCGTTCTTCATGTGTTTTAGCCCCCAGCCCTCTAATCATCCTTGTGGCTCTTCTCTGCACTCAAGATCTTTTTTATAATATGGTGACCCAAACTGGATGCGGTATTCTAAGTGGGTTCTTCCAAAGCCACTTAGCAACTTGGCTGTGAGGTTCCCCATGGCTAGCCCAATGCTTTCACCGCTACGCTTATCCTTATTTTGTGCTGCATTTCTGAAAACCAGCCAAGTCTTCTGGCTTGGTCGAATCCATCATGACCAACAAAGAGGACTTCTTGGCAAGGGTCTGGAGATAAGAGATTCACTTCTCGTTCTCAATCGTGCTTGAATTTGTCTAACAAACCATGGTCTCCTTAGAGGCGTTTTAGATAATGGACCTGCCATGATGTTGTTGTTTTTTAAGAATCCAAAATACTTTCTACCACTTTGCAATGACCTTGAACCATCTTTAAGCAAATTGTGTCAGCTGTTGTGGACCTCTAATTTCTTCTGAGGAACGAACAGATCTTACCAGGTTGGTAAGTCTATCAAAGAGCCGTTCCGAAGAGAACCGGCTAACTATTAACACAATGAGCCCCCAGCTCACCTATCCCTGGTAATCTCATCAATGGGAATCAGGCAGCATGCGAGTTTAATAAAAGAAACAAATAAATAGTATCTACAGCCCAATTCCTTAGGCAAATTTCTTTCTTGATATTTTCATGCCATCGTTCCCTCAGCCACTCTGAAGGCTGAGAGTATATCATTAAAGCAGCAAAAAAATATAACGCTGGCAAGGGGTGTGTAGAAAATATAGCAAATAAAACATGCTTGTTATTATTTCTTGTGATCTGTACAAGTTGTTTGGCAATAAAAAGGTTCGGGAGCGCTGTTGCCCACAGAAAAACCTCACTGTGTTACGATGCAACTTTTGAGAAACTAACTTGACGCGAAGGGTGGAAAACGCAGACTTTCATCTATCTCCTTTCTTAAAAGAGGACAGAAAACTGACAAGCCCATTTTTTAAAAAACTCTCATTTTTGAAATAAATCTTATGTCTCGGGAAAGGTGCTGTGTTTACACAATGTGGTTTGCCACTCACAATTTGGGTGAATCTTATCAGGTTTGACTCAAAAAAAAAATAGTTCCTGGGAGTTTAGCCCAGTTGCACCCTTAAATTACTCGTGAGGCTAAAGCCATAATGGCTTCATGGTATTATATATTTATCCAAAACACCAAGAGCAAGTGGAAGGTAAGGTAAAATCAGCAAATGGTAAAGCGATGTTGGACAGCCTTTAAATCTAATCCTGAAAAGATCTGAAACCCACTCCTTTTAGTAAAGTACAGGTCGACCTCACCTAACGACAGCAAATGGGACCGAAAAATCTGTCGCTAAGCAACATGGTCGTAAAGCGTGATGCCTGTGTCACTTAGCAACAGCAGTCTTGTTTGCCCCCCCATGGAGAAAATCACCATGGTTTATTAAGCGAGCATTTCCTATGACAATGACGCTCGGCTTCCCTCTGGCTTCCCCACTGACGTTGCTTGTCAGAAGCTGGCTGGGAAGATTGCAAATCACAATCGCCTGATTGTGGGAGGCTGTGATATTGTCATTGTGCTCTGATTCCCCAAGTGCTCCAATCAGGATCGCGGGACTGCAAAGGACGTTGCAATGGCTGCAACTACAAGGACCGAGTTGTAAGTAACACTTGTCCAGTAAGGTGTAACTTTGAATAATAATAATAATAATAATAATAATAATAATAACAACAATAATAAAAAGTTGGAAGGGACCTTGGAGGTCATCTAGTCCAACTCCCTGCTCAGGCAGGAAACCCTATACCATTTCAGACAAATGGCTGTCCAGTCTCTTCTTAAAAACTTCCAGTGTTGGAGCATTCACAGCTTCTGGAGGCAGGTTATTCCACTGGTTAATTGTTCTCACTGTCAGGAGGTTTTTCCTTAGTTCTAGGTTGCTTCTCTCCTTGATTAGTTTCCATCCGTTGCTTCTTGTCCTGCCTTCAGGCGCTTTGGAGAATAACTTGACTCCCTCTTCTTTGGGGCAGCCCCTGAGATACTGGAACACTGCTATCCTGTCCCCCCTCGTCCTTCTCTTCATTAAACTAGACATACCCAATTCCAGCAGCCGTTCCTTATATGTTTTAGCCTCCAGTCCCCTAATCATTTTTGTTGCTCTTCTCTGCACTCTTTCTAGAGTCTCAACATCTTTTTTACATCGTGGTGACCAAAACTGGATGCAGTATTCCCAGTGCGGCCTTACCAAGGCCTTGTAAAGTGGTATTAATACTTCACGTGATCTTGATTCTATCCCTCTGCTAATGCAGCCTAGCACTGTGTTGGCTTTTTTGGCAGCTGGATAAGTGTTTGTTAAGCGAGGACTAGTTATAAACGCTTTCTGCTCTCTTTTGTGGGGGGGAGGGGGTTATGACATAAAATAAATCCACCAAGAAAATATATGTCAAATATACCTTCACTACCTTAAAATACATTTTGATTAGAAAAACACAAACAGACTGGAGGAAGTCCTCTTTGAGTGAAGCACAGAAAGAATTATATCGGAATATGCGGGAGAAGAGCCTCATTAGAAGACAGTGAAATGGAACATTTGACATTTATCAGACTCATAAACTGACACTTGGAAAGGAAAGAAGGCGACGGGCTTAGATGTGAGCAGCTAATTTGGCGCTCTCTAATTTTTCTTTCCAGAAGGTAAAATATTTCTCCTGCCAATCCAGGATGTCAACGATCTCTCAGGTGTATCGTACTTGACAGGAGAGGCTTCCTTTTAATGACTTCCATAATTTTAAATAAACTTCAACTGTTTTAAGAGACCGAGTAATGCCACGTTGTTCTCTTTATTAAATGACATGAAAAAAACGTAGGTTTTGCTATTTTCCAAAGAGCATTCAGGAGCTCTTTCCTCCTTTAATTTCCATCTTTCCCCCAATGCACACGTTCGGCAATGTTTAAAAATTGTGCATCAAAAGGCCTGTCAGTCTGATTCATCACAGATCTTTCTAAAATGCAAGACCAGCAGCCAGCAACAATGAAGTTTCTGCCTCTAAGTTTCTTCCTTAAATTAACCGTTTAGGAAACTTAAAGAGATTCCACAAGAGGGTTAAAATATTAAGATTTCGTTTTGAAATACAGGTTAGTCTTTGATTTAGGACCACAGTTGAGCCCAAAATTTCTGCTGCTAAGCGAGAGAGTGGCTGAGCGAGTTTTACCCCATTTTATGACCTTCCCTGCCACGGCTGTTAAGTGAATCACTGCAGTAGTCAAGTTAGTCACAACGGTTGTTAAGTGAATCCGGCTTCCCCCACTGACTTTGCTTGTCAGAAGGTTGCCAAAAGCGGATCACGGGACCTTGGGACACGGCAACGGTCATAAATGTGAATCGGTCGCCAAGCATCCGAATTTTGATCACGTGACCACGGGGTTGTAAGTGTGAAAAATAGTCCTTGTCGTTTCAGTGTCGTCGTAACTTTGAAAGGTCACTAAACGAACTGTCGTTAAGCAGAAGACTATCTGTATACTGCAATGGTCATAAGCAGGGATAGGCCACCTTGGCTCTTTTATGACTCGTGGACTTCAACTCCCAGAATTCCTGAGCCAGCATGGCTCAGCTTGGAAACCTCTCCCTTTCCCCTCAGCATGGCTGGCTCAGGAATTCTGGGAGTTGAAGTCCACGAGTCATAAAAGAGCCAAGGTTGCCTACCCCTGGATTATACCACTGTTTCTTCGCCTTGAACACTTTAGGATGGGTAAACTTCAACTCCCAGAATTCCTGAGCCAGCCACGCTGAGGGGAAAGGGAGAGGTTTCCAAGCTGAGCCATGCTGGCTCAGGAATTCTGGGAGTTGAAGTCCACGAGTCATAAAAGAGCCAAGGTGGCCTACCCCTGGGCTAATGTATTCTCAGTGAGACAGTTTGCAGAGAAAGGGAGGAAAAAAGATTACTGTCCTTCGGTGCCGGGACGTACCTTGATAGAACTGGTGCGATCCAGATTATGTATCTCATCCTTTCTATCTTTTAGAGTGGGGAAATGGAACACAAGGGTCTCATTAAAGAACTTCTGGCACCTCCGTGTTCTTTTTGGTGAACTCTCTGGGCAGATGACGGAAGAGGGATATTGCAGAGAATGATGTGCTTTCGACTGAAGTCTGCTCAATGGGCCATTTGGTCTCCAAATGACAATTTCTGGTTGAGCCTGCCTGATTTCCTCATTAAGTCCTTCCCTTGTTCCCAGCTGAGCTGCCAGACAGATATGGAAGCCAAGTACAGGGCAGGTCATACGTCTCCCACATCCCTTCTTGGTGCTACCAGGAAACGTCCTTAAGAACTGAAGGCCTTCCATTGTGGACAAAGTATTGGCTGACGGGTACTCCGAAAAGGATTAAGAACTCAGAAAATGTGAATATGGTGCAACGTTGTTGGTGTGGTCTACAACCAGCTCAGCAGAGACTAAAATCCAGGAAAAGCTTCCTTTGGTCGATGGAAGAGTTTGAAGAATTTGAAAGCAGAGTGGATCTGTGGAAAGCTATGAAGAGCCAACGGTGGATGGATCCTGGGTGTGACGAAAGCTAGGAAGGCTGGAAATCACTGAATGGACCACACACAGATGCCACAAGATCCAGAGACATTCTCAACAAAGGGGATACTCTGCTCTTTGCGACTGTGGCGACATGCAGACCACCACACATATGCACGCCTGCCCTTTGCGCCCCGATCAGCGTACACTTGAGGACCTTATGGCAATGCGAGAGAACGCAATTAACGTTGCTACGTTTCTGGGCAAGTTTCAGTAAATGCACTATTTCAGGCAAGGTAGTCGACTTATGGGAGAGGTGATGAATCCTATAAAACCAGACACCTCACTAGAAGCCAAAATCACAAGACGACGTCCGATTTACTTTGGCCATGTCACTGGAGAAGTCAATATTGCTAGGAACGGTTAGGGCAGGGGTAGGCAACCTGGGCTCTTTTATGACTCCAACTCCCAGAATTCCTGAGCCAGCCACGCTGAGGGGAAAGGGAGAGGTTTCCAAGCTGAGCCATGCTGGCTCAGGAATTCTGGGAGTTGAAGTCCACGAGTCATAAAAGAGCCAAGGTTGCCTACCTCTGGGTTAGGGGAACCAGAAGAAGGGGCAAACAAAGAACAAGCTGACTTGGTACCATCAAAACTGATACCAAGATGAACATCCAGCAACTGAAAGAGGCTGTGCTTGATAGGGTAGCATGGACAGCCCTGGCCTATAAAGTCAGAGACGACTGAACGGTTAAAACAACGTCAAAGTTGACTTATGGAGACCGTGGTGCTCTCTGAGCTTGGCTTGTTTGCTCGGAGACATTTCATGACCCAACTAGGTAACATCACCTGTGCTGGTGAGTGAGGAGTTTGCCCCTTGTGTATACAGCTTGCTCTTTATACAGTTGACAGAACGATTAATCGGTGGAGCAACCTTCTTTGTCCCTTTTTTCCTCCCTTAGTTTCCCCCTTATTTTCATTTTTCTCTGTATTTTCTATTTGATAAACTAATAAAAAATTTCAGTTCCGAAAATGATATTTGGACTTGTGTTTCAACCACACTGTAAATATTATAATAATAATAATAATAATAATAATAATAATAATAATAATAATAATAATAATAATAATAATAATAATAATAATAATAATAATAATAAAGTTGGAAGGGACCTTGGAGGTCATCTAGTCCAACCCCCTGCTCAGGCAGGAAACCCTACCATTTCGGACAAATGGCTGTCCAGTCTCTTCTTAAAAACTTCCAGTGTTGGAGCATTCACCGCTTCTGGAGGCAGGTTGTTCCACTGGTTAATTGTTCTAACTGTCAGGGAATTTCTCCTTAGTTCTAGGTTGCTTCTCTCCTTGATGAGTTTCCATCCGTTGCTTCTTGTCCTGCCTTCAGGCACTTTGGAGAATAGCTTGACTCCCTCTTCTTTGGGGCAGCCCCTGAGATATTGGAAGACTGCTATCATGTCCCCCCCTCGTCCTTCTCTTTATTAAACTAGACATACCCAATTCCAGCAACCGTTCCTTATATGTTTTAGCCTCCAGACCTCTAATCATCTTTGTTGCTCTTCTCTGCACTCTTTCTAGAGTCTCAACATCTTTTTTAGAGTTACCCTGCGGTAAGATGGGCGACCAATAAATTTAATTAATAAATTTAGTAACACATTTGATGAATAAATAAATAAATTTAACATGTGGCATTCTCTGCACAACACAAGAGCTCCCTCTTCTGTTAGTTTTTTGAAAATCAAAAAACAAAACAAAACAAAACACAGAGCTATGTTTTATACCAGGGGTAGGCAACCTTGGCTCGTTTATGACTCGGGGACTTCAACTCCCAGAATTCCTGAGCCAGCATGGCTCAGCTTGGAAACCTCTCCCTTTCTCCTCAGCGTGGCTGGCTCAGGAATTCTGGGAGTTGAAGTCCACGAGTCATAAAAGAGCCAAAGTTGCCTACCCCTGTTTTATACAGATCCGTGTTCTCTTTAAATGAAATTCAGGGTATCTTAATTATAACGTCTCTAAACAACACATGGGCTTTGTGGCTCAAGACATCAGAGAAGGTGGGGGGGGGGGAGAATAAAAAATGTGGCATTTTTGTACACCTCTAAAGGGCGAGCAGCTAGAAAGGACCCAGCTTGAAAGAACTGGAAAAGTTGGGACGCTTATTGTCGCCCCTTTTGTCATTTTCAACACAGCAAGGATCTCCTGCGGAGAGCAGCCCATGCTAATTTGTTAATGAATTAATTTTAAAAAAATCTAAACAGCCCAATAACCTAAGCTCTCTAGGTGGTTGATACTAATGAGGTGAACCACAAGGTAAAATAACCAAAACCGTAAAAGTAAATCATAATTGTAATTCAAAACTTGCTTGGAGTTACCAAAATAACTCTGTGAGCTGCAATAGAACAAGCAGCGCATAAAAATCGGGACTCAAATGCAAGAAACAATTCCCGCGATATACAAAAACAAGCAATCGCCAAGAAAATATGCCCAGTTTATTTGCCTAATTTATCTCTCCCCCCTTTTATTTTTTACTCCTTTCCACCTTAACAATAACAATGCACACCAAAAGAATCCAAATCCTTCGTATTATTTACAAGCTAATGAAGAAAACAAGGTGAGCTGAATTCTGCAACTAACTCCAACTGGAAATACCGGGGAATCCTGACAGCCAATCCTTGCAGACTATTCTATTTTCCCCTATATTTTAATTTCAAATCAATATAAGAACGTATTGGTACATCAAATGAAAAATAAAACAGGATACACAGTGGCAGACTGGTCTCCCCTTCCCCTTAGTCAATTCCTATCTGGCATGTGACAGCCCCAGAAAAAAGAACAGAAAGAAAAGCGGTGTTTTTTTTAAAAAAAAAAAGGATTTTGAAATATTTTGTAACAGAAGGACTGTTATATTGGTTTTAGCTGCATTTAGTCATTGCTTCTGAAGTTTTCTTTTTATTCTGCTGGACACTGACAGTACTTAAATTCGAATTGATTTGGAAAGACGTAAATCAAGAAATACATTAACGTATGAAGGTTAAAAAAAGTGTTTGTCTCGAGAGAGGTAAAATTTCAGAAGTCCCTAAAAGGATCAACATTAAGACATCAGGTGAAACCGTCAACGTGGATTCAGTGCCATCCCACGTGGCACAAATGTGATATCGCACAACACCGATGGAATTAGAGCCAATTCGAGAACTGTTGTGGGTCTGCTAACAGCCTCTAAAAACTACTTACGCCTTTCAAATGCTTGCTTATCTCAGCTGAGTTCAAAGACCACTTTATTTTTTAGTTTAACGTAGCCATATTCAGCTGAGCATCTAAGAGAAGGGGCTGTATTAAAGTGCAAACGAATGCTAAAATAAGTGGTTTTGATTATTAACAAGGATAACAGAGTTGGAAGGGATCTTGGGAGGTCTTCTAGTCCAATCTGCTGCTCAAGCAGGAGACTCCATACCATTTTGGACCAATGGCTGTCCGATCTCCTTCTGTGACGGAGCACCCACAACTTCTGGAGGCAGGTCGTTACACTAATTAATTGTTCTAACTGTCAGAAAATTTCTCCTTAGTTCTAGGTTGGTTCTCTCCTTGATTAATGGCAATGACTTCATTGATCTGGTCAATTTCATCCCATCAAACCGCCAATCCTTTTGATTTTTTTTGAAAGCCAGATGCTAGAAAACACCCACAGTCCAGATGTTCTACCTAAAGACACTCCTGGAATTAATTCTCTGCTGATGATGTTTCACGTTCTGATAATCTATCCCGTATCCTTTGAGGAAAAGCATCGATAAGGCAATACAGCCAAAATATAGAACCCTCTTAATCTTCTCCTTACAGCTGCCTCTACTTCTTGATGTTGTCGCTGGTTCAGTCATAAATCCTGAACACGTCTTGTTAACGATTGCCACAGAGCTGGCTTGGAGAGTCAAATTAAAGAGCGCCTGGGAAGCGACTCACCGTCTTCTGTCTCTTATTTATGACTGGAATAATCAGGGCCAGACTCTCTGCGCGTTCGTCAGAAAGAGTTAAGGGACAATTGCACTTAAGGATTAATTATTGCTACTCCCAGAGGGAGCAAATGCATCTACGGCACTAGGAAAGAAACTTTAAAAAACAACAACAACCGACCTTTGTTAATTGGAAAGGGGAAAAAAAAGGTGACGGGTTGCCCATTCGTTTAGTGACCGTTCAAAGTTACAACGGAAAAATGGGAGGTGACCGTGTTTCACACTTACGACCACGGCAGCATCCCCATGGTCACGCGATCAAAATTCAGACTGACTCGTATTTAGGGCACGTGGCCGTGTCCCCTTTTGTGACCTTCTGACAAGCAAAGTCGAGGGGGATGCCGGATCCAGGTAACCGCTGTGTTACGTACTAAACACCTGCAGTGATTTACTTAACAACTGTGGCAAAGAAAGGTTGTAAAATGGGGTAAAACTCACTTAATATCTGTCTCACTTAGCAATGGAAATTTTGGGCTCTGTAGTGGTTCTCCGTAGGGCTACCTGTTATGTTCACAAAGTACTTAACATACACACACACATATACAATCCCTCCCCATTTTTCTCTGGCCTCTGTGAATGCCACACTAGGCACATTCAGTTAACTACAAGGAAAAGCATGCATAAAATAGAATGAATAGGGGAAAAAATAACCATTCAAATCAGATTCCAACTACAGGAAGCAGTATTTGAATTACTATTATTATTTTGCAAGTTTCGGGGTCGTTTTTTTTTTTAATTACCTTATCGCAGAATTCAGCCAGGGCCGTGAAGTCCCATTTCTTGGCATAGGTAATATTATACCTGAGGATAGCTTCCTGCAAAATAAAAATATAGCACACAGCGTTGGCAATGGGGGGGAAAAGTGTGTTTTGAATCAACTGCACCCTCTGCTGTTCAACTGCTATTTGGCCAGAGGTAATGGCACTGATGTTTGCAGAAAATACAAGTATGTATTTTCAAAAATTACGGTCGAGAGGGGAAATCTCTGGAAGCCTTCCATTCCTATCTTTAGGGCTCCCCAAAGAATCGAACAAACAGCCTAAAATTGCCAAATTGTGGTAGCTCTTTCGCCCAGCTTTGGGTTTTAAGGACAGGAACAGGAACGGGAAACTTGTATGGGTTAAAGCGGTTTAATTTCTCTTTAGCACCTTCCCAGACCTTTCAAACTTGCCTGAAAAAGTAGAAATTTGGAACTTTTGTTTCCGGAATCTTGGAAAGGGTGCGCATAAGAGTAAAAAGCCGTGTATTCCAATTCCCACTTTAAATCCCACCCAAAAAGTTACAAGCACAAGCTGAAAAAAAATAATAATGAATTTCACTGAGTTAGTCTTGGTAATACTGGGTGGCCACAACCTTTTGATCTGTCTGTCTGCCTATCTGTCTCTCTCTCTCTGTGTCACTCTCTCTATATCTATGATCTATCTATCTATCTATCTATCTATCTATCTATCTATCTATCTATCTATCTATCTATCTATCTATCTATCTATCTATCTATCTATCTATCTATCTATCTATCTATCTATCTACCTACCTACCTGTTATCTATCATCTATTATCATCTATCTGTTATCTATCTTTATATCTATCATCTATTATCATCTATCTATGTATCTATCTAATCTATCTATCTGTTATCTATGTTATCTATAATCTATCTATCTGTTATCTATGTTATCTATCTATATCTATCATCTATTATCATCTATCTACCTACCTACCTACCTGTTACCTATCTATCATCTATTATCATCTATGTTATCTATCTTTATATCTATCATCTATTATCATCTACCTACCTACCTACCTACCTACCTGTTACCTATCTATCATCTATGTTATCTATCTTTATATCTATCATCTATTATCATCTATCTATCTATCTATCTATCTATCTATCTATCTATCTATCTATCTATCTATCTATCTATCTATCTATCTATCTATCTAATCTATCTGTTATCTATCTATATCTATCATCTATTATCATCTATCTATAAGTTATCTATCTATATCTATCATCTATTATCATCTATCTATCTATCTATCTATCTATCTATCTATCTATCTATCTATCTATCTATCTATCTATCTATCTATCTATCTATCTATCTATCTATCTATCTAATCTACCTACGTACCTACCTACCTACCTAACAAACTAACTAGCTATCTCCTGCCTTTATTGGTTTTACAAATAACTCATGGCAGCGAACATATACAACAGATCTTCCTTCTCCTATTTTCCTCACAACAACAACCTTGTGAAGTAGGTTGGGCTGAGAGAGGGGGACTGGCCCAAAGCCACCCAGACGGCTTTTATAGGTAAGGCGGGACTTGAACTCAGCCTCTTGCTTTTTCACCTGATGCCTTAATTACTTAGACCAAACTGGCTCTCATGGATGCATGTGGATATGCTGCAAAATTTTAAAAAAATATATCCAATTTCTGAGCAATCAGTTAGTATTGCTTAATTGGCTTTCTCTTAACAATTAACCAGTGGAACAACCTGCCTCCAGAAGCGGCGAATGCTCCAACACTGGAAGTGTTTTAAGAAGAGACTGGACAGCCATTTGTCTGAAATGGTATAGGGTTTCCTGCCTGAGCAGGGGGTTGGACTAGATGACCTCCAAGGTCCCTTCCAACTCTATTATCATTATCATTATCATTATTATATCATTATCACTTTTTCTGTGTTTAAGGCTGATTGAATAAAAGGAACTGAACGAACCACACATGTAATAGTGTATTGACTCTCTGATCAAACTCGCCCAGTAACACAATCTTGGCTCCTCAAGTTGTGCAGCCCTACCATTCTTCAGCTACCCAACTCAGCCATGGGTCATTTTTCATGTTATGGTATTTTTCATGTTAGGGAATCCAGCCGTATTTAGCCGGATGTTCATCTCAGCATGAAGCATGAGGCCGTTCGTCTGAGCTCCGTTTATCAGTCTCTTGAGTCAGCCACCCCCTTTAACAGCAACTCTATCATATTAAGGTCAACCCAGTTATTTCGATGGAGTAGGTGACAGCCTGGAAGACTAGGCACCGAGATGGGGAGCGTGGGTGATCAATTCCAGTTTCCAAATTCATTTTTATCACCCACCCGGGGAAATGCAAGCCCAGACAAAATGGTGGGCTGAATTACCTCAGCCGCCACACCGCGTGGGTGCAAAAGCCATAGCTACAAATAATAAACCTTTTACAACAAGAATCCTAATCTATGTTTGAGCTAATGTGCAGAGTTTCCTGGTCAATAAATTTAATAAAATTTTAATAATAATAATAATAATAATGATGATGATGATGATAATGATGATAATGATGATGATGATGATGATAATGATAATGATAATGATAATAATAATAATAATAATGTCATGCCCTTGTTTTTAGTAAAATGTTGTCTAGCTATCAGTCAAGTGTGAGCCCATATAGGAGGAGACCGATGTTTTCTGCATGGATTCAGTTGTCAAACTATTGTTACAACCAGGGTTGTGAAATTTGTTGAATTTCTGCTCCCTGAAACCAAAGAAAAGAAAAAGATCTGATATCTAAAAGAGGAAACTGAAATATGAACACCCTCTCCAGCTTCAATCACAGACGTCCAAAAGTTAAAAAAAAGAGAGAGAGAGAGAGAGAGAGAGAGAGAGAGAGAGAGAGAGAGATGCTAAAGATGCAGGTAAGCTAGACGTTACACCAGCCTTAAGCCTTACACTAGCATGAAGTCCAAACAAGCTCTTGAACTGGTGTAAATCTACTCACTTGGAATAATTGTAAATGGATAAAATCCTCTCCTAACTCTCCCCCTTAAGAAAGAAAGAAAGAAAGAAAGAAAGAAAGAAAGAAAGAAAGAAAGAAAGAAAGAAAGAAAGAAAGAAAGAAAGAAAGAAAGAAAGAAAGAAAGAAAGGAGGGAGGGAGGGAGGGAGGGAGGGAGGGACTGACTGACTTTTTAAAAGTCAACACTGACTTTTTAAAATTATTAAAAAATCACTGGCCTCCACAAATAAAGTCAGTCTTCTAATAAGCAACAGTATTTCCTTATCCAAAATGATGAATTTTAACCATAACCATCCCTATGATTAGCAAGAAGCCAACTGCCACATTATAGCTAACTGTAACGAAATTTACTAGTAAATTGATTGGAAATGCATAAGCAGTTAAGACGCTATTCAATGGTGCAGCTTAAGTAATAATGAATCAATGTTAAAATGGTGCGGCTTCATAACTATTACGATTCTGCATTGAAAACCATTCCCAATATAATTTCATAAGTAACCTTCCTAAATAACCGTCTGCATTCTCACAGCAGAAGTCTCCCCCATTTTGAAGAACTTATTGCGAAATTAAATTGCGGCATTCGGCGAGTTGTACACGCGGACCCCAAAGCAAACACGGCCGGCTGTCAAATTACAACCATCGGTTAGTGATGGTTCAAAGTTACAACAGCTTATGATCATGTGATCAAAATTCAGGCATTTTGACAACTGGCGTGTATTTATGATGGTTGCAGGATCGCCAGGATCACGTGATCGCTACTTCACAACAAGAAAATTTTAGAGTGTGCAGAAATGGATAGATTGACTTTAAAGATAAAAGAGAAAGAAGACTCAGCATATTTTAGAACACGGGATAACTTTTATCAATGGCTAGAAAAACGAGTTAGAGAGAAAGGAATGTGATATGTAACTTTGAATATATATTAGCAAGAAGAAGACCATCGAGCAATTAATTAACATATTGTTTATGATAATTAACTACTACTCATTGTTTTTTTAAAATACATGAACTCAGATATTATGCTGTTTGCTAAATATTGAGAATGTTATTTGGAAAAACCCCAACCCTAATCCTAATCCTAACCCTAACCCAAATCCCAACCCCAACCCCACCTTATTCCTAACCCTATAAAAACTAAAATAATTTATACCCAAAAAAAACCCAAGCTTCTGACAAGAAGCAAATTTGCTTAATGACCGATTCCCTTAACTGCAGTGATTCTCTTAATAGCCATGGTAAAAAACAACAACCACCTGTAAAATCAGCCACCAATTCCGTTCCCTAGCAATGAAAATTCTGGTCCAAATTTTGGTTGGTAAATTGAGGACTATCTGTAATTCTTTGGCTGGTTACTGTCTGTAACTGAAAAGTCTTTACCTTCAAATCTCGGGAACAGGTGAATTTCTTGAGGAGCGAAGTCTGTATTAAGTCCCATCGGCTCCCAGCAGTCCTGTCACCATTCTTTATCAAGAACAAATGTTTATATATCATATTAAAACCATTCAACGTCTTTAAGATTTTCTCTCCAGAGAGAACAAAGAAAACTGTGCATGCATGTAATTTATAAAGCATCAACCAAATTTACAACTGTGCTGCTCTTAGGAAAGGAAGTATGAAGCATTTACTTAAGGTTTAAGAGTATTGTACGCAGTAATCAACCTTTTTTTTTTTTCCCCGACTAGTCAGTGGGACTGCACCAGTAATATAATTTAGCTTCACGTTTTCTACTAACCGTGTTTCCCCGAAAATAAGACCCAGTCTTATATATTTTTTTGCCTCCAAGAGACACCAGGTCTTATTTTTGGGCGGTGTCTTACCTTAGGACCACCACAGCCAGGCCTCCCTCACCCCGACACCTGTCACACCACTGCTTGACTTCTTCTGCGGCCGCTTACCGTGCAGCGCTTCGGGCCGCTTCTGCTGCTCGCGGCAGGAGGCCACGTGGCTCTTTGGGCCGTTTCCACTTTCTGCAGCGGAAACGGCCTGAAGCGCCACGTGGCCTCCTGCCGCAAGCAGAAGCGGCCCGAAGCACTACGCGAGCAGCAGAAGGGACCCGAAGCACCATGCGGCGTCCTGCCGCAAGCAGCGGCAATGTCGCAATGCGCCTTATGGCATCTGGCCGCAAATGGAGGCAAGCGGCCGTAGAAGACATCTGTTGTGATTCATGCCAGCCAGTGGACCCGGCAGCTGAGTCCGGGGAATCGGAGGAGGAGGGGCCTGGAGAGCCATCAGAGTCGGAGGAAGGCTCTGATGAGCTCCAAGACTTACAGTCTGATGAAGAGCCTGGCCCCTCCAATCGTGCTCAGGCTGAGACCCAGCTGTGCGGGGAAGCTGAGTCAGACTCTGAGGACTCACAGCTGGAAGACATCATAGACGCTCGCAAACACAGACAGGCAATAAGAGCAGGACAGAGGGAGGCAATGGGGCGACTCCAAGGGAGGAGGAGAAGGCATTGAGAAGCCACGCCTTGGGGTTGCATAATAAAAAGGGAAGGTGTGGGCGGTGCTGGTTGCTGAAGGCAACCGTTTGCAAAGGACTCAAGTTTCATGGAATCATGTTCTGTTTGCCTTGCCTGTGAACAATTCTCTGTCTGAATCGTGCTCTGTTTGCTTTTGCTTTTGGGACATTTTGCAGGTCTGTACCTAATTAATAAAAGGGGTGTGTTTTTCCTGCATTTCCAGCCTACTTGTTAAAAGAGGGGTTTGTCCTTGTGAGTTAACAAGGATTCACATAGGCTGGGACAGAACAATGTCAAGCAGCGGCACAACAGGTGCTGGGATGTGGGAGACCTGGCTGTGGTGGTCCTACCGGTAAGAGGGCCCGGGGCTCGTGGGGCAGCTTTACCTCACTACCCCTGCCCTAGCTTGATTTTTAGGGGTACGCCTCACTTAGTTTTGGGGAAGGGCTTATATTAGGCCCACCCCAAAAAATCAAGCTAGGGGTTACTATCGGGCTGGGTCTTCCTTTCGGGGAAACATAGTAGAAACATGAGTTCATTGCCACCCATACAGACTAAAAAAGGGTTTATAGGACAATGATTTCCCGCATGCCTGATATTCTTCAAAGCTAAGAGTTGCCAATAAAACCCTTACAATTATGAATATGTACTCCCTCCTGAAAAATCCAATACCAACTTCATCCCAATGATTGCTAAACTGATTTTCAGATCAACCCTCACAATAAAAGAGAACATAATGCGAGCAAGTCATGCAAACGTGCAACAGTGTGGGGAAAATATTTTAAGTCACACGGCCCTCAATTCTTTTGAGAAAGAAAAAGAAACAAAAAATCCTTTAAATAAGAAAGCTTTGAGGCAAACAGGTTCTCAAATCACTGTTTTTGGCTTAAAAGTTTTGTTATCAACTGTCCGGACTGTACAACACAATCAAAAGACAGGTGGTCCTTGACTTACAACAGTTCGTTTAGTGGTGTTAACTATTCAGACTTCCTAAGCCCATCAGTAATTTGGAAGCACCAAACAAAATGGGGCTTTTCAAGAATTGTACAGTTCGATCTTGACATCTTCAGCCGACTTATAGTAATAGAAGCCAGCTCTTTTGATGACTTTTGATAAGATATTGAATAATATGGCAGAAAAGGTGATCCTATAAATTAAATTCAACACTAATTTCTCAAAATGGCTGTTACAACATCCAGCTTGCATAATGTAAAAACTGTTGAAAAATCCAGCATGAACACCCAACGTATTTCTCATCTTAAATCCCATCTAGTTGTAATTGAATATTCACACAAATGGGACACCGGGTGATTGATATACATGCTTCTCCCATTTTCTTGTCAATGATAGAGCCTTTGTTTGACTGTATTATACAGTGTTACCTTGGCACTCAACTGCTTTGAAACTGACTGAATTTGGTACTCAACTCATTTTGATGCAAACGTTTTGTCCTGGTACTCATTGTATGTTTGATATTCGATGCACTATCTAGAACTTGTCAATGCTGGCTGCCCTGTGACTCACTACATTATTCTTTATGGGAAAAATTGTTTGCTACTCATCGTTTCTGTTACTCATCGGGCCTCCCAGAACCAATTAACGATGAGTATCAAGGCACCAAGGTAGTCCCACTTACCCAATAAAATTATTGTCCCTTTCTAATGCTGAACTTTACCGACTTCATAAAACGTTGTTACTTTTTTGCTTGTGAATATGGAACAACTTGGAACCACAGATTTCTGTGCCACAAAAGTATAAGGCTTGCTTATGGAAATGTTATTGTCGTGAATACAAAAGTTTTACTAATTATAAACAGCAAAAGGGCTGCCGTGGATTATATTAGATTTCTACAATATACTGATGATTACAATGTAAAATGCACATCAGAAACAACTGGCCACCGAACGTGATCGAGTGACACAACGATCATCAAAGGCACTCAAGAGCATAGCTAAGAACCACAGAAGATCCTGTTGCTTAAATTGTTACGTGGCCTCACCTCATCTTCTACGGGATATAAATTCTGTTCCGAGCAAGGCATTTTCACATGTTTATTGTCCCACAAATCCTTATAATGGGTTGGGAAAGGCTTAGGCACTTCTCCTTCCTTCAGAAGATCTACCTGCCACAGAGAAGATAAGCCGAAAAACAGAAGCAAATCACATTTAAGCTTAAGGTCCGTATCTGCAACACTTCAAGACTTTTACAATCACAAAATATATGTGCCAGTATTTCTCAATCTTAGCAACTTTAAGATTTGTGGACTTCATTAGGAATATTAGGACCTAATTATGAGAAGGAGAATGAATATTTACTATTGCATGTACTGACAGCAGCGAGAATAGTATTTGCCCAATACTGGAAAAATGAAAACTTACCAACTGAAGAGGCTTTAATTAAGAAAATTTTAGAATGTGCAGAAATGGATAGATTGACTTTAGAGATTAAAGAGAAAGAAGATTCAGTTTACTTTAGAACATGGGATAATTTTTATCAATGGCTAGGAAAACGAACTAGTGAGAAATGAATGTGATATGTTATTTTGAATATATATTAGTAAGAAGAATATGCATTGACTGATATTGTTTATGATTATTGTTTACTACATTTACTACAATTATTTACTACTATATCAACTATTGTTAACTGAACATATGTACCCGGACAATAGCCTGTTTGCTAAAGATTGAAAATGTTATTGGGGGGTAACCCCAATGTTGATCCCGACCCTGTCCCAATCCCAATCCTGATCCTAACCCCACCCTAAACCTTAATACCTATCCCGATCCTATTTTATCCCCATCCTTACAAAATTCAATAAAAGTTTTTTTGGGGAAAAAAAAAGATTTGTGGACTTCAATTCTGAGAATTCCTCAGCTAGTTGAAGCCCACACGTTTTAAAAGTTGTTCAGGTTGAGAAACATGGATATACAGAGGCCCACTCTGACTTAAGACAACCGTTCTGTTCCCCCAAAAAAATCTTGTTACTTTTTGTACAAATAAGGTATTTAGCTGTGCATTGCGTTACTTGGTGTTCTAGATACCATTCATATTTTCACAGATTTTAAGCCTGAATATATATATATATATACAAACACCCGTGAAAACCTCAGAAAACATATATATGTATATATATATATATATATATACAGGGACTGAAAGAGTATCTGTAATTATATCTAACATTCATATTTTCACAGATTTTAAGCCTGAACACACACACACACACACACACACAGGGACTGGGAGAGTATCTTCAATTATATCTAACATTCATATTTTCACAGATTTTAAGCCTGAATATATATATATATATACAGGGACTGGGAGAGTATCTGTAATTATATCTAACACTTTACTTCAAACAATGCAACCTATACTCATTTTACATCAGACAGATATTATTTGATTGTCTGTCTTTCTCAGTGAAGCATTACAAGTTGCTGTAATGCAGGAGAAGAACATGTCCTATTGGCTTAGAAATATTAAGAATTGACAAGCAATGTAGGTATTGCGTCTCAAAACATCTGCTTGCGGTGAGTGCAACTGATAGGAAACAAAAGATTTCCTTTCTTCCTCACCCTCAGTCCCAATAGCTTCCTACCTAAAGGTAGGAAATCTTGGGTAGACAAATGGTGAGGTGTGGGAACAAACGACGGTTTGGAAATCAAGAAGCGCCGATGAAATCTCCTAGGTTTTTCTTTGAACCTGCGTTTATATGAAACATACCGTTCACTCCCAATTTTCTCTCTTTCTGAGATCCAAAGGGTTTTTTTTTGGGGGGGGGGGTGTCAGGATGTAGCACTCTAAATGCTTCCTCAACCTACAAAATGTCAAGATGTCATGGGAAGAAAGATTCGCTAGTAAAGGAAATGTCATACTCTGATTGTAACCGTGTGTTTGGCAGACGGTCTCAAGTGAGGAAGATGAAGCCCACAGACCGGCATTCTTCGCATCTCTCCAATTGGGGTCCCAAACCACTTTCTGTTAGATGGGAGCGAGGGAGGGCTGTATTTACAATACTTCCTTCCCGGGCGGTGTTCACTCCTGTCGTTGAAAGATTAAAATAAAACTTTCATTGGGTAAAGAAAAACAATTAGCAATAAAAAAAAAAAGACCGTTAATGAAAACTAAAACTAACAAGGACAAAATACAGGAACTGCGCAACTTACAACAATTTGTATAGTGACTGTTTGAACGTACAACAGCACCGGGGAAAAAATGGTTAATGACTGTTTTTCACACTTTTGACCACTGCATCATCCACCTGGCCACCTGATCAAAATTCGTACGCTTGGCAATGGACTCACAATTTATAATGGTTGCAGCGTCCCGGGGTCACAGGATCACCTTTGGTGACTTTCTGACAAGCCAAGTCAATGGGGAAGCCAGGTTTACAGCCATGTTACTAACTTAACAACTGTAGCAAGAAAGGTCATAAAATGGGGCAAAAGTCACTTAACAGCTGTCTTGCTTAGCAACAGGAATTTGGGACTCAACTGTAGTCGCAGGTCAAAGCTACCTGTATTCAGTACTCTCAGCTAACCTGTCAAAAGAACTAGCCAAATTATTCAATAGCAAAACAGCGACACTTTTGGCCTTAGTGAAGCTCATCCTTAAAAACAACCCAATTCAAAAAAAGTACAAATAATTCTTCCTTTATTATGATGATATTAAAATGCCCACTTTCCAATTGCAACTTCTGGTATTATTTTGTGAGAATTGTGGATCAGCTGATTGGGGTTGTTTCCCCCCCCCAAAAAAAAAATTATTATTAGCACCACAGTAAAACTAAATCGCTTGTTTTGTCCTAAGTTTGGGGGGGGGGGGGGAATCCAGAAAATATCGTCTTTTATTCCCAATTTGGATCGATGAAATGGAATAATGGAACAACGAAAAGAGCCTTTTAAAAACTCAAGCGTGTTTTGCACCATCCCCAAAAGCGCAAAACCTCTTGTCCTCTCGTTTGTCATCCTGTGATTTTGCCACCCTGACGTACCTGTATCTATTTTCCGTTTTACTCTTGAGTTTACTTTGAGTTGTCTTAGGACAGGGGTAGGCCAACCTTGGCTCTTTTATGACTCGTGGACTTCAACTCCCAGAATTCCTGAGCCAGCCACGCTGAGGGGAAAAGGGAGAGGTTTCCAAGCTGAGCTATGCTGGCTCAGGAATTCTGGGAGTTGAAGTCCACCAGTCATAAAAGAGCCAAGGTTGCCTACCCCTGTCTTAGGACAACTCAAAAGCAGCTCCTTGTAATCCCAAATTAAGAGCCAGGGGGAGGAGGGGGAACCCACCAATACCTTTTCTCATCCCCTCTATGGACCCGTGGGAAATGGGCGGTAATTTTAGAGTCCTTCCTTCCCCCGTGCTTGGCGCTTCTGGCCTCCGATGCCAGGTGAGGTGAAGTTCCTGATACTTCCGTGAGCGTTTCAGTATCTTTCGTGGGATTGTCCACGGCTTCGGTGTTGAGGCTAAATCGGTCCCCTTCGCTTTTCTGGGGAACAGACTGTCTCTTTCTGGAATCCGGGTCAGTCTCTGCCCTCCGGAACTGGGCGGAGTTGTCTGGTCCTTCCGACGCACCGATATTGCCGTGGTCCTCAAGAAGAGGGCTGATTTCTTCGTCGGCCTCCGACATCTGGCAACTGTTTCTGGAGTTGTCCACGTCCATGGGCGATTCGGGCTCGCTCTCCTTCTCAAATGAGGGCGACTCACCTAAGCATCCCTGATCTCGGTCCTGAAAGCCATAAAGATTGGACGAAGTGGCCAGACCACCTCCGTCGGAAAGCGGGCTCTCCGGGATCACGTCTGCCTCATCCGGCTCAGCGTTATCGCCCACTGGATCCTCAGGGCTGCAATTTTTCATCAACAGCTGCGGGCTCTGCGGAGTTGCTTCCCTTGCAGGATCCCAGTCTTTGGAAGCCTGTTTCAGACTGGGCACCTTTGTGGGGCTGCCTGTAGAAAGCTTCCGGGCGGTAGAGTTTTCCCGGATTTCATGACCGGCTCGGTAAGGCTGAGCACCGGTTTTGTACATCTGGTGAACGTTCACGTTTTTCAAGGGCTCGCTTGCCTGTCTTGGTTTCAGAGCCTCGGCTTCGGAAAGCTTATCCCTACAGGGGCCCTCAGCTGGAGGAAAAGCCCCCTGCTCGGTGCTCGTTTCTGCGGATAAATTTGAACACCCCTGCTCGAAGAGGCCCTCAGCCTTTTGGGCATCACGGTCGAAAGCACGATCTTTTTTAACAAAGGCCATTTTGGACTCGGCTTCCATGTTGCTTCTTTTGCTTTGTCTGCAAACAGAAGATGCAAAGGGCGGTACATTTAAACAGAGAGACATTACACACAATTCCTTGCCGCTGGCCGGGCTGCTAGGAGTTGGTATCCCAACAACTGGAGGGCACACAGTTGCCTATCTCTGAATTAAAAGATTAAGAAGCTTGTAAAAAGCTTGATTGGAGCATCGTTTTCATTCTAAATTTTCTAGATACGTTTCTGTCCTGATTCCCATCCTCAGCTCAAAGGGTCGGGTATTGCTAAGGTGTTTCTATGCTTTGCTATACTACAGGAAGCCCTTGACTTATGATTTGTTTAATGGCTGTTCAAAGTTGCAGCGACACTGAAAAAAGTGACTTATGACCATTTGTCACACTTAGGACCGTTGCAACATCCCCATGGTTACCTGATTAAAATTTGGATGCTTGGTTACAATGTCCCAGGGTCAAGTGATCACCTTTTGTGACCTTCAGACTAGCAAAGTTAATGGGGAAGCCAGATTCACTTAACAACTGTGTTACTAACTTAACAACTTCAGTGATCTATTTAACAACCATGGCAAGAAAGATTATAAAATGGGGCAAAAGTCACTTAACAACTGTCTTGCTTGGCAAAGGAAATTTTGGGCCCAATTGTGGTTGTGAGTTGATGACTACCTGTATTCCTTTTTTCTAATTTCATGAACATAGCAAAGGACGGAATTCCTTTCTGACTTTTTTTTTTTTTTAAATATATAGTTCTAAAAACTGAAAGGCTCCACAAGACACAACACAAATAACATGCAAAAGCTATAGCGTTTTCTCATAAAAATCCCCAAAATACTGCAATGAGTAACTCCTAATTAAAACATGACAAGGATAAACAAAGCAATCGTGCCAAGCAGTGTGTGATTAAATGCCCTTCCTTTACAAAACACTCCAAATGAGAAGCAGGGCCTCTGTCTGATGTCGGCATCATTACGTACATCACCTCCTACACTGTTTATTCTTTTTGTTGACATCCTCGTTAATAAAAGTATACTTCACTAAAAGGCATAAACAGCAAAAGCTAACATTCTAGTGCAGGGGTGTCAAACTGCCGGCCCGCGGGCTGGATGCGTCATGCTGAAACCACACGGCAATGGGAAAAAAGTCACGATATGTCACGACACTCACGTGACGTTGCAAATTTGACACCCCTGTTCTAGTGGGATATTAGCGTCCTGGTGGAATAATCTAGCAGTAGCCGTTCCTATAGGCTGCAGCAGAAATAAAATTAGTTGAACCTTGTTTTACCTTTCAGATTCTATAGTTCTGTGTCCTTTGTTCTCCATCCAAGAGGTAATCCTCTTTTGTTTGTAAACTGGAAGGAAATATACAATAGTTTTAGCGGAAGCAGAAAGGTTGGACCCAAACATACCAATCATAAAACAGACCTCTATAAATTAATACATATTTACTTTTGGTATTTAATGGGCAGGAAGTTTGGGGAAATATACCAAAGCATTCAGAATTAGCTGCATATCCAAGCATGTGTTATTTACCAAAGTAAAGTGTCACTTTTCTGACCAACGAGCTGCAGGTAGTTCTCGACTTGGGACTTTTCTTGCCACATTTGTTAAGTGACTCGCTGCAGTTGTTAAGTTAGTAACACAATTGTTAAGTGAATCTGGCTTCTTCCCCATTGACTTTGCTTGTCAGAAGGTCACATGACCCTAGACACTGCAACCGTTGTAAATATGAACAAGTTGCTGAGCATCCCAATTTTGATCATGTGACCACGGGGGACGCTGCAAGGGTCGCATGCATAAAAAGCAGCCACAAATCACTTTTTTCAGAGCCCTTGTGACTTGGAACGGCCAGTTAACAAACTGTTGTTAAGTCGAGGACTACCTGTAGTTAAACACAGCCTGAAAAGCCTCTTTAGTAGGTGGCTCCACATAGAGCTGGGCCTCTTCCAAGCCGAACACCATGCGAAATCCAATAATAATAATAAAAATAATAATAAAAAAGAATAAATGTGGCACCCAGCACTCCACAGGAGGGAACTGCAGCTTTCCAGCAGAATAATAATAATAAAAGACATTTGCAAATCCCAGTCAGGCGAGGGGAACATGCCGGTCTAGGGTGGAGTCTGGGGGCAGTTCACAGAAGCAAGCAAGGCAGGGATCTCCTGGTGGTGACTCATCCCTCCCCTCCTCGCTCCAGCCCGCCCGTGTCTCAATCAACGGGGGCGCTCGCCTTTGTTCCCCACGGTGGCTGCGGGGCTGCCGGGTCCGGGCCCTTCCTCCCGGCGGCGGGGAGGCGGCGGGGGCTGCGGGACCACCTTCTCGGAGGAGGAGGAGGAAGAGGAGGAGGGCGCCGGCCTCCCCCCGGAAGTGCCGGCGGGAAAGAAGGGGCCCAAGCGAGCTCTTTTCCCGGGGGGTTCACACTCGGGCCCCGCGCTCATGCTGGGGGGGGGCGACGCAAGTCACCCCCGGGAGACGGGGAGGCCCGGCCGCATCCTCCCTCTCCTCCTTCCCCCTTCCTCGTTTCCCCGCCGAGCCGGAAAGCGAAGTGTCGCAAAGAGAGCGGAGGGAGACGCGAGAGGCGGCGGCGGCGGCGGCGGCGCTCGCGGATGACGTCGCGCGCGCCTGGCTCTGGCGGATGACGTCGCGCGCGCCTGGCTCTTTTGGAGGTCGTCCTCGCGGCCCAGGCGAGCTTCCGGTCGGGGGCCGGAAGGGGCGGCGCCGAGAGGCAACGCGGCGCTGAGGCGAAGGAGAAGCCGGAGGAGAAGGCAGAGCAAGGGCGGCCCAGGCCCGCCGCCGCCGCCGCCAGCATGGAAGGAGGCGCCGGGAACTCGAAGAGCTCCGGATTCGCCAGCCTCTTCGGCGCCGGAGGAGTGGCGGGGCCGGGCTATTCCCACGCGGACCTGGCCGGCGTCCCTCGTGAGTGGGCTTCGCCGCTTCCCGGTCCCCGCGTGGAGGAGGCCGGGCGGGAACGAGTTTGGGGAAAGGCCGCTTTCCGGGGTGGGGTGGGGGGGTTTGGGGAGGGGGAGAGATTCCCTCTTTTCGGCTTCAGGGGGTCCTCCGAGCAAGGAGGCGGAAAGGCATCGCCCCTTTAGCTGGGGGGGGGTCCTTGTGATGGTTATTTTTTAATGGATTTAATGAATTAAGCGGGGAAACGGCGACTCCTTCCCTGGGACCTTTGATTAAGGGGTAGTAAAGAGGCTCCTTCAAAGGGCGCCCCCCCCCGGTCTGAAGGGGCCCTTGAGGAGGAGGGGGGGTTCAAGGTCCATCGGGCAGCACGTGCTCATCCGCCACACATATATACACACACTATATATATATATATATATACATCTACATATCTATATATCTACATATCTATCTATATACATATCTCTATACATATATATATATACAAATATGTATATATACATATATATATATATGTCTTCAATGACTGCAAATATATATACACACACGCACATATACACGCACATATATATATATATATATATATAAACCCTGATCTGAATCTAGAATAGAATTAGAGCTGGAAGGGACCTTGGAGGTCTTCTAGTCCAGCCTTCCAGATCCAGCTTCCTCTCGCCTTCCGGATCCTGACGTTGCCCCTTCCTTGAATTCATTTGGGAAAAGTCCCCCCCCCCCCCGCCTTCGGATTAGATTGCCTTCCCCCCCCCCCATTGTGCCAGGCTAGCCTATAGCCCTTTGGGATCTCCTAGTGGTCTCTCATCCAGGCCCAGCCCTGCTTTATCTCCTGAATCCAGACATCCCACACACACACTCACCCGATTGGGTCTTATTTTTGGGGAAACAGGCTATCTCAAACCCTGATCTGAACCTAGAATAGAATAGAGCTGGAAGGGACCTTGGAGGTCGTCTAGACCAGCCTCCTTCAGGGTTTCCTCTCGCCTTCCGGATCTTGACGTTGCCCCTTCCTTGAATTCATTTGGGAAAAGCCCCCCCCCCCCCGCCTTCGGATTAGATTGCCTTCCCCCCCCCCCATTGTGCCAGGCTAGCCTATAGCCCTTTGGGATCTCCTGGTGGTCTCTCATCCGGGCCCAGCCCTGCTTTTATCTCCTGAATCCAGACATCCCAGCCAGTTGCTCTTTTCTGCTGGAGCTGGGCTGGTGCTACAAATCCCGACATCCTCAGCCATCGTTCGTTGATTTATTGGGTTTGTTTATTGGGATGGGTGATAAATGTTTGAAGCTATCCAGAGTACACGTGGCGTGGAGTAACTTGCTTGAAAGCTGTACCCCTTTTCTTGCTGAATATAACAGGCCCAGCTTTTAGGCTTCCATAGCAAGGCAAGCATTGCTGCACAGTAATTCTTCTTCTGCCATATCCATTATCGGACGTTGGCGATCCTGTTTTTATCAGCAGCCGCACGAAAAAGTGCTGCTGAGTTTTGTCCAAAACAGTCCCTTAGATTTTGAAGCCATGATGTTCTTCTTCTGCCTGGACCTCGTTTGCCTTCAATCTTTAGTAATTAGGAAAACAGTAATTAGGAAAACTAAATGTGGTAGTGGTTACTTTCTCTGAAATTTTAACTTAACCCTGGAGAATGAGGTTTCGTACTCACGTTGAATTGCTTAATACACTAGGACAGGGCTTATTGTACCACTTTTAGAATATGGCAATATTCGAGGACCACCAGTCGCCTAGAAAGGTGTCAAAAACTTGATGATCAAAAAAACCCTGAAAAAAGGGATAAAGTACAGGCAATCCTTGACTTACAACAGTTCGCTTAGTGACTGTTAAAAGTTTCAACGGCAGTGAAATAAGGGGCTTATGACCGTTTTTCACACTTATGACCGTTGCGGCATCCCCAGGGTCACGTGATTTACATTCGGATGCTTGGCAACTGATTCATATTTATGATGGTCACAGTGTCCCAGGGTCATGTGATCCCCTTTTGCAACCTTCTGACAAGCAAAGTCAGTGGGAACCACGTTACTAATTTAACCACTGCAGTGATTCACTTAACTGTGGCAAGAATAGTCATAAAATGGGGCAAAACTCATTGAACAAATTTCTCTTCCCTCCCCCCTTTATATCCTCTCTTCTTCCCCCTTTTTATATCCTCTCTTCTCTCCCCTTTTATATCCACTCTTCTCTGCCCCCCTTTATATCCTCTCTTCTCTCCCCCCTTTATATCCTCCTTTCTCTCCCCCCTTTATATCTTCTCTTCCCCCCTTTTATATCCTCTTCTCTCCCCCTTTTATATCCTCTCTTCTCTCCTCCCTTTTATATCCTCTCTTCTCTCCCCTTTTATATCCACTCTTCTCTGCCCCCCTTTATATCCTCTCTTCTCTCCCCCCCTTTATATCCTCCTTTCTCTCCCCCTTTATATCTTCTCTTCTCTTCCTCCCTTTTATATCCTCTCTTCTCCCCCCCCTTTTTATATCCTCTCTTTTCTCCCCCCTTTATATCTTCTCTCCTCCCTTTTATATCCTCTCTTCTCCCCCCCTTTTTATATCCTCTCTTCTCTCCCCCCCTTTATATCTTCTCTTCCCCCCCTTTATATCCTCTCTTCTCTCCCCCTCAGCAGGACCCAGGCAACGCCTCGCACAGCTCCAGCTGAATCTCTGCCTGAAGACTGCGTGAGGCTGCCTGCCATCCCCAATCAGCTGGAGCTGCGCGCGCTGATCCTGGGCTCTCCGCAGGACCCAGGCAGGCAATGCCTCGCGCAGCTCCGGCTCAATCTCCACCCGAAGACTGCGTGAGGCTGCCTGCCGCCCCCCAAGGCCGCCGCCAATCGGCTGGAGCTGGGCACTTCTATCCTGGGCTGTCCGCAGGACCCAGACAACACCTCGCGCAGTTCCAGCTGACTTTCCCATAAGCCTGTGCGGCGCTGCCGCTGCTTCACCTCATCCACTTTTACACTTTTTTTTTTACAGTGCTGTTCAACCCGTCGTACGCGTACCGCCTGCCAGGTGCCAGCGTACCACTAGCGGTAACACGTACCACCGGTTGAAAAGCCCTGATCTAGGACATTTTATCCGGCCTTGGTTAAAGATAATAATATGTCCCTGGTGTTCAGCTTCATCCAGACTTTTACTCAAACTTAAAGGCTGGCAAGCAGAGATTCAGGGACATGGCTAGCTGATAAGCTTTTTTTTTTTTCTTTCCCCAAAATCCTAGATATCAGTAAGGACATAATTAGGGTAGAAACCCGAAACTGATCAGAAAAAAATCCTCAATATTACGAACATACATATATGAATTCAAATTTATTTTTAATGGACCGACAGCTGATCATCGATGTTTACACATTCTTATTAAAGGAAACCTGTTTGCAGATCCTTTGAATCTGATCTGGTCCTTCCTGTCCCTCATACCTGATTTAAATTGAAGCACACTTAGAAACTCCATCTACATTTGAGAGTACAGATAGATAGTCCTCACCTTATGACCACCGTTTGGACCAGAATTTCCATTGCTAAGCAGGGCGGCTGTGAAGTGAATTGCATCTGATTTTACAACTTTTTTTGCCACTGTTAACTGAGTTATGTAGTCATTAAGTGAATATGACTTCTCTCATTCACTTTCCTTGTTGGAAACTGGCTGGGATCATGGCAGACGGTGATCACATGACCCTGGGATGTGGCAACCATTGTAAACATGCCAGTTGCCAAGCGCCCAAGCTTTGATCATGTGATCTTTTTTTAATAAATATTTTATTGGTTTTTAACTATAACAATCTCCAGTGCCTGGTGTACGGCGTGTTGTCTTGGTTTATATTTTAACAAAAAAAGGACAGTAACAGTCAATAATGATTACATTTGATAATTCCATAATTAAGATATTAATTAATAATACATTTCTTTGGTCTTCCTTTCTCCCATTTGTATTTTCCTTCTTCAACCTTAGCCAAAATATGATTCTTAATATTTTCAATATATAAATGATTAGGTATAGGCATATTTTATATTTATACAAATAATAATCTATATAACATTTTTTTCCAGCTTATATTCTCATAACCATCATCTCATTAGTTCGGCCTACATCCTATTTTTATAATTTTTGTTCGCTTAGATTCCCTTATATTTAATCCAATTCTAATCAGTCATAATTTCTTCATATTAGTCATCTCACTGTACATATTCCCAATATTTTATCTCATGCATTATAAGTCACTTTTCTTAGTGCTCTTCGACCATTCAAAAGTCATTAAATGAATGTTTCTAAGTCAAGCATTACATGTAGCCCTCTTTGTTTGAATTGTTTTTTTATGCTAGGTTGGCATACTTTCCAACTTGGAACCTTCTTTTTTTTTTTCTTTCAGTGACTGGAATGAATCCCTTGTCCCCTTATTTAAATGTTGACCCTAGATATCTTATACAGGTGAGACCTCCATGATTGCTCTCTGTGTTTTGAGGTGTGCTTGTATGTGAATCAACATTCAAAAATGCCTTGAATTTGTGATTGTATAAATTACTTGATGTATAACATTGATGTGGTTTTGAATACGATTAAAATAGGTAACTGAAAATGTGGTACATAAAGACTCCGCAGTTAGGTGAGCGCAGTTGTTTGTGGTCAGGAGCTGTGTTCTTTAATTCTCTGACTGGAGGACTTCTTGAAAACATCTGGCTGACTTCAGGTGAAAATATATTTCTCCCACAAAATACTTGGGAATGTGTGAAAATAAAGTCAGGCAAGAAACAAATGGATTACCCTGTCATGAATAAAACTACCGTAACATTTTAAATACGTCACACAAACCTTGTTATGGTACAAATTTATTTCCACTCTGTTTGGATGTATTGCATCTTCCTTTCCCCAACTGCCAAATGAAAAGTTACATAGCTGGGCCCATTTTTTGAATTTGAAAAAAAATCAGATTTTTTTTCCTTTATATCATTTAAGAAGAAAATATTAAGACATATTTCATAATCCATTTTTATTTTTTTAGAAAAAGAACCTCAGTGAAAGATTCTTATTTTTTTTTCTGTGGGTTTTTCCAGGCCTCCCCATCTATAAAAAGGGCCCTAATCTCAGAGTTGGTGATTCTGAATATATTTTGTTCCTAAATTCCAGCAGTGGTCAGCTGTCTGTGTCAGAACTGTGTCTTTGACAGTGTTACACTGCTGGGAGAGAGAGGTACTGTGTGTTTAGCTGTCTGTCATTTTCTCCGTTCTGGAGGTAACTGACACCAGTGTTCACAGTATTGTGCTTTGCTGAGAGTGTGTTGAGCAGAAAACCTCCTGGTCAGCACTGGTCTGAAAGCATACACAGCTATGGGTTGGCATTAATTTCTGAAACGAGAGTATTATGCAACAGTGTTAGTACAGCTTATTACATCAGCCATGTCGATAGTAACTAATACTGGATTAAGAATGTATTACAGTTTCTCACTGGATGCTGGATAATGAAGATAACATTTATTTGTGCTGTAGAAATACAATTGCTCCCTTCTGCAGGGCTCACTAATAAGTAATTCAAAAGAAAAACGGATTAGACTCTTTTCACTTCTATTTTATTTACTGGGTGGATGGACAATTAACAGTTTCCCATAAATGCTCTAATAAAACGAGTATCGTGTGCTTCTTTTCACGAAACTTAAAGAATTCCAATGCAGGTATTGCTGAAAAGAATTATTTTTGTTTCAGGATACAGATGAATTCATTTTACCTACTGGAGCTAGTAAAACCAGGGGCAGATTTGAACTGGCGTTCTTTACAATTGGCGGATGTTGTATTACAGGTGGGTCGTCCTTTTTTTTATTGATATCATGATGCTGGATTGATGTTTCTATTCAGTAGAATATATAGAGAGAGAAATAATCGGCCAATTCTTCAAAATTCCCTTTGGGCAGGTAAAGTTGCTGTATTTGGTGCGTATTAAAGGATGAAACCCCAGTTTGAGACTGAATGAATCCTTAAAAGAAGTAATACAAACCTGGTATTATTAAACAGCTTCAGAAAAAGGCAGTATATTAACAAGGTGTTCCTTGCTCAGAATACATAGTGAAATATTTTCCTGCAACTTTAATTCTGTTGATTGATGCCCAGGGCCAGTGGGAAGGCAGCTGTCTTAATTGATGCCATTTTCAACAGTGGTACGTTCTTGGAAGATACAAGTACTTCCTTGTGAGCTGTGTCATCACCATTTTGGAGACAATAGCAGTTTGAGACAGGGTTGAGCAAGAAATAAATATGCCACTTTTAATGATTAAATTTTAATCTCTGTCGACGAGGCTTCTTGAATGTCATGGAATTGAAGCCCCACATTGCACGCACAAACCTGTGCTTTTAAAAGAAATTTAATTCCCACCCACCCCCACCCCATTTGCTTGCAATATCTCAGTGTGTTCCATCCCATGATTTAAAAATCCCTGTCATATTATGTATATTGTATACAACTCGTTTTTTTTTAAATAAATACTTATATTTTTATTCATTTGGCTTTAGCCATTTGTAAGCAATTTAAAAATTGTTGAAGATTGCTTGGAGATGTTATTTTTTTACTGCACATTAATGAAGCATACTTTATTATATTTTAGGGAGTCTCTGGCTGAGAATAATAATAGTGTTTTGGGTTACGGAAGGCAGAGAAAGGAATATTTAAGAGTGGAGCCAAGACAGGTTGAGAAAAGCCTTAATTCACTAAAGCAGCTTCATATAAAGAGAATTTATATAAAATGTTTTATAGATGGCATATGACACCAGTTAGATTAGCGAAAATGTTTAAAAAAGTATCGAATATTTGTTGGAAATGTAAAGAAAAACCAGGTACTTATTATCATACTTGGTGGATGTGTCCTAAAGCCAAGAAATTTTGGTGTAAAATTCATAAATGGTTAGAAAAGATGACTAAAATACAAATAGAATATAAACCAGAATTATTTTTGCTAGGAATATTAGGATCTAATTATGGTAAAGAGAATGAATATTTAATATTACATGTATTGACAGCAGCGAGAATTGTATTTGCTCAATTTTGGAAAAATGAAAATTTACCACACGATCAGGTTATAATTATGAAAATTTTAGAATGTGCAGAAATGGACAGATTGACGTTGGAAATTAAAGAGAAAGAGGATTCAGTGTATTTTACGACATGGGAAATTTTTTATCAATGGTTAGCATTACGCTAGAGCTAAATTATATTTAATTAGTAAGCTTTTATTATATGACTATTTTTAGTATTAATGACTATAATTGTTTAGTATTGTGTTAATTATTGTTTTTCAATATGTGTACCTGGATGAGAGTCTGCTGCGTTGGATTTTTTGTGTGGGGGTAACCCCACTACTGTTCCTATCCCTACCCCTATTCCCATCCCTATCCCAACTCCATTCCCTAACCCCATCCTTTACCCATATTATCCCTATCCTTCCCATACCCATATAAAATTTAATAAAATATATTTAAAAAAAAGAAAAGAAAAGCCTTAATTCAGTTCTCCATTACATGGCCATGATTTCCGTTTCTATAATGTGACTAATAAAAGCATCAGCGTCATAGTATTGTTCGAGAACAATTGATTGGTTTTCAATATAAGCATGAGATTAAATCGATCTTTTTTTTTTTTTACACATATTCTGTTCTGATTTATCTGACCAGGAGCTGCTTTTGGGGCATTAAACGGCTTGAGGCTAGGTTTGAAAGAGACACAAAACATGGCTTGGTCCAAACCTAGGAATGTACAGTAAGTATTTGATTTCATTAGAGGCCATTTACTTCCTTCTCTATTTTGAGAATGCAAAGCTATTCTTGATGTGCGACCAATGTGGGTATCATATGTTTGCTTAATCTCTGATCCAGTTTGCTGGTTGTGTCACTGAGGCACAGGACGTTGAGGCAAATTAACGTTATTGGAGCTGTATGTAAAAGAAGCCTGAGTATAAAATGTGAATGATTCCCTAAACAGTTTCTCCCTCTTCTGCTAAGAAGTCTTAAGTTTGGGATGAATTTATTACTTGATAGATATAAAAATCTCATCATTCCCCTTAAAAAAAGCTCACCCTAAATTAGAACAAAACTCTTGTAATGATTTTTACCAGTGGCCCCCCAACCTTTTGGGCACCAGGGGCCAGTTCCTTGGACAGAGGTTTTTCTACGGACCGGAAGGAGTGTGGTTGTCGTGGTTCCGACCGATGAAGGTCTTCAAAGAACTTTGAGGCGTTGTTTACCTTAAAGAATCTTTATTCGAGAAGCATAGCGTCGGCACTTACATAGTCAAAGCCAAAATCTGAATTCCCCTCCCCTGAGCCCATAGTATCAAAGCACAATTCCCTCCTCCAATCGACAGTCATAAATCACATTCTCCAATTAGCTTGAAATGCAGGCTTTCCCTCCAGTTCTCCAACCCGCCAATTCTTATCATCTCTTATTTCAAAAACCTTGATTCTCACACTGGTTACAGTATTGTTATATCTAACTAAACTCCCATGCACATTCCTCCTCCTCCCCCCCCCCAGTATCATCTAATTCTAACTCTAATTCTAAGAGTAAAACATAAGAAGGAAAATGGTTGCATCTCCATGTGTTGTCAAAGCAAAAACATTTTGCATACCGCCTGCTTCCCGCAGATAGGGCTTCCCTTGTTTGCTCAGCCCGGTTTCTGGCATGCCATGTGCAGGGGGTTTGGGGACCCCTGACCTATACAGCCCAGTAAATAACTTCACTTTTTTAAAAAAAATAGGTGTCATAACAATTTGAGGGCATTTTGGCTGGTTAATTAGTAATAATAGTTATTCTCTCGTAACCTTACGAGACGTCTATAACTATTGATAATCCCTTAGTTTTCTAGATGTTTTGTTTCTTAGTTGAAAAATCCAAGCACTTTCCAAACAGGCTCTACAAGTCTTCATTTTGTTGTTGACATGTTTCCAACAGCTTCTTTTTAAAATAAAAAAAAATTAGATATTGCTTTGAGTGGGTGGTTCCTGGCGTTAAAATATCGAGCTTTCCGTAAAACTGAGGACTGAAGGTGGATTTTTGTGGAAAGACCCAAGTCAGAATGGTGACCTGTAATTGTATCATTGTTCTTTAGTTTCTTTTGGAAGGGCAGTTGCATTTAAATTAGGCTAGAGAGGGCGCGTTTTTTGCATTTTCTGCTCAGGTGAGTGGAACAAAAAGAGTAACTAATAAATAGGTGCTTCTGGTAGTTGTTTCAGACTAAAAAAACGGTTGAATAAAAATGAAATGATTTGAACCAGCAGATGGTGCCATACTTCAATTAGCCTTTGTGGATTTCTAGGAAGACAAAAGTAAAGGTCATTGCAATGTTGCTTCATTCTGCAAGCAGGGATGGGTTGTGGGAAAATTTATGGAGGATTACAAATTCCTGGGGGGGGGGCAAAAGGATGGAGAAGCAGGCAGGTAGAGAGTGGAGAACTTCCTGTTGGAGAAGGCAGAAAAAAAACCCCTATATAGCAAGGAAGAGAACATAGCCCCAAGCTCAACACTTGGGTGACCTGCTACGTTTCATGTGCAGGTTCACTATTTTCATCACCATCAGCACCATTATTTGGGGGAGGGGGTGTCATGACACCTTAAAGTTGGTAAAATCCTGCCTTAAGCCAAGTGGAAGCCATGTTCACCAGCAGGCTTGCGCTTCTGTATGGATGCCCTAGCTCAGAGGTCACCAACTTTTCTTGGTTGGTGGACCGGAGGGAAAGAGAGGGGGAAAGCATTTTACACGCTCGTGTGCGCGCGAGCAGGGGCCGTGAGTGCACATGCGATGCAAACGGGGCGGGGCTGGCGCCCATGTGATACTAGCCCTGCCCCGCTCTTGCGCAGCGGCGTCCTATTTTTGCGCCCCGAGACACAGCGGCGGCCCATCTTTGCGCCCTGCGGCGTGGTGGCAGCCCATTTCTGCGCTCCAGGGCACAGCGTCCTGTTATTTGCATCCCGTGTCGCTAGCACGAGTGGGGCTGTGTGCGCGCGCACACGTGCGAGCACTGGCCAGCCTGCCCGGTGGCCAGCAGGTTGGGGACCCCTGCCCTAGCTTGGTAAAGTATTGCTACAACAGTGTATCTCCTTTGTGTGGTGTTTAAGTTTACTGCCCCGTAGGCATATCAAAATGCCAGAATAGATTTCTTGGCAAGCTCATTTTCCAACCTAGAAAGGATGGATACATGGACTTTACTCCTGTTCATTTCATATTAAGCCACAATGCTTTCTGTTTGAATTCTGTCTGTCATTGTCTCAGCATGTGCTAACTGATGACCAGGTGTCAAGAAGAAATACCTGGTAATAAAATAGATGTGACCACTCCACTCTTCTGTTCTATAAAGTAGCTGGGAACAAAGTCTTCTACTGGACAAGTCCCTACAATGGTGAAAACTTAAGAGAGATAGTCTCCCTGTTGGGGACGCACTGCAAAGGAGTTGTATTACCTTTTGCTTGCTCTCTAGCTGGATCAAACAATGGTCTAATTGCCTTAACTTTCGTTCCCAGGAGACTTTGTTATGGATTGTCTTATCTGGAAACATGATTCAGCCTCTCTCAAGAAGGAAGGCTAAATACATTTAACCAGCATGTTTACGGAGAAAAGCTTTAATAACACGTTGACGCCTAGTGCTTTTCTCCAGAACTGAAAAATTAGAAGCTAAAGAAATTCCTTAAGCAAGGATCTACTAGGAACCTGCCTTGTTTTTCACGTACACCATCATTTTTCTTGTCAGATATTCTCCAGGATCTTCGCCACTTGATTTAAACTGTTTATTGTTGAAAGGATTGCTGTTTGTATTGTATTGTGCTGCAGTAAATGCTAATTATGGAAGTGATTTTTTTAAAAAATAAAAATAAAAATTGGCCACCGATTGATTGGGTAGTGCCGAATTGGATTTACACAAAAATTCCAGATTTACTTGACAATGCCAGCTGCCTTAGCGTTAGCTAAACGCGTTGGCAGTAAATCACTTTTACGCCATTGCTAATCCAGGCATTACAGAGTAAAATGACATGGGAATTTTTGTGTAACACACAGTTCCTTTTCGTGGGAAGGCTTGGCTCATCCTTTAATTACCATTGCCTAATGTAAAACGAGTTATATAAGATAGGGTGTTGGCAGACAATGTTGAATTGGCTGGCCTATTATTTGGGCACCACACTAAACACCTTGCTCCTTTCTTGAAGGATTTTAAATATGGTGACACGGCAAGGAGCATTATGGGCAAACACTCTTGGATCTCTAGGTAAGTAAGCTTGTTTCACAAACTAAATCTACAAAACTCCCATTTTTCAAAAAAATAATAATAATAATCTAGGATGTTAGAAGGAAATTTTAAGATCCAGCTGAACTGTATGACAAATCCAGGAGCTCTTTACCAGCCAACTGAATAGCATAATAGCATCCTTGGCTTACGACAACAGTCGGGACCAGAATTTCCACTGCTAAGCAAGGCGGCGTTAAATGGGTCGCATCCTATTGTACAACCTTTTCTGCTACGCTTATTAAGTGAATCGTGCCGTTGTTAAGTGAATTGTGCCTTCCCCGTTGACTTCGCTTGTCGGAAGTCAGCGGGGAAGATCGCAAATGGGGGATTACATGGCCTCAGGGATGCTGCAGCTCTTGTAAAATACACACCAGTTGCCAAGCGCCCAAATTTTGACCACCAGGTGCTGCAAGGGTCTTAAAGTCCCTTTTTTTTTTCCAGTGCTGTGGCAACTTTGAAGAGTCACTAAACAAACGGCTGTAAGCAGAGGACCTATTAGCACACTGCTCTCAGTCCAAATTCAAGGATTGAAGCTGTTGATCATTATGCTGCTTATTGGAACATTTAGAGGGCCACCGTACCTCACAGCCTCCTATCTACGGGGCCAGTTCTAGATTGCAACCCTGGAAAACAGGCCATAAGACCTGGGCTCAAAGACGATTGGGTTCGAAGGGCAATCGGGCAGGTGATAGATTAACAGATGCTTCACAGCTGTGTTGGTTTTTCTTGTGTAATATTTCTCCGTGTTCCCGATCTTTTACCCTGACTTGCTTTTGTGCAAATAGTATGGATTCAGTGGGCTCATAGATCGCTGGACAGAGGCAAAGATGAGAAAAAATCCTTTTTATGACTCACACCGGCTAACCTGCAGCTGCACGTCCCCAGATCAGTCCTTACCATCTCATGAGCTTGATAAATATTTTGTTTCAAGATGCGAAAGCTAAAAAGAGACCCAACTCTTCGGGTTTCTATCCTTAGATCTGGGTTTGTGTACGTGTGTGTACAGTCTCACGTGAATTGCAGTAGGAGGGGTTCACTTGACAATAGCAATAGCACTTAAGACTTACACACCGCTTCAAACAGCCCTCTCTAAGCGGTTTACAGAGTCAGCCTCTTGCCCCCCAACAATCTGGGTCCTCATTTGACCGACCTCGGAAGGATGGGAGGCTGAGTCAACCTTGAGACGGTCAGGATTGAATTCCTGGCAGTGGGCAGAGTCAACCTGCAATATGGCAATCCTAACCCCTGCGCCACCATAGACGGCAGCACCCACTGATCAGGTCTGCCCCACGTGGGTCTGATCTGGTTGGATGAGGGGCCTCCCACCACCAGCAGGACCCAAGCACAACTTGAGTGCTTCTTTTGTAATCTGGTAACATTGAATTGTCTACTGCTATTAAAAATAAGAGATATTTGTAAATGATAACTGCTTACGAGTGAGCGACAGGGACTCTTGAGTCCTAATTGAGGCACGCCCGAGGTCTTTGGCACGCTGGGCACAGTTTTTGCTTTCAGAGGGTGGAGAAAAAAAACCTTTTGAATCTAATCCCACTTTCCAAAAACGATTCTGCATGGCCCTTCGTCGCTTAAGGAAGACGTGTCTGTCGTTCCCCTTTGTGAGTCTGTGATCGCGTGCTTGCTCCCTTCCAAATCCAGAGCAATAGTTTCAAGAGAACGTTTGAAACAATTGAGTTATCCATTCCTATGTTTTGCTCCTGGTGGTGATGAAGATGATGCTAAGCATGCAGGAACAGGGTGGTTGATCAAATCATAGGTAGTCCTTGACTTACGAGCGTAGTCGGGCCAAAAAGTTCTGTTTGCTAAGCGAGACGTATGTTAAGTGAGTTCTGCCCCATTTTACGACCTTTCTTGCCACCATTGCTAAGCGAATCGCTGCAGTTGTTAAGCGAGTAACATGGTTGTTTAAGTGAAACTAGTTTTTCCATTGACTTTCTTTGTCAGAAAGTCGCAAAAGGGGAATCGCATGACTCCGGAACATAAAATATGAGTCCATTGCCAAACGTCTGAATTTTGATCCACGGGAAGGCCGCAACGGTTACAAGAACGGTCCTAAGTCACATTTTTCTGGGCTGTTGTAACTTCAGACAGTCACTAAATGAACCGTTGTTAAGTCAAGGACGACCTGGTGAAAGGCAGCAACCCTCCCGGCAGCTCAAGCCAGGGGCCTGCCATCCGTCGAGCTGAAATCCCGAAGGGAGCGTTGCTCCAGTTGCACGACCACCGCTGGTGGGCCTGATTTCACGAGATCTTGTGCGAAGGGGGGGGGAATTTTTGTGTTCCCCAGGTTAGAAATGTCCTTTTTCCAAGCCAGCCTTAAAGGGTGGGGGGACATTAATGCTGAAAAAAGGGCTGACGCTCTGTGGCTGTGTCCTACTTCTTGGACGGACATTTTAATGTCTCCTTTATCGATTTTAATTTCCTCCCAGCGCTGCTGTACAGTGCCTTTGGCGTCGTCATTGAGAAAACGCGAGGGGCAGAAGACGATCTCAACACGGTGGCAGCCGGGACCATGACAGGGATGTTGTATAAAAGTACAGGTATGGGAGCAAAAGGACTTCTGTCTCCTACTGGTTTTGAGAATGTAGGTCGTCCTCGGCTCAACGACCACAGTCGGGCCCAAACTTTCTGTTGTTAAGTGAGACATTTGTTGATGTCTTGTTTTGCCCCCCTTGGACGACCTTTTCTTGCCAGGGTTTGTTAAGTGGATCCAGCTTCCCCCTTGACTCTGCTTGGCAGAAGGTTGCAAAAAGTGATCACGTGACCCCGGGACACAGCAACCGTCATAAGTACATGTCAGTTGCCGAGCGTCTGGGTTTCGATCACATGACCACGAGGATGCTACAAGGTGAAAACGGTCCTAAGTCCCTTTTCAGTGCCGTCGTGACCGTGAACGGTCACTAAATGAACTCTTGTAAGCGAAGGGCTGCCTATAATGGCTGGATAAGACGTATTGACTGCACAGGGCAATTTTGTTTTTTATTCCTTCTCTAGTTATTGATAAGGAGTCTTCGTTATGATATTGTCAGGTGGCTAAAATCCACCTTACCTTTGAACCTGCTGACTGCCCAATAAAGGTTTTCCTGGCAAGGGCCTCCCAGGAAGAAGAAGAACAAACAAACAAAGGGAAATCAGCTGTTAATTTGGTTTACAGACTTCCCCACTTTGAAGGCTGTAGGGAAAAAATCAATGCACCTTTTTATTTGCCTGAACTTCTCTCCAGTACAGCTTTAATAGCCCCCTCTTCCATTTCAGCCTTGGTCAGACATTATTGGGTGCAATAAAGCTGTTGGTTCTGTTTGCTTAAAGATAAAGTTAACACTAAATCTTAAAAAGCAGCTTTATTTTACCTGTCCTCAAGAGCGACACCCAATACTGGCCACCGTTTCTCCTAACCGTGTTCATTAGATAAAACATTGCCTCTGTGTCTGCAAACTCTCATCTAATGGGTTGTTCGAAACAAAGTTATCATAAATGTAAAACATCCGGATAACATACAGGTATGTTATCAATGTACGACAACAGTCGAGCCCAAAATTTTATGTTGCTAAGTGAAACATTTGTTAAGTGAGTTTTGCCCCATTTTTCTTGCCACCGTTGCTAAGTGGTTAATTTAGTCGCCCAGTTGCAAAGTCAATCTGTCTTCCCCAATCTTGGCTTGACTTGTCAGAAGGTTGCAGAATCTGGTCACATGACCCCAGGACACGGCAACCGTCATAAATATGAGTCAGCTTCCACGCGTCTGAATTTTGATCACATGACCGTGGGGATCCTGAGCGACGGTCATAAGTATGAAAAACGGTCCTAAGTCGCTTTTTTCAGTGCTGTTGTAACTTTGAACGGTCCCTAAATGGAACTGTGGTAAGTCAAGGACTACTTGTATATATACAAACAGGAGAAAACATGTTAGTTTTGGGTTCATTTTGATAACATCTAGAGTTATTCCGGCAATCAAATCAGTTGCCAGTCCAGTAAAGCCTTGTTTTATCTTGCATTACGACTTGCATGTATGAAAAGGGACTCTTGGATTTAATCTGCTCGGGGCTCTTAACGCAAGGCAGAACATTTTGTTTCTATGAGTGGAAGACTTGCTTTACATCCTGAAGAAGACTTTTTTTTCCTCTTCTTTGGGCCTCCGTTCCAGTGGTAGTCAGCTGTCTTGGTCATCTCCATGTCTTTGATAGTGTTACACTACTGGAAGATAAAAGGACTGCCTCAGGGTCTGCCAGTCCCTGTCTCCGTTCTGGAGACGGTCGACAGAGCCTATGCAGTACTATGCTTCCTTGCAAATGGGCTCAGCGAAACAGACCAGGTCACCACGGGTTTTGGAAGCATACACACATCGTGTTTCTCCGGTATAAGGCACGTGCCTTGTGATTTATTAAGCAAAGGCGCCAATGTCAACTAGGATACTTTTCATTTGTAATCTTTTCTAGAAGTTAAAAATGTAGCAAATGTGCAGTTGTTGTGTATTTTAAATGATGTGGCTAGACTACTGATGCCTTGTCCTGTTCAGCTTAACAGAACTTCATTCAAGGGACACTGGATGCAACAGACCAAATTTCTTTCTGGACCCCCCCCCCTTGAAACAAGAGGCAATATACACCCTGTGTAGAGTAGCATAAAACAAGGCAGAATATTTAAATTTTTGTAATAGGGTCGTCATGTAAACAACCTAGAGTGTGGTCTATACATGACATACTTTTACATTTAACAGACCGTCTGGAATAACGGATTTCCCCCTTTCCCCAATGAGTGTGTTATTTCAAAGCAGTTCTGTGATCACATTGGTTTTTGTTTAGAAGTCTGACTTGTCATAGTGGGAGCTTAAAATTGCCTGAGGAAAATGCCTGTACAATAATGGGAGTTTGTAAAATCCCAGGCAGTAGTCACCCTAGGAGTTAGTACCACCCGGATACTTGTTAAGACACGCAAGCGCATCATTTCATGGAATTAGGTCGTGTGTTTTTAGTTGTTACTCTTAAAGCATGTTTTGCAACGCTTGTCACGTTGACCTAGTTTATCGCAGCCGGCTTACGCTTCAAAGGCACGTTGGGATCGATCGTGTCCCGGTGTCTCAGAATCTAAGCATTGGGCTGCTGATGGCCCTAACAGGTGTGCACTCTGAATCACGGTCATAGGAATATCACAAGAATATTAGCAGCCAGGTGTTTGGTTATACCAGCAATGGCTCCTGAAGAACTCTTTGGACACTGACACACACTAAGTGACCATCAGACCATCATATCCCCCTAGATTCTGGGTCCAAGGATGACACCTTGGCCGGTCCAGCACAGCCTCCTGGCCTCTCCTTATTTTATTTCTTTTAAAGGGGGAAGCATAATGGCGGCCTGCAATCCGTTGGACTTGGACAGCCTGTGTAAATTGAGTCAGCCAGCTTCTCCATGGCTGGCATCTGAGGCCCACAGTAAGGAAAGTGAAAGCTGCTGTGCATTTCATCAGTTGAGTCAGGAGTCACTCTATATATCATCACTTCTTTATAACACCTGCATAAATAGGCGTGGCTCACCAATCCACTTATCTGTAGTGGGCCCCTGCTCTTCCCAAGAGTCAGAAAATTCACATATACCACACAGGCAGGTAGATTGTATTCCCGTTCCTGCAGAATGCAGACAGGTAGACTCTACAGCCTGCAAACTTGGCAACTTTTAAGACTTGTGCCTGGGGGAGTTGAAGTCCACAAGTCTTGAAGTTGCTAAGTTTGGAGACCCCTGCTCCACAGTTTTCAAGGTCTTCTGCAGCAAGATCCATATTTATGCTTTGTTGATCAGGAGTCGCTCATTCTCACTGATACAACTAACCCCAGACAGTGTCATCCATTCATGGTGCTGCCTTTCTTCTTAATTGCTACCTGTGTACAAATCAGCAGTGGCATTCCACTTGCAGGACTGTGTTCCGGAGAGGCCTTGCTAGCTGGGAAGAAAAGTCCTATTTTCAGATATTGCTGTCGGGGTAAACCATTTTTTTTTTTTTACTAAGCTTGCGTATGTGTGCAAGAGAGATGACGGCGAACGCCCACTTTGTGAGGCTCAGGGGAGTTGACTGCTAATCTCGCCCAACCAGAATACTGATTGCAGGGGTGGAGAACTGCTGAAGCCTATCGCTTAGTAGACAGAAGTGAAAAAAGGGTAAAAAGTCATGAGTGGAGTCTGGAAATTCCCAACCCCTCAACTCAGTTTAGCCAAAATTAGAGACTTTAATTAGAGACTTTCAGGGCAAAATCAGACACCCGACTTAAGTTGTGTGGCTGTGGATCGTTGCTTAGTTTCTGGGTGTTTTAGGTTTCAGGATATTGAGGGACATCAGAAAAGGAAGTTTCAGGCTGTATAAACAGCTGTTCTTTTCTAATATCGATTGCCGGCAATTTGCTTGGTTCAACTTTTCTGCTCTTTATTTTCCTGGAAAGCACTTTATTGCACATTCCCTTCAGATTCTAATGCTCCTTACTGGGCGAAATTTTTAATTATGTTTGATGTGAAAACAAGATGATGTATTTCCTGCTTCAAAGTGACTTTGATTGTATACGCGCTGTAGGTCCTGACACGCATTGTTCCTGTTACATCCTATTTTGTTTTAATTATTTATGTATTGAATTTATTTGCCCACCCATCTTGTAGCAAACAACTCTGGGCAGCTTTTTTTTTGTTACAACAATAGTGTCCTATGCAAGGAATCCCCATCCCCACTCTTTATAGGTTTGTGACACTCTTTGAGTTATAATTTAATAATGATAATAATAATGTTTAATTTAGATGATTAAAGATCAGTGTCAGTGATCTTAATGATGCATAATATGCAGATGGCAATCCACTAATTAGGACTCATGTCCACCCTTCCCATAGACCAACTAGAGCTTTGCTAATAGAGTTTAAGTAATAATAATAAATTTGGAAGGGACCTTGGAGGTCATCTAGTCCAACCCCCTGCTCAAGCAGGAGACTCTATGCCATTTCAGACAAATGGCTGTCCAATCTCTTCTCAAAAACCTTCAGTGATGGAGCACCCACAACTTCTGGAGGCAAGTTGTTCCACTGATTAATTGTTTTCACTTGTTTTCATTTCTCCTGAGTTCTAGGTTGCTTCTCTCCTTGATGAGTTTCCATCCGTTGCTTCTTGTCCTGCCTTCAGGTGCTTTGGAGAAGAGCTTGACTCCCTCTTCTTTGGGGCAGCCCCTGAGATATTGGAAGACGGCTATCATGTCCCCCCCTCGTCCTTCTCTTCATTAGACTAGACAAGTACTAAAATTAGATTTTCAAAATCAGCATTGTACGTGTGTTAAAAAAAAGTTTTTCCTTTGGTGGAGCCAGATCAGGACCGCAAGTCTCTCAGCTGATTTGGAAGAGAGAAATTTTAAAGAGTTCAGAAGAAGGGCCCTGATTTTCTCCCTCAAAAGAGTGCGAAAGGGAGGGTGTAACAAGGGGAAAACGGCTTGTCCTATATATACTGGGAAGTCGTCCTCCCCCCCCCTCCCCACCAGCTTCTTGTATAGACTTTACAGGTGTGCCCTGTGTGCCTTGCGTGGGCGAAGGTCCACTATTGGAACCTACCAATGCTGGCTGATGTCTTATTTACTGATGCTTCGTTCCTCACAGGTGGATTGCGTGGGATAGCCAGAGGTGGCGTCGCAGGACTCATGCTCACAGGCCTCTACGCGCTGTACAACAACTGGGAGCACATGAGGGGCTCTATGCAACGGCAGTCCCTTTGAGCGGAGCGGAGGAGGAGGAAGCCTCTATCCGTGCAGCGCAATCAGACTGGACCCCTTCGTTATAGTACCTAGCGGACACACCACACACACACACACACCCCACTCAAGACCACCAATTCTCGCGGCGACGGTTGGGGCTCTTGAGCCTTCCGCATCCTTCAGGGCCACGGGTGGCGAGAAGCGCCGTTTTACCTGCAAAAATGAAGATCTCGTCTCCATAAAGCATGTTCGCTTTTGCTCAGACCATTGCTTGATTTGACTGTAATAAAATGTATGTGCTGAAAAACGTTTTAAGTTTTTAAACGTTTTTAAAAGCTACCCACCTACGATGACCTGAGCTTAGCAGAGCACCCGTGTGATCGGCGTTCAAGGTAGGTAGTAAAACCCTTCCTCGGAGCAAGGGAGACGTTGCGGTAGGCAGCAGTGCATCACACAAAACTGGGAGGTGTGTTGAGGGCACCACTTTTCCTTTTACCGAAATGCTTGCAGTCACACCTAGCGTTCTTTCACGGATAACTTTCTGGGTGCCAAGCTGAAAAATACGTTCTGGTCGTTTTTGGACAATCCTTAAGTAATAAACACAAATGTTGCAGTGCGTGTTTTAAGAAGAAATGTTTGACTCGAAAGGATTATTAAGTCGGTTTCTAGAGCACATATATGGAGGTTCTACGATTTCTTTGAACTAAAAGTTCTTTCAAAAGGGGTTGAAAACGCCGGGCCCTCCCTTCCCCACCTCCTCCTGTTTACATTGTAGATTTCTCTTCTTGTAGCCCTTAGCCTGGCCTCCTAAAGCAATCCTAAAGAGCTCTGTTCTATTGTTGAGCCATTACAGTTATGAATAATAACTTTCAGCACTAGCCTTTGTTGATAAGCTTGTGCAGAAAAGCACAACGGAGAGCCACAGGCAGCAGGAGCCCTGTCACACCTGCTTTACTCACTCTCGTTTTGTAAGGCAACGTCCCATCACCATGAAATTGTCATAACCAACCAAATGGCTGGTTATCATTGGTGGTGTTAAAGCAGTATCGTGGTTGCAGATCACCCTGGAAGATTGAGAAAAACAACGGAATGCAACAATGATAATAAAACTTCCCAGATACGCCCGTACGGTCACCAAGAGTCAAGGCTGGCTTGCCGGTCCCAAGCATATTCCAGTTTTATAAGGAAAAAACCAACTTCAGAAGAGCCGAACAAAACATTGAATATAATTTTGCAGTTATCCGTGAACAGCAGATAAATTGCATAAAAAGGTCAAATCTGACCCCACCAACATTTTAATGCTTATCGAAGCACAGGTCACCTTTACAGTTTGGTGAAGATTAGAGGATCAGATTCACACTGTGACATGAGACAGTTTGGGGGTGGGTCTTAGGTGTTTCCTATATTTCAAACATTAATCCAGCCATGAATGGAGGCAAACATATGTGTGTCCCAGGATAATGATGCAAAGTCGAATCTGGGTCTGTCACCAGATTTACTCTTCCGAGCTTCTGAACTCATGTTGTGAGTCATGTGAGCCAACAGGAAGGCACCACATAACACAACTCGCGGAATAGCCCAAAGCACATATTCCAATAGAAGTTCCCTGAAGATGGGCCCCCAACATGAACCCAAAAGCTTGGAAAAATAAATCTGGTCCTGGTGGTGGACCCAAATTCAACCTTGCATTAATCAGTCCCATTAACAGAGCTATGAAAAGAACAACTTCACACAAATATACTTTTTATTCACAATGGTTTAATGGCATACTTCATTAGCATCACAAACGTTGGATTAATGTAAAAGAAAGCGGGGGTTTGATTGCATTACACATCAGTTAGGTATTACGTATACCCCTCTCAGGAACCTGAGCAGATACGTTGTTAAGCACTGAAAGGCAAATAAATGAGTGAATTTTAACAGAGAACGCAGTGGTAATTCCTTTGAACGCCGGAAGGCCCTATGCCTGTAAAAGGTCTAGCAATTAAAAGTGTACCTGTGTTAAGCCAAGAGCACTTCGAAAACAAAATTTTCAGTTTTTTAAAATTTTTAAAATGTTAGCATCACAGCTTTTCAAACGTTGCCCCCACGAATTGTGGAAACAAGTAAAGAGTGGTATTAAAGTTCAGCATTAAAAGTTTCTAAGGCTACTTTCAAGCTTGTCGTAATTCATAGTGTGAGAGAAATAAAAATTGAATTTTTTTTGTTCTGCAGTACAAAGGACACAACTCGTGCTTAGTACTAGGGCTTTAAAGCCGCACAACATTTCGTCCGCTGTGTGCTCAATTTTGCCCCCTTCCCATCCTAGTTACCTTAACCAGGATATCACCAAAGTTTGCCAGGTGCCCACGCCAATCTGTATGACATGACTTCATCTTTCAGGTGAGAAGAGTGCATATACATATACAGAACACACAATTCAGAAGTGCATCTCTTGGAAGATGCTCTGTAAATCTATTTAAAATTAGGAGCTGGAAAGAAGGGCCAATGGTGTGTTCTGGATAAAAATTTTGCCTCTCCCCCATCTCCCACCCCAGCTAAGGATCTTCCTATCAGAATTTATTTCAAAATACTGGCTTTTACATTTTAACGGCTTTCGTGAGACGAGTCCCAACGGGCTCTTCGCGTCACAGACCCCGGAGAACCCAACAAAGGGCACTTCTGCTTGAGGACTCCAAGGTCCATTTTCCACAGCCCAACCCCAGCTACATACAGCTTTTAAAGTGACATTGGAAATCTGGAAAAGACAAGATGGTCAAAAAAAAACACAGGAGAAGCCACAGGCTGCAGTCAACTCATTCCAGGTGTGCGGTGATCAGCAGGAAATCAAAGCGATCGTTTGGATCACACTGCAGGGTTGTTGTTTTTTTCTTTTTTCACATCTAGGAAACATAAACCCAGAATCGGGATATTAAAAGACGGTGCTAATCGGGGGGTCAACCACTTAAGAATATTTCAAAAGTGCAAGGGCTACAGATGTTCAGGAAAAGATTTATCTATCGTGCTTAGCACTGCCTTCGCCGTGCTTTGTGTGCTATCTGAACGCTTAGCCAGGAAGATTTAAGCATCTGGGTATCCTATCCGGTGAGAATCGGTACCCTTTTGTGGGGAAGCACCCCTCCTCTGTTAACCAATCCTTGTGAGCCTCCCCTGAATGAACCATCTACAGCAGGAGTAGGCCACCTTGGCTCTTTTATGACTCGTGGACTTCAACTCCCAGAATTCCTGAGCCAGCATGGCTCAGCTTGGAAACCTCTCCCTTTCCCCTCAGCGTGGCTGGCTCAGGAATTCTGGGAGTTGAAGTCCACGAGTCATAAAAGAGCCAAGGTTGCCTACTCCTAATCTAGAGAGAACCCTCCATGACCACCCATGGGACGCAGCTGCTGGTTTCCAGTTAAGAGAGTTTTGTGCTTCCCAAAATGTCTGTACCACATCGTTGGAACTGCAGCTGTAACCCAAGAGATATCAAGCCTGATTTGGTCAAAAGCCTTTGATTAGATTCACAAATTCTTTCCAAGACCCAAAAAGAAGCAGGCTTGTTGAATTAGCCGTCTTATCAGAAAGCTAGAGACTCGCATTTCACCAAGATGTTAAAAATAATATTATAATAATATTAGAAAAAAAAAATAAACAAAGATGATATATACCTAATTATTCATGTGATAACGGCGGCAAGAATTTTGTTTGCCCAAAATTGGAAAGCAACTGAAGTGCCTAGTGGAGATGCGTTAATAAGGAAAATTTTGTATTGCGCAGAATTGGATAAGATGACTAAAGAATTAAAAAATCAGGAGGAAACAGAATACTATTTAAGCTGGAATAAATTTTACAAATGGAAGGGGGAAAAAGAAGGAAGGTCATTAGAAGGGATGTAAATAGAGGAAGAATATCTGAAATGTATAAAGTATGTGTATAATACGGAATGTCTAGACAAAGATGTATGTCAAAGATGATACACTATGTTCAATGTTTTTTAATCTTTTTTCTTTTTTTTTTGTATTCAATAAAAATTATTTTAATTAAAATAATAATAATAATAATAATAATAAGTCGGGAGTGTTTTCAACATCTCTGCATCTAAAAGAGAATAATTGGGCTAGGTCCGGTTCATCTCATGCTGGAAGTCTAAAATGAGCGGTTAAGACGGAGGAGTTGGTCAAGCCAAGAAGCGACAACGCAACTGGAGTGGACTTCCGTTTTACGGAGAGGCGTTTACCTGTAAAGGCGTCTGGTACAGCCATTTTTCTCTATCTCCACTCAGGTTCATACAGGCAAAGAGGTCACAAACAGCGGGAAGGCCACTCTCCTGTAAGAAACGGAATCGATTTCTGCGAGATTAGAAAATTTATTTGGAAATACAAGACTGAGGTTGGTAAACAGCAGGACACCAATGTTAGCATGTTAACCGCCCCTCCGGTGAACTCTTATAAGTCCACATCAAGGGTCTTCAGACTTGGCAACTGGAAGACCTTCAACTCCCAGAATTCCTCAGCTAGCATGTCTTAAAAGTTGCCAAGTTTATTTGGAAATACAAGACTGAGGTTGGTAAACAGCAGGACACCAATGTTAGCGTGTTAACCGCCCCTCCGGTGAACCCTTACAAGTTACATCAAGGGTCTTCAGACTCGGCAACTGGAAGACTTATGGACTTCAACTCCCAGAATTCCTCAGCTAGCATGTCTTAAAAGTTGCCAAGTCTGGAGACCCGAGTTATGTTAAACCCAAAGAAGACGTTCAGCGGGTGAAGTGACTGGGGTGAGAACTCTACTTACGTGTGCTTTCTTCCGTAGCAGCCATTTGTCTTCTACGAGAGGCTGGCTGGAGATGTCTGCGCTCTTTGACGACAAGATCCAGCTGTTTATGTTGAAAGGGAGGTGGAAGGGCGCGAGCAGCTCCAGGAGGGTCCCCTTATGGCTTCCTTCGGCCTCCTCTCTGATCGCCTTCTCTTCGCCGTGGGAAGCGTTGACTTCTCGCTTGGCTAGCCAAGAGGACAGCGAGGTTTCCAGCAATTCTTTCCGAGGTTCTGCCCCCTCCCGGGCAACGTCCTGTTTTACGGCAGAGCTGGCCAAATCCCCCTCCGCCGGTCGAGAAGGATGGAGCCAGATGCTCCCGACAGGCTGACGTTCCTCGGGTTCAGAGACCTCCCCAATCGGCATGCCGTTTTTATCCTTGCCTTCTTTCCTCAGAAGCCATTTGCACAGGGCTTCCTTTTCACAGTTCTGGTCACACACACACTCGGAAAAGCTGGAGCACGGCTCGTTGGCTCTGCATAGATCCTCGACGGCGAAAGCGGGCGGCAGAAGCCAGTTGTCGGCGTTCAGCGGCTTCCTCACCTCAAGGTGCTCGCTAAGGCATTTCAGATTGCCCAGGTTTTCTATCTCCACGCCGGCGGCTTGACCACCGCAACAATGATTGCAAGAATCGGGTTTAGGCAGCCAATCGTTGGGGTTATATTCTTCCCGGAAAGGCTTAAAAACCCAATTCCACTTCTCGTCGGAGGCGTTCTTGTTTTCGGGCTCGGAAGACACCAGGAGCCATTCGGAAAGATCGGCCTCGTCTGGCTCCAAGAACTCCAGTTCGTCGATCTTCTCGATGGACAAGGTGGAAGCGATGGTGGAAGTGGAACTCTTCCGTCGGCGGAGGTCCATCCTATCCGGGAGGTCTCGCTGCTGGTTCTGCAAAAGCCAGTTCTCCAGGCTTCTCAGGTTCCCCCATGCTTTCTCCAAATAACACACTTCTGGAGACTTTAAATCCTAAAGAGAAGATGACACCGCAAGCGTTTAGATCCGTCAAGGAAGCATGCGGTATTGCGGGCTAACTCTACCCACAGCCGAGAGTTCGATCCTGACCGGCTCAAGGTTGACCCAGCCTTCCACTCTTCCAGGACCCAGATTGGTGGGGTCGATATGCCGACTCTGTAAACTGCTTAGAGAGGACTGTAAAGCACTGTGAAGCGGTATATAAGTCTAAGTGCTATTGCTGTTTCTATTGCCATAGTGGCAGAGTGGTCAGAATGCGGTACTGCAGGCTGACTCTGCCCACAACCAGGAGTTCGATCCTGACCGGCTCAAGGCTGACTCAGCCTTCCATCCTTCCGAGGTCGGTAAAATGAGGACCCAGATTGTTGGGAAGAGATGCTGACTCTGCAAACTGCTTAGAGAGGGCTGTAAAGGGCTGTGAAGCGGTATATAAGTCTAAGCGTTATTGCTATTTCTTGGGAAAACAACAGCAAGATTTAAGATTATAATTCCCTTCTCACTCTCAGTGTTCCAAGAACAGCCTTTTTGGATCCACCGGTTCCACTACTTTTGGAAGACTGATTGATTGATTGATTGATTGATTGATTGATTGATTGGCCGGCCATCTCATCCCGAGAGCCTACAATCCTAACAACAGGAGGAAACCCCCAATATTTTAGAGGCATCAGCGTTTCTTGGAAAATAAATCATTTGGCTATGTAATCTTCTTCTCAACCTCTTTGGTCTACCTTTTCCAATATTATTAGAATATTATCCTTCTCTACACATGTAGACAGTAGATAACAATACCTGATTGGCCTCCCCAGCATGTTTTTTCAAGAGCCAGTCCTCCTGCTTGTAGCTAGGAACATAAGGGGTACAGCACCCGCCATCGGATTTGGTTCCAAGAAGCCAGTCGGAGAGAGGGCAACCCAGCATTCCACGGAAAGGTTTGGGCTAATAATCAAGAACAAATTTAGGGAGAGTTTTAATCCCGGACAAAATCCACCATGGGAATATACACTCTCTCTCTCTCTCTCCCCCCCCCCCCCCCAAGGATAGATAAAAGTATCCTGGAGCCCTGTTGAGGAGAATGTCATGGTGTTTGTGCCACCAAAAATTTCTGGATTTTAGAATAATTCTTCCTTTTACACTTGAATTCTGAACCACCACCAGCCTACCTGGGCACCCACTATGCATTTTAAGGGCTTGAATTATGTTCCCACAGATCAAATGTATCTTCTCTTGTGGAGATTAATTAATCTCTCTTCTTGGGACATTCTGCATTTTTTTTAATGTATTGATTGATTTATATCCCACCTTTTTTTTCCCCACAAGTAACTCCTATAACATATCCCCCTCCTATTTTCCCCAAAACAATCACCATGGGAGATGAGTTGGGCTCAAGTCGACCAGCTGGCTTTCATAGCTAAGGTAGGACTTGAACTCATGATCTCTCAAGAGCCACGATAGTAGTGCAGTGATTAGAATGCAGTATTACGAGCTAATTCTGCCGACTGCCAGCAGTTCGATTCGGACCAGCTCGAGGTCGACTCAGCCTTGCAGCAAAATGAGGACCCCCAAGTGTTGACTCTGTAAGCCGCTTAGAGAGAGCTGTAAAGCACTGTAAAGCGGTATATAAGTCTTAAGTGCTATTACTAAGTGCTATTTTCTAACCTGGGGCCTTATCCACTAGACCAGGGGTAGGCAACCTTGGCTCTTTTATGACTCGTGGACTTCAACTCCCAGAATTCCTGAGCCAGCCACGCTGAGGGGAAAGGGAGAGGTTTCCAAGCTGAGCCATGCTGGCTCAGGAATTCTGGGAGTTGAAGTCCACGAGTCATAAAAGAGCCAAGGTGGCCTACCCCTGGTCTAGTCTAATCAAAAGAAGGACTAAGGGAGACATGATAGCAGTGTTCCAATATTTGAGGGGCTCCTACAAAGATGAGGGGAATCAAGCTGTTTTCCAAACACCAGAAGGCAAGACGAGAAACAATGGATGGAAATTAACCAAGGGGAGAAGCAGCCTAGAACTAAGAAAACAGTGAGAGCAATCAAGCAATGGAACAGCTTGACTTGGGTGCTCCATCACTGGAGGGTTTCAAAAAGAGACTTGACACCATTTGTCTGAAATGGTATAGGGCAGGGGTAGGCAACCTTGGCTCTTTGATGACTCGTGGACTTCAACTCCCAGAATTCCTGAGCCAGCCATGCTGAGGAGAAAGGGAGAGGTTTCCAAGCGGAGCCAAGCTGGCTCAGGAATTCTGGGAGTTGAAGTCCACGAGTCATGAAGGGGCCATAGTTCCCCCATGCTGGCTCAGGAATTCTGGGAGTTGAAGTCCACCAGTCATAAAAGAGCCAAGGTTGCCTACCCGTGCACTAGACCAAACTGGCATTCCTAGCTAATAGCAAGAGAAGACCTAAGCTTAAAATCTCCGCTGCCGCCCTCGAATTTCAGTTTCTCTGAACGAATCTGTAATTCACCTTTTCCAAACTAGCCATCATGGGACAGTTCTGCACAGAGATCCAAGGGGCGTAATCCTCTTTATCGGAAGTTTGCTATTAAAGAAAGAAAGAAAGAAACCAGAGGTAATGAGTCATTTTTTCAAACAAACAAAAAGTTAACTGCTCACCACAGGTTTAAAAATAACAAGCGGAATCAACTTATCCTGGTTCTTTTGGAATCTCAAACGGGCAACCCCTTCAAAGACATATATAAACTTGATATCAAAATAAATCTAGGCCAGGGCTTTTCAACCTTTTTACCGATTGTACCACTTTTAGGATATGGCAATATTCAAGTACCACCTAGCAAGGTGTCAAAAACTTGGTGACAAAAAAAAAAAAAACGGTCACAAGTCATTTCAGTGCAATTGCAACTTTGAACAAAGTTGCAATTGCACTGAAATGACTTGTGACCATTTTTCACACTTATGACCATTGCAGCAACAGGGTCATGTGATTTATATTTGGATGCTTGGCAACTGATTCATATTTATGGTGGTCACAGTGTCCCAGGGTCATGTGATCCCCTTCTGCAACCTTTTGACAAGCAAAGTCAATGGCAGAGCTGCTGGTGGCCAAGTGCTAAGGCGGGACTTCCTTTCCTCCCTCCCTTCCCTGCCTCCCTTTTTCTCATTCCCATCTCATTCTGAAGGAAGAATTTGAACCCCCCCCCCCCATATTTTCCCTCTTCCATATATTGATCAAACAAGGAAAGGCCTCCAAGAGACAGAAAAGACAAGCTGCTGAGTGAACTAGCTTAAAAAGGCACTTCCCCTTTAAGAATTAACTACTGGCTAGAAAGGAAAGTAAGGAGCCCAGCCGACACTTAAGGAAGGGGAAAAAATGTAAGTACTTAGCCGGCAGCCTCCCCAAATGGCTCCATTCATAAGTAAAATCTGCAGCTCCAGAGGACTCTCTCACTGTAAGTCTTTGCCTATGCTGGCTCTTTCCCTTCCCCACTACACTTGGCTAGGCAGGGCTGCGTACCACCTGCCACTCATTAATGTACCACAAGTGGTACGCGTACCACAGGTTGAAAAGCCCTGACCTAGACGATGCGTCACGAGCGCGCACAGGCAATGAGGAACAAGATAAAGACGACAGTTCCTTCTTTGCGTGTTGCCATCTTCCCATCTTCTGTTTTAGGGACAGAAGAATTTGAAAAAGTCAGGGACGATTGTGGTAACTCTTTCAAGATCAATATCCTGAACGAGAGGGAAGAAACTCCAGCCTCCATATAAGCTCTAGTGTTTCTTCAGGGTCCTGGGTTTTTAATTATAGGCAGTCTTCTGCTTATGACAGATTACTGAGCCCAAATTTTCTGTTGCTAAATGAGACTGTTGTTTACCTTTCTTGGCACATTTGTTAAGCGAATCACTGCAATTGTTAAGTTAGTAACATGGCTTCCCCATTGACTTTGCTTGTCAGAAGGACGCCAAAGGGGATCACATGACCCCAGGACACGGCAACCGTCATAAACATGAATTAGTTGCCCAGCATCTGAATTTTGATCACGTGACCACGGAGGTGGCTGCAACACTCGGAAGCGTGAAAAATGGCCATAAGCCACTTTTTCAGTGTCACTGTAACTTCGATCAGTCACTAAATGAACTGTTGTTAAGTCGAGGACCACCTGTATAGGTTTGCAAATTACATACATTAGAATACAGCTCCTCTTTTTTTTTTAAAGAAATTTTTATTGATTTTCTAGTTTTACGTTTAAATATTTGAAAAGCGACGTGGCGGCCGAGTTGGTCAATAATTCAAAAACATACCAATATCTTTATTACAGATCTCAAACGATTACATTAAATATTTCCTCTCTTTTCCCCTTAGTATTTACTGTCTCATATTTAAATTAATACCATTCTTATTCTATCGATTAAATAAAAATAGCTTTCTTACCTTTATCAATAATGTTTAGTTTATACATATCCTAGTTGTTTTAACATTCAAGTCTTTTTAGACAATCGACGCCCTGGTTAGTTTTTTCCCAATTTTTAGTTTCCCATTAATATTTAAATTTAACGTTTAATATTTATAATTTCCAAGTTTTAAATAACCCCAATTCCCTTCATCACAATTCGTCACCAGATCTAATGTTCAGGACACACGTCTTATCTATTTGAATTCTCACCCTCTTACATCAACCCATTAATAACACAATATAATATTCTTATTTTCTGGCAATTTCCAAATATCTTAAATTTAGTAACCAAAATTTCTCTTATTTCAACATTTAATACTTCCTCTCTTAATATCTACTATCTCATATTTAGAATAAGAGCTCTTTTTACTCACCATTGTTCTAATGGAGCCAAAGGAGGTGATCGCCTGGCGAAGGAATGCCACGTCAGCCTCAAAATTCAGGATGGAAGTTTCTTCAGGCTGGAGAGGCAAACTGCCAAGACTTAGGGGAGAAGACAAAAGTTAAGAATTCAGAAAAAAACAAAGGCGACGAGTCGTGTTTTTTTCCCCAAACAAAACAAAAAGTTATCTCATTTTTATGCACGAAATACATACAAGTAGTGGCCAAAATTGTGGAAACCTTTTGGGAAAAGTGTATTTTTGAGGTTTGATGGCTAATAACACCACTTTTTTTGTGTGTGGAGTAGTACCATAAAATTATATATATCAATGGAAAGATAATTTAATCAAGAATGTAATGCAACAAAGTTTGTTCAATTATCTGTACTGTAGTCTATGAAAAGTTATAGCCAAATAACCAGAAAAAGGAAGCACAACTTGCTTAGGTTGATCTCAGGTAGCTTTCCTTCGCCTGATTGTAGCCAATGAGCAGGAGTGTTTAGAGAGCCAATCGGGTGTCATCTTGTTTTGGCAATGAGCCAATCAGATCACAGTAGGATTCAGTTCTTGATGTCCTGTATTGAAGCTGAGAGGAGGACATTTGTCAGTGTGTGATGTGATGGCTATCAAGTTGGTTGGGGTTTTTTTGTGTTCTTTCATTTAGTGAGCTTGTAAAATGTAATAAAATTAAAAGTAATGGTGCAAAGAGTTGACTGGTTGCCCAGAAAGCGATGTAAAATAGTATTATTAAGTGAACAAGGCTACAGTTATAAAGAAATGAGAAGAAAAATGGGTGGAAACTTAACCAAAGGTGGCATTTCTACTGTACACTTTTCCCCAAAGGTTTCCACAATTTTGGCCACTACTGTATATCTTCTTAAGGGATATTAAATCTTCAAATGCCCAGTCCTGTTTCCACCCACGGAGGTGGCAAGATCTCCAAAGTTAACACTTTAATTTGTAAGGCGATGTCACACAGCCCACAACGGCGTGGAAAACGACCAAGATAAACAAACAGCCGAGCGGTCATTCGAAATCTCTTTTAAGAGGACTCACCTCTCAAAACACGCCGAAATCTGATTTGTAAGGTCACCACCGCTTTGAGGCTGCTCCAGCTGGCGGATGAGGCAGCTGAATTGTCCCAACAACTGGAAATTAAACAAAAATATCTGACCTCACTAGGAACAGGATAAGCCAGCATCAGCAAGGTTCAGATACGAGGCTGTGGCTTGGTGCCCCAAACACACAGCGCAAGGTCAAGGCAAAGTTCCTGTGATTCTGGATGGAGGAAGGGGATCTGGAGGCCCATCGGTCCTTACCCAACAGAGCTGTTGTGCTTGTTGCTGTAAAGCCTCTTCCTTCAGCTGCTGAATGAGGTCAACCTGTTCCAGCAACCAAACTTCGCGGCTTCGCAGGCTTTCCAGGTGGCGGCTGATGCAGCTGTGAACCTGAGCTTTCACCTGCAAGAGAGAAGCCCCCTCTATTATAATTCTCTTCCTAAAAGTTTTTTTTTTCTTCCAAAAGGCAACTGGATTTTCTAGGAACTGACCTGATCCGGAGAAGCTTCTTGAATGAAAAGCGAAATTAAACAAAACAAAACAAAAAAGTCCATTTGCCTTTTTGGAAAAGCACCTTTGGGGGCGAAAACTGGATGACTGAGAATCTCCACAGACATCGCTATAATTCTCTTCTTATCCAAGTCTCTCCTCCCTCCTGTTCCTATCCCCACATTTTGCAATTCAGGCAGGGTTGAGTTCCCATCCAATGGAAGGATGAGATCCCAAGGGACAAGATTCTTTCCAGCAAGCAAGATCCAACAGAGCTATTTCGCTGGAAAGATGGATCAATGGCTTGGAAAGGGACGGGTGCTGCTTTATCCTGATGGGGACCTAAGCAAGACTTTAAAGGAATTCAGATTTCTTTTTCCAGAGTTAAGCACAGTTTTCCACGAACCTTTGCTGACAGATCGCCAGAGGTGGGTGCAGAACCTTGAACACTAAGGGAAAATGGCAATTCCACATCCATTAAGTTCATCCTTTGACAGAAAACCGATCCAGCTTACCTAAATCTCCAGAGCAGTGTTTTCTCAACCTCAGCAACTTTAAGATGGGTGGACTTCGACTTCCACAAATTCTGAAAGTTGAAGTCCACCCATCTTAAAGCTACTGAGATTAAGAAAACACTGCTCTGGAGATATATCACATTTATCCCAATGAGAGCAGGTATATTTTAAAAATGACATTGTATCTAAAGGGAAAGATACATCATCTTGATGACCAGTTAGATGGCTGGAGTCCTAATCTGCAGCCCCCAAGAAAGCTACCTAGGTCAGTGGTGGCGAACCTATGACACGCGTGCCAGAGGGGGGCACACGGAGCCCTCTCTGTGGGCACACGCGCCTCGCTCTTTGGCTACGTTTTCGCAGGAAAAAGCCATTTCTCAGGCCCCTTCCTAGCCAAAACAAGCCTCCAGAGCAAGCGCGCTGTTTTCAGCTCTGAATTATATCAAATCTGACACCAGAAACAGACTAACAGATGACCTGAGTGCTGCATGTGTTGCTCTCAAACTTACAAAGTATAAGCCAAGGTGAGGCAAATTATCAGCATGCATACAACAGCAAAAATCACATTAATTGTTCAAAAGCATGCCAAATGCAAACTTTTACCTTTCAGTAAAAAGTTGTTTGTATCATTGAAAGCTTTGTTATTGTGTTTTTCTTAAGACAAAAGATGTTGATGTAGGAGTTGTTTTTTTCTAAACTAAAACGTCAGCATTCAGATTAAATTGCCATGTTGGCACTTTGCGATAAATAAGTGGGTTTTGGGTTGCAGTTTGGGCACTCGGTCTCTAAAAGGTTCGCCATCACTGACCTAGGTCCATCCATACTGTCTCCAAAAGTTGAGATCAACTCCATTCTGTATCTTTACAACGCTGATGATGATTCAGAGTCCATCCAAGCACGGTCAAAGTTAGACACACACCCCGGGATTCCCATGAACGCTCTTGTTTTTCCAGGCTAGCTTTAAGCAGCTGCATAAAACCTGAAGCTTAAAGAAAATCTTCGCTGCATAAAAGTTCTGCAGCCAGGGCCTTTTGATCAAGGATTTAACCCCTTATTAGAACCATATAAGATCAACTGTTTTGGAAGCATATTTTATTGGACAAGAAAGAAAATATTATTAAAAGGCCATATTGATGTTTTTAAAGGAAGCATGGAGCGATACCATTAAAAAAAAAAAAAAAAGATTCTTGGAAGCAGCCATTTAGATTCTATGTAAAAAATCAGTGGAAAGGGGAGGGGAAAAAAATTAACAAATATCTTTAAAGAGTTATTGGAAAGTCAAAATAGTTTTAATCTTTATACCTGTTTGAGGACATTTTATATACAGACTAGTAAAATGCTGGAAACACTTGGGTGGCCGTGTTTTTTTTTTTGCCAAGAGTGTTACCTTATGTTTATAAACTTTGTGTTTTCTTAGGGTTGCACTGATAAATGTTTCTTTGACTTATAAATAAAATTACTTTGGCAATTCTTTTTTTTTTTAAAAAAAAAAGAACCACAAGGCAGGGCCCAATGCAAAAATACCTCTTTCCAGTTGTCGTTGATTTGCTGTTCGGCTTTGACAATTTCAGCAATCGCGACTTCCAGGTCTTTTTTGGCCTGCAGACACATATCCAGGGATTCTCTGTTGCCAGGGCTTCCTTTTCTCTCTTGGAAGGGGATCATCCTACCTAGAAAATTCTAGAACAGGGAGAAAAAGAAACCACTTCAGGCCAGTGCTGGAAACGAGAGCGTCAGCCGTTTCAGTTTTCAGAGCTGGTTTGCCAATTTGGCACCCTCAAAAGCCGCAAAGCATCTTCGCTGGTGGATTTCTCCCAATCTTTTTTTTTTTTTTTTTTTTAAAGTCAACTGGCAAAGACTTCCAGCGTTGCTCTCATTCCAAGCGTGAAATTTATTCGTCGCATTTATTTATTGGTTAAACTTATTGGCCGCCTGTCTCGCCACAGGGCTACTCCGGGAAGGCTTACGACAGTAAAAAGGGAGAAATGAAAAAGACGTGTAAATATTAAGAGCAGCAAAGTAATGGAACCACAGAACAAACCACTACAAAGAAAATGACGAGAATTACTGCAATATGAGAATAAATAAATGCCAGATGTTATGATCCCAGATTTCCAAAGCAGCTCTTGGGAGGTTGGGATAAAAAAAAGTTCTTTTCCTTAGTCCCACCAGTGACGTCTCCTTAACAGCAAGTTGTGGACTGGCACTTTTAGCGTGCAAAAGGTGCAAAAGCACTGCATGGTGTGGAGCAGTGTTGTTGACAACTTGGTGACTTCTCCCCCAACTCTCAAACTGACACAAGTCTCCAACACCTGGTTCATGTTTTTAAGGGTTTGTGGCAATCAAGGGAAGCATCCTTCAGTTACCTGCAAACTTTGCACTAAGGCAAACACAGGACTCTCCCCGTGGATCTTAACTTACATAGCAAGCATTTTTTTGGGGATTTATTTTTGGGCTTGTTTATTCAAGTTTCTGACTCTGCTTCCCCACAGGTGTTAAATTAGCATTTCCTACAGTAGGCTTCTGGATTGAAGCCCACGGTTCTGAAACATCTAATTCATAGAAGAACTGTGCAATTTTACATGGTTGAGATGAGATGTTTGAAAGTTTTCCCTCTGCCTAATTAAGGCGTCCCACACCCAAAATAAGCATTTAGAACAGGATCCTATCCGTTTTCTGACTATACAAAGTTTTCAGTAGTTAAACTGCTGCCTCTGGATTATAGGTTCCTAAAAAGCATAGTGTATGAGAACAAAAAATCCCCCAGAAATGAACTATGGAATAGATCCAGATATCTAAAACGACAACATTTTCTGCAACTCTAACAAAGCTAAACTTGAAGGCTAAGTAAAATGATCTAGAGACCATAATTTATTTAACTGAAGGGTTAACCTGTAATCAAAGTACCGAGCCCAAATCAATAAAATCCAATAACGCACAAAGAAAACCTCTACAATTTGAGTGTAAAAGAGCAAAGCACACAGCAACAAAACAAATGATAGAAGGATATCAAAAGAAACACTTATTCCCAGCGAGCTGGATAAAAAAAAACCAGTGTAATAAGTTTTAAGAAGGCTGCTCTGAAAAGAATGAGATTAATATCCTTTGGTTTTTAACTGGACTGTATAACTTTGCAACTGAATTAATGAGTGCAAACCCCACTCCGTACTAGCCCTGACGACGTTACCTAGTTTAGTAATGAAACGTCTGCAAGAAAACAACCAAGTTCACCGAGAACCCTCAAAAGTTCCTAATTGCTCCTTCAATGGTATTCAGTGCAGAATTTAGGTACTGGTTTGACTCCGATGTTCTCTGTGATCAATTCATGATCACACAAGAGCTTCCGCTAACTTCCCCACCCCCCATAACTGGAAATACCTTCTTGAGTCAAATTCTGCTTGCACAAAAGGCTTGCAAAAAAACCCCATCCTTTTTTTTTTATAAAGATTTTATTGGTTTTCTTTTACATACCTATGTCAATTTTTCAACCAACGAGCTTTCTGGGATCAGCTATGCTAAGACATATTCGATTCCTAATCCTCCATTCTTTCCTCTAACCAACAATAAAATAAGTCCCAAGTTTGGTAGTAATCTGTGTCTTCTTTATCTTTCAGTCTCATAGTTAATCTTGTCCATCTCTGCGCATTCCAATATTTTTCTGATTATTTCTTCCTCTGACCCATCTGTTCCCTTCAAAAGCTTCCAAATGAAAGGGGGTTTTGGGTTAACCTATCTCGACCAGGACAAAGCAGACAGCTAGCAAAGAAGCCACTTCTGCCAGCCACAGCCTAAATTTCTGCTCAGCCCGCTTTCAGAGTTGGGAGTTACTCCCCCTGCTTTATTCCTGGCCGCGAAGGCTGCCGAGTTGCTTTCCCTTCCCTCACTTTCCTGGTTCCTGCATACCTGAATTCCTGTCTTTTGGAGGAGAGAGAAAGTTCCAGCTGATGAGACACCACAGCCGGCCGCCTTCTGCAGCCCAGGATAATTATCAGCAGCCCAGCCTGTTTTAAACCTGCTTGCCAGCGCACATTTCAGGCCCGCCCCGACTTGGCCTCGCCTCCCCAAGTCCACGTGGGCAAGCCGCCACAGCTGGAACGCAGCCTTGCACGTCCGCCTTGCACGGCTGTGGAGAGGAGGAGGAAGGAGGAGGAGGAGGAGGAAAGGTTGAAAACTGCCCAGCAACTCCACAGAAAGGAAGAACGGTCATTCAGGAAGGAAACAGATGCAAAGTTGAATCGTTGCAAACAGGCGAGGAATGTCTACTTGGTAAAAAAAAATAAAAAATAAAGCTATTGTTTGCACCTTTGTGTGGTATTAAGACCACCTGTGGGAAGGGACCTTGGAGGTCATCTAGTCCAACCCCCTGCTCAGGCAGGAAACCCTATGCCATTCCAGACAAAATGGCTGTCCAGTCTCTTCTGAAAAACTTCCAGTGTTGGGAGCACTCACAACTTCTGAAGATAAACTGTTCCACTGGTTAATTGTTAATTGTTCTATTATTATCATCATCATCATCAAGCCTTATCTTTCTTAAGATAAACTGTTCCACTGGTTGTTTTATTTTTATTTTTATTAATTATTATTATTATTAATAATAATAATATCATCAAGCCTTATCTTTCTTAAGATAAACTGTTCCACTGATTGTTAATTGTTTTATTATTATATTATATTATCATCATCATCATCATCATCACCAAGCCTTATCTTTCTTACTCTCCCCTTCTTATAGTATTATTATTACAAGTAGTCTTCAACTTACAACAGTTCATTTAGTGAGCATTCAAAGTTACAACGGCGCTGAAAAAAAGTGATTTACGACCGTTTTTCCGCAGTTACGACCTTGGCAGCATTCCCCGCGGTCACGTGATCAAAATGTGGATGCTGGGCAACTGGCGTGTCCTTATGACAGTTGCCGTGTCCCAGGCTCATGTGGATCCCCTTTTTGCGACCTTCCGGCAAGTCAAGTTAATAGGGCAGCCAAGTTCATTTAACGACTTATCAGCTGCAGCGCTCACTTAACAACTAAATAAAGGTCGTAAAATGAGGCAAAAAAACCTCAAGTTAAATTGTCTCACTTAACAACAGAATTTTGGGGGCTCAACTGCGGTCATAAGTCAAGGACTACCTGTGTTACAACTGACATTACTCTGTTGCTTTGCACGTACACTAAAGAGCTTCTGCGCCGGAGGCAAATTCCTTGTGGGTGCAATCACGCTTGATCAAATAAAGCGAATTCAATTCACCTTTCCTTCCGCAAGCGGGTTTAGCACAATCTCGGGTGGGGTTAAAATGAGAACTGCTTTTCCAAGCAGACCAGATTTTACAACGCCGAGCATCGGGGACACACTAAAACACACCCTGTGCGTGGGGGAAAGCGCCCCCAAGCCTTCCAGGCCAAGGTGAACTGTATGCTTTGCACCTTCGCCGCCCACCCCCCTCCTCTCAGCCAAAACAGCGGGGCTGGGTGAAGGAGGAAGACCTGGTGGAACAGTCTCCGAACAGGTAATACCAGCTAGAGCAGCATTTCCACAACCTACATGGGCCCCCAAAGGAGTTGAATTTCAACTTGCCAAATCCAGAATCCAATGTGGCCCAAGATCGTTGCAAGTGTTCTAAGGAAACAGGGGCAGGTGGTGTACCTAGCTTATGTGTCAATTCAAAAAAAAAATAATAATTCTCATTATAGTTCTACTGCATCCCATCTTCTGGACCAGAAACACACACGGTTCTTTTTTCACTTTTTTGGGGGGAGGGGTTCTAGAAACCCCAGCAAAATAAACTTGGAGGTCTGATCCAAGTTCGCCCTAGGGCAGGGGTAGGCCACCTTGGCTCTTTTATGACTCGTGGACTTCAGCTCCCAGAATTCCTGAGCCAGCATGGCTCAGCTTGGAAATCTCTCCCTTTCCCCTCAGCATGGCTGGCTCAGGAATTCTGGGAGTTGAAGTCCACGAGTCATAAAAGAGCCAAGGTGGCCTACCCCTGCCCTAGTGAATTCCATTTCTGAGTACAGACCTCAATCAATCAATCAATCAATCAATCAATCAATCAGAATAGACCTGGAAGGGTTCTTAGAGATCTTCTAGTCCAACCCCCTGCTCAAGCAGGTGACCCCATAATCCAGGGGTAGGCAACCTTGGCTCTTTTATGACTCGTGGACTTCAACTCCCAGAATTCCTGAGCCAGCCGTGCTGAGGGGAAAGGGAGACGGTTCCAAGCTGAGCCATGCTGGCTCAGGAATTCTGGGAGTTGAAGTCCACGAGTCATAAAAGGGCCAAGGTGGCCTACCCCTGTCCTAAACCATTTCAGACAAGTAGCTGTCCAGTCTCTTAAGAACCTCAAGTGATGAAGCACCCACAACGTCTGAAGGCAAGCGGATCCACTGGTTAATTGTCCTCGCTGTTAGGAAGTTTCTCCTTAATTCCAGGTTGCTTCTCTCCTTGATCAGTTTCCATCCATTGTTTCTTGTCCTGCCTTCTGGTGCTTTGGAAAATAGACTGACCCCCTTCTTCTTTGTGGCAGCCCCAAAGACTGTTGAGCTTTTGAGATCCTTAAATATTTTGGGGCTATAAGTTGCAAGCCGTTTACACTCCAATTTCTTTTTTCATTTGGGCCTTTGGCGAGGGAATCTGACTCTATGCTTCATTATGCTTGTCATCTTTCATTTTTTATTGGTTTTATTGTAATTTAAATGTAAGCCAGTATCATTCAGAATCAGGCAGCATATATGTTTAATATATTATTGTCCTTTGTTCACAACAATATGCAGTCATAGGTGCCAGTTCTAACATTGTTACCGAGTAATCTACAATTAGATTCACAGCCTAAGACTGGCAAAAACTTAATAATTAAAGTTCTTAGGACCTTAAGGATTCTTAAGATAGTGTCTAAAGATATAGGCAATTCCAACCAAGATATATATATTTTTTTTGTAAAATTGGCGTAATCAGGTCCAATAAATTCAAAATTTCCAATTATAAAAGGGAGTCCTTTAGGTATTGCTCCAGGGATCCAGCTGGTGTAAAAAAAACAACAGAATTTTCTTTTTCGTTAAGAACTCAAGATTGATCTGCAAATCCCAGTATTTGCATTATTATTATTTTTAAAAAAAAGTTTAATTAGATTAAATTGGTTAATAAATAATTAATTCAATCACTGATTTAACACAATTGCAAATAACTTTTTTTTTTTAAAAAACGTACAAAATCCTGGGATTTGCAGATCAAACTTGAACGCTTATGGAATTATTATTATTATCTGCTCTCTTCCAAGCTTCCAAGTCCATCAGCGTCTCGTTGTGAAGATGCTGGCCTGGCCATTTTCCTTCCTTCCTCCAGATGTTAGTAGGGCTAATTCCGGCTGTTTTGTTTTGCCTGTGGAGGCCAGGCCATGCCCCATCTCAAAACCACAAGATGCTGCAACTCACCCAGCTGTGTTTCATTGCACCATCTCTTTTGCTTAATCCAAAAACAAAAAGGCATAAAGGGATTAATGCTTGTTCCACATTCACTTGGTAAACAATCGCATGGGTTTGGGCCCCACGGTTTGCTAAAATGGCCTGTTCCTTCTTGAATCCAGCCAATTAATGCCTTTTCTTAAGGAAACCTCATTCATTAAGTGGAGCATCCATGCCCAGGCAGCCATCAAAGTGAGGAGTCCCAGTGCATTATTTATGGCTTCTGTTTTTCAGCAGGAAAATTTTGTTCACAACTTTCTGGGGGGGAAAAAAAACTTTGCATGCATTAACTCTAGCAATTTCTCATTTCTTCCACTTCCTTCTGCTTCTTTCCGATAAAGTTCATCTCAAACCCAGATTTATACCTATGCCAATGAGAGGCCTGCTCACTTTTTCGACACTACTAGACAAATAGGGCAGTCCTTGACTTACAACAGTTTGTTTAGTGACGGTTTGAAGTTGCCAAAGCACTGAAAAAATGTGACTTATGGCTGTTTTTCACACTTAACGACCATAGTCACGAGATCAAACTTCAGAAACTTGGCAACCGTCTCATACTTATGACGATGACAGTGTCCCGGGGTCATGTGATCACCTTTTGCGACCAACATGGTTGTTAAAGTGAATTTGGCTTCCCTGATTCACTTCTTCTGGGGAAGCCAAATTCACTTAACAACCCTGTTACTAATTTAACAACTGCAGTGATTCACTTAGCATTTGCTGTTCGCACAAAGGTCAATACAAAGCACATATTTCTGCATAGCTGTAGAACTGATGCTTCCCAAGAGTCATCTAACATAGTAAAGAGCTTAAACAGTTTTTTCCACCCTGACGCCTATCAATTTTATATTTGGAATTTGACCACCCTGAATGAGGACGGTCAGAGGTCAGATTAGACCTTCCTAAAGCTTACTAATAAAAAGTGCAACTAAAGACCCTATAAGAAACTCTTGCAGTTGTCATACAGGTAGCAAAATTTGAAGAAAAAAAAAAAACTCAAATTATTCTAACGCCAGCAAATTTCCAACTTCTTTTTAAATCTCACGTGGGAAACCTGAAAAGTCAGAGATAAGGGAACAAAAATATTTTTTTTTTAAAAAGGCCCTCTGTACACTTCATTTTTTCCCCCACAAGAACTGTGTTTGTGGCTCATAATAGCCTACAGAAGAGGAACTTCAGCTTTGCAAGGCTGCGTTTTTGCTGCTGAAAGTCCACCATTTTAAAATAAAGTTTCCAAAAACAAAATATATATATATATCCACCGCCTTTATTCTGGCAGCACTTTTCTGAGGAACTGACATACTGGAGCAGTTTACACCGCCTTTTTCATCAAAGCATAAAATTGCTTTAAAAGAAGGAACTGCCAATCATATAAAAGTGCGCCATTAAATGCTTGAAATTTAGCAAAGCTAAATTTCCATCGCATTATTGGAAATTTAAACGCTTATTCCTGTGCAACTTTTCATTTTAGCTCCACCATCCTGCCAGGTAGATTATGCTGAGGTATAAAACTGGCTAATCTGATTAGCACTGTGACTAATTAGGAATGGGCCTTGAACTTGGAAATAGTTTTAATATTTCACAAGCACGCCTGCGGTACAGGTATTCACGCAATCACGTTTTGCTTGAAAGGTAAAAGGAGGTGGAAAAATGGGGCAGGGGAGATTGGTTTTTTTCAACTGTTTTTCAAATCTTGTTGCAATCTAGTTGCTCCACAAGGAAAGCTGCCAGAGATTTTCAGGAATCCAGGATCCTACCTAGCTTGCCTACCTACCGCTCTTTTGAGGTTTAATTTGAGTGCTTGTATTCCCTAAGGGAAATAGGAGCAAATTGAGTGCTCCACTAACAAAACAGTAGAAGGAGCAGGATTTCCATACTAATGAAAGTGGAGAGGTTGATCTTAATTACTGGGAAAGCAATTAAGGAGGAGGGAACATTCACAGGAAACCAAGCCAATAAGCGTCATAACAACATCATGCTGTCTTGCCCAAAGCATAATCCTCTTTGTGGCTCTTCAACTTAAAAAAAAAGAAGAAACAGCAAGTCTCAAACCACCTCCAAAACAAATACAAGTCCAGAAAGCACCTTGACCACATAAACACACAATTATGTTCTTACAAGGAGCATCAACTGCCTGACTTTATGACTGTTAAGCCTCTATTCGGAGGCCAAAGTCAAAACAGCCTCATTCTATTTTTGACCCCTTTTAATCCCGCACACAAGGGAGAAAAATATCATGCAAATAAATAAATAAAAGCTGCAACTAAAGCCCCCAGTATTACCCGTAAAACGGAAGATTAATGCTCCAAAACAAGTCTCTGTAAGCATCTCACGACAATTATGTGTCGAGTTACACCGTTTGCCCTCGCAGCCCATGAGAAGGCTGAAGTTTTGCACAGTCACGTCTATTATTTCTTATTATCAAAATAAATTCAAACAGGAAAACATATATGTCTAGTTCTAACAGGCTTATACCCAGAAAATAACAGAACAGAGTTGTTATTCTACCCTTAACCTTTTAAGGTCTTCAGAAATCGTGGGCGCTCCATCCCTGGAGGTTTTTAAGAGACTAGACAGTCACTTGTCTGAAAGGATACAGGTTCTCCTGCTTGAGCAGGGGGCTGGACTAGAAGACCTCCAAGGTCCCTTCCAGCTCTATTCTACTCTATTCTAGTCCAACTCCCTGCTCAAGCAGGAGACCCCAGACCACATAACCCCCCTGTTCGTGAAAAGCAGAGAATAAAATCTGTTCACAAAAATGATCGTTTCCTTTCGTGAAATGTATATGAATCCATGCAAAGCTTCCAAGCTCTTTAGGTACGTCCTTCCTATTTCATAGGGCTGAAAGGGACCTTAGAGGTCTTCTAGTCGAACCCCCTGCCCAAGGCAGAAGAGACTTATATCACTTTGACTGTTTTCCAATCTTTTTCTTCAAAACCTCCGAACGATGGAGCACCTACCGCTCTGGGAAGCCAGTTGTTCTCCATTGACCAATTTTTTTCTGCAGTTTTTGTTCTTTTATGCCATAAAATAACTGCCTAACAGAACTTCACAGCATCAGCTTAAGATAACCTTTATTGTCATTTTCTTACTGTGGGCACAAACGGCACAAATCAAAAATGAAATTTAGTTGCCCGCTCTCAAAGTGAAACACTTACATGACACACACCAAAAACATACTATATACAACATATGTGTAGACCCACACCCCTACATATACACAACAAATATTAAATACTGTCCATCTTGAATACATAACGGAAGGAGGAAGCTTGAGAGTTCCTTCTCTTAAGAGGCCTTCACAGCATTCGATGAAAGAAAGAGACGAAGGGCTGATGGATGGAGAAAATCCAGGTTCAAAAGCTGTGGGAGGGAAACCAGGTTTCCACTTTGCAGATAACCCTGGTTAGTTTCAGATCTTGCAAGCCAGGAAAAAAAAGGCTGAGTTGCTGCTCCTGTTTTCCTTGTTCCCTTCTGGGAGGAGGGGGCTTCGTGGTATCTGTAGCAGAACATCCAGATTCAGCCATAGTTTCCTTCCATACAGCATTAATCTTGCGAACTCTCAAGCTTCCTCCTTCCGTTATATATTCAAGATGGACAGTATTTAATATTTATTTGCTACGTATATGTAGGGGTGTGGGTCTATACATATGTTGTGTATAGTATGTTTTAGGTGTGTGACATGTATGTGTTTCACTTTTGAGAGCGGGCAACTAAATTTCATTTTTTGATGTGTGCCGTTGCACCCACAGTAAAAAAAAATGACAATAAAGGTTATCTTATCTCTTATCTTATCTCTGCAACTGCAAGGCTGCCCAGGCTGAACCTGGCACTTACAATGCGGATTCCCCTCCCCCCAAAAAAGCCAATTTTAGCTTTTTTTTTCTTTCTTTTCTCTCCCTTCTCCTTCCTTGGCATGGATGCAACCCCGACCTGGGATGACCCCAGAAAGAGATGAGTGCATCAAAGAGTAATCAAGGCGGGGCAAAAATCTCAGACATACGTAAATAAAATGACCTTTTCCGACCCGGAACTGCCCGTCCGGCTCCCAGGGAAGAAGGAATTGCAACTTGCACGTGGGAATGGAGGGTGGCAACCCGGGTCCTCGACCGACCTTTTAAAACCCTATTTCTGGGCTTTAATTGAAGGTCACCCCGAAGGCGCAGGGGGTCCCCATTCCCCCCACCCAGGCCTTTCCAGAAAGGGGGGAGGGAAAGCCCTGAATTGCCAAGCTGGGACGGTGACACGTGTCGGTCCTTCCCACGTGCGGTTACATAACGGGGACGCGCGTCCCCGGGCTTTGCGGAAGGGGAAGCCGGGGCGAGCTGGGCAACGGAGCCCGCAAGGCGGCGGCGGCCGGGCTCGACTCACCTGTCGAGCGGCGATCAGACTTGCGACCCTCCGAGGCTCCGGGAAAGGAAAGAGGCCTCGCTGCTCCTGCCGCCGAGCCTCGCGATAGTTCCTGACGTAGAGAAGGCCGCGCAGAAGTCTCGCGAGGCTTCTAGGAGACATGCGCAATGGCGCCCGGTGAGGCCGAGCCAGGAGTTGAGGCCTCTCTTGCTTAGCGGAAACGGGAGTTGCGGGTGGGTAGGTGGGGCGGGGCTTTCAGGGCGCCCCCCCTCCCTCCCGAGATTGGGGGGGCGGCCACTTCCACAGAAAGAGGGGTTGGGGGTCTGTCAAGGGGCGGCTCTTGGCTGATCTTTGGAAACTCAACGGGTTGGGGGCGGATAGGACTTGGATGGGAGACCACCAGGAAATATTGTGTCTTCTTCCCCCCCCCCCTTTACCCAGATTTAGCATTGTGAGATTTGGTTTTATTTGCGTTATCAAAAGCTGCTTCAACTTTGGTCCTCCTGTTTATCCCATTACTTATTTCCCCTCCCCTAATTAGTTGTATTAAATTGCTCCTTCTTTGACTGTATATGTGTGTGTGTGTGTAGATATAGATATAGACACATATACATATATATGCATATACATATAGATGAACATACATATACATACATACACACACACACACACACATATATATATATGTCTGTGTGTGTGTTAAATTTGGATTGCTAACAAAGAGTTAAAGGGAAGCTGATATAGCTTCCCTTTAACTCTGTTAGCAATCCAAATTTAACACAACAATGATTGTCCCAGTAGCTATCCACAGACTGCTGCCTGTGGATAGCCCTAGATTGGGGCTGATACAGGCAAAAGATTTCTTCTTCCCATATTTGGGCCGACCGGGTGCATCACAAACACACACACACACATATGTGTATATATATATCTATAATTATTGTTAATCCTATCCTCATTACATTGTAAAGGCTGGTCAACGGCTCTAATAAAGATATTTGATTGGATTTCAACTTCGATGCCTCAATACAACAGAACTTTTATCCAGGCAGGAAATGCTGACGGGCTACTTGCCCCGATAGTTCTGGGAGTCCTGCACTGCTTGCCTTTTTGCAAGACCCTCCTCCTCCTCCTTGCAGGCCTTGCCTCTCATTACAAAGGACAATCGGGGGAAATAAAATTAAATAAAAACCATCAAAGCCCCTCCAAGCAATGAATGGAATTCTGTTTAAGCCGAATGGGAGTCCACTTTGCAAGCCAATGAAGCTTAAAAGAGCCATCAGGTAACTGCAGCCACAGGGCAACTATTACAAACTGTTTTGTAGCTATTTGGCAAGGCATGTAGCTTAACCTGTGCCTGGGGCACCTTTCCATATAAACTCTCTCTTCATTGCACACCTGTGTGATTTCCATATGTTCACCTGCCCACCACAAATAACCTTTTGCCTCTTGACAAAACCAGTCCACTCTTTTTTAAGGAGCAATCGGCATTTACTGTTTCCCTTTACAGGAAATGGGAGTTTGTCCGCTGGTAGTTGAGATGCAGTATGAGATTATTTCCAAAAGAGGAACAAATCAGTTTAAATTCTTCGACTGCTAGACATTTGCACTAGCTCTTTGCATAGTGGTATCAATGATTAAAAAGAATCCCAGGTGGCTTTTAAAAGTCAGTGTCTAGTCGTACGTTTAATGCCACAGCTTCAAGGCCTTTCTTTTCGTAACGCTTTTGTAAAGCTTTTTGCTTTATCAACAAATATTCCAACTTTGAATTCCTGGGAGGAAGAACAAAATATTAGAAAAAGAAAGCCCTCACATCACGGGGAATAGAAATAAGCTAGAAATGAATGGGCGGTGACCGTTCCATCGGCTGGCTACTTTTTAAATGAAGTTAATACAACTTAAAAGTTATACAACTAAATTCAGTTTTCAGGAGAGGCATCCGGTGGGGAATTGATGGGAAGGGTCTGGATATAAAAGACAGGAGAAACAGGGCTTTTTTTCATGCTACCAAAGCCTTGTAGCAAAGGATCACAAATATGTTTTGGTGTGTGTTGCAGTTTTGCAATTCATTCTAGGTACAGTTTCGTATGCCCTGCCTCTCCTTACACAATGGTCCATCCTGATTTGCAGAAATATCGACATAAATAATAAAGCAAAGTCTTACATCTAGGCAGGAAAAATCAAAGGTACAAATACAGATTAGGCTAGAACTGGCTCAAAAACAGCAACTGTGAAAGGGACCTTAGAGTCCTAGTGGACGATCACTTGACTATGAGCCAGCAGTGTGCAGCAGCAACCAAAAAAGCTAATACAATCCTGGGTTGTATAAACAGAGGCATAGAATCAAGATCACGTGAAGTACTAGTACCACTTTTTAAAGCCCTAGTAAGACCACACCTCGTATACTGCAGCCAATTTTGGGCACCATATCACAAAAAAGATGTTGAGAGTCTGGAAAAAATTCAGAGAAGAGCAACTAAGATGATCCAAGGCCTGGAGACTAAAACATACGAAGAACAGCTGCAGGACTTGGGTTTGGCTAGTCTAAAGAAAAGAAGAAATAGGGGAGACATGATAGCAGTATTCCAGTATTTGAGGGGCTGCCACAAGGCAGAGGGGGCCAGGTTGTTCACCAAAGCACCAGAGGGAAGGATGAGAAACAATGGTTGGAAACTGACCAAAGAAAAAAGCAACCTGGAATTAAGGAGAAACTTCCTGACAGTGACGACAATCAACCAGTGGAACAGCTTGCCTCCAGAAATCGTGGGCGCTCCATCACTGGAGATTTTTAAGAAGAGGCTAGACAGTCACTTGTCTGAGATGGTATAGGTTCTCCTGCTTGAGCAGGGGGCTGGACTATAAGACCTCCAAGGTCCCTTCCAGCTTCTATTCTATTCTATTCTATTCTATTCTATTCTATTCTATTCTATTCTATTCTATTCTAATATACAAATGACTGTAATGAGTGAGAAGCAGTTAGAACGGAAAATGAAATGGATTATGAATGAGAACAGTTTAAGCTGCAACATGAAGGCTTCAAATTCTCCCTAGAAGAACTGGAGAATGAAAGTGAACTCATTTTTCCAATTAAAATCCTCTAACTCAAAGTGGAGCGAAATTGTGTGACACTTGATCTCCCAGCCATCTAATAGAGCAGTCTTTCCCAACTTTGGCAATTTTAAGATGCGTGGACTTCAACTCCCAGAATTCCCTAGGACAAAGAGTTGACCTCATAAAACTCCAAGTAGGATCGGACTAGGTTGACATTTGGATAGGACCCCACCAGGAAATCCCAGGACTCTAGGCTAAAATGTGGAAGGAAAAATAACATAAAATAAAATATAAACCCTGAATAATCCAAGCACTTCCATTAACCACCAAATTTAACTTTTTCCCAATTGAACTCTCAGAAAAGATCATGTGAGACTAAGTGGTAGATAAGCCTCTGCTTTTGATCCACAAACAGCTTATAATAGAAAGTTAAAAGGCCCTGTTTTTACCTATTTGATGGCTTTGCATAGTTTAGGGTGTTGTGTGAATGGGAGGGCTGTAATTCAGCCTCATTCTATGGTATTAATTTCATGTATTTAATTTGGGAGCCCACAGAAGAAGCCTTGGGTAACTCCACAGCCATGTTACACTACGAGCATCGCTCCTTCTTAATTTATGTGTGCTGTCTTTGGGAATTTGGCTTTTGCAGATTAAAACAATATTTAATAATATTTCGAGAGCTGTGCCCCAGGTGAACACGAGGTGGCAGGAAAGAGCTTTTCCATAGTCGGCAAGAATGGCCTTAGCCAGGCTGCATTCAACTCAAGAGTCATTAAATCAATGTTTTTAACAGCGTCAGATGGATTACCTTGCTGAACAATCAGTCTCAGAAACCTGATATGAGATTCATCCCGGTCAGTTTTTGCTCTTCTTGTGCTTATCCTTCTTTCCTGTGTCTGGTCAAACCCAAAGCATTGTTACCTTTCTCCTTTTCATCCATCAGTGCCAATTCCCCATCCCCCACACCCCCACCCAACGTTACTTAAGATGACGCAGGCTCTGTGATCCATCGAGAATCCGATCAGCAGGAAGATAACATCTGGTTAGGTCACACAGTCAATGGGATTAGCGCATCGGAGAGCACCGAAATTGGGGCTTAGGACTCGGCAATCTTCTTGGAGTTGATCCTTGGGGTGATTTTGGAAAAAATCAGCCATTCCCCTCTTGAGCGTTGACGAGCAATCTACAGCTGGTTCTTGGCTTATCGCCACAATGGAGCCCCCAAATTTCTGCTGCCACGTGGGACTTGAGTTAAGTCCGTTTGCCCCATTTTACGACCTTCCCTGCCACAGTTGTTCAGTGTGTGGGAAGTCAGCCCCCCAGAGAAGGAAATATTAAAAGGGCAGAAAAATATATTTCTTCAAAGGATCTTAAAGAGGCAGAAAAGCATGCCCAGTTTTTCTTAATAGCCCCAGGTCTCCCTCCCACAAGCAGAAACCAGCTCCATAGAAATGCAGATGTGATAATCCATTCAGGAAGGTTGGAGCTAGAAGATTAAGAAGACAAAGACACCTAAAATCTACATACCCCACCCAAACTCTAAGACAGGACATAATAGGATTAACCCACAGACACCAGAAAGGCACACTCAGACTCAGGTCCAAGTTCCTGCCACAGCAACAACTCCAAACAAAAGGCTCCAGACGGTATAAAAACCCACTCCCTACATGTGCTCTTCTCTCTTTTCTTCCAGAGCCATCTTTCTGTCTGGCTCTCCTCTTCAATAAACTGCAACCTTCTTTCTAAAGCAGTCGCCATGTTGTTTATTCCCGGCTTGGACTGAACCATGATGAAGACTTTTCCTTCAACAAGTGAATCACTGCAGTTGTTAAGTTAGCAACACGGTTGTTTCAGTGAATCTGGCTTCTTCGTTGACTTTGCTTGTCGGAAGGTCGCAAAAGGGGATCACGTGACCCCGGGACACCGCAACCGTCATAAAGGTGAGTCGGTTGCCAAACGTTAACATTTTAACAACAAGGACCGTGAGGATGCTGCAAGAGTCATGAGTGTGAAAAACGGTCATAGGTCGCTCTATTCAGTGCCGTTGTGATTTTGAACGGTCACTAAATAAACTCTTGTAAGTTGAGAATTACTTGCATAGATATTCAAACCAGGCTGATATTAACGCCAACTTTAATCCCAAGCACAGCCCAACCACCAGCCTCGGCTCTTCCATTGGTGAACTCAGGGGTCCCCAACCCCCGGTCCATAGACCGGTACCGGGCCGCGGCATGCCAGCAACCGGGCCGCACAAATATAATATAATATAATATAATCCGAATTTCCAACTGGGTGACTTTCACTTGACCTTCTAAACGTGACCTGCAACGTCTCAAACCTCTGAAATTAAATCTTTGATAAGGATCATGCTGACAGCTCATGTTCTACTGAAGATCTCAGGATCTCTTTAGGCTCATGAAGCTGATGGTGGAGCAGAATATGTGCTCAAACTCCACTCCCAGTAAAGTCCTGTAGCTTCAGCCGGGTTGGGAGAGCGGAAATATGTTGGACCTAATTTCAAATAGCAGCTGTCCAGCAGAAGTGTCCTTTGCTAAAATATGCTTTGGTTTTGTAAACAGCAGACAAACCAGAACAATGTTGGCTGAACCAGGCCAGGAAAAAACACAGCTGGGATCCTTATGGCCAGACTACGTGAAGGGGTGAAAGTAGGAGGGGCTTGCACAAGGATGGGCAACTAGAGACACCGTTATTGGAGAGTACTCAAATCACCTCTACGCAGTTCGCAAACTGCATAACGATCAAAATCAGTACTGTGGTTTCTGATTATTCTAAGGCAGGGGTCCCCAACCCCCGGTCCGTGGACCAGTACTGGGCCGCGGCATGCCAGCAAACCGGTCTGCACAAACAAGCAAAGCCCCATCCGTGGGATGCAGGCAGCACACAAAACCACGCACTCTCCGGTCCGTGGAAAAACCTCTGTCCACGGAACCGGTCCCTGTTGCCCAAAAGGTTGGGGACCTCTGGGTTAACTGACAAGACACGACCCGAAGATGCTTTTTCCAGGAGGCAACTGGACTTTCTTGTGTTTCTTTTGAAGATGTTTCGCTTCTCATCCAAGAAGTTTCTTCAGCTCTGACTAGGTGGTGGGGAGTGGAAGGATTTATATCGCTTGCGGACAGCCTTCCAGAGAAACACAATGAAGTCCAGTTGCCTCCTGCAAAAAGCACCTTTGGGACAACCATGACCTGGATGAGTGAGAATCTCCATAGGCATTTAGTGATGCACTTCGGGATGAACACCCTCCGAAGGGTGCGGGAGTATGAAGGGTCCCAGGGCAAGAAACATCCTGCAGCCAAGAAGCCTCCACACCCATTTGCACTACCCAGGTGACCCTGAGGACACAGGTAAACCTCCAAAATGGTCTCAAGGACTCTCTAAAGGGAGGCAAATGACCAGCTGTCTGCAAGGAGTATAAATCCTTCCATCTCCCACCATCCAGTCAGAGCTGAAGAAGCTTCTTGGATGAGAAGCAAAATGTCTTCAAAAGAAACACAAGGAAGTCCAGTTGCCTCCTGAAAAAAGCACCTTTGGGACAACCATGACTTGGAGGACTGAGAACCTCTATAGACATTCTCATTCTCTCCTGCCCCACACAGAAGCCCTGCCCCTCATCCTGTTGGCGAAAGTGAGATGATTGCTTGGGTTCAACAATGCAGATGTAGCCCTTTCCCAACCACTAGACTCCATAAGATTCATCTCCAGCTCAGCGTTTCTCAACCTTGGCAGTTGGGAGATGTACGGACTTCAACTCCCAGAATTCCCCAGCCAGCATTTCTGGGAGTTGAAGTCCATACATCTCCAACTCTGGGAGTTTAAGTTCACACACTTTCAAGTGGCCAGGTTTGAGAAGCACTGTTCTAGCCCTTGTATGGACCTCTTATCCAATGCTTGCAGGACAAGATCTCTCTCTTGGACTACAGAGACAGCTGCCTCAACTCCCAGTGATCACAGCCATCACCGTGTCATCATGTCAATGATGCCGGCTGTCCAGTGACATCATGGTGCCCGACATCATGGTGTCCTACGGACACCCAAAGGGGAACATCCCTTGAAGATTAGCTGTTGCAACAGGACAGAACTCATAGTGGAAGAAGCAAGCATCTGTTTTACTGACTCAATCTTAATTTGCCAGAGATTGAATTCATTATCCGTTTGTCCTTCCTCAACAATTGCAGCCTGCTTTGTAGATGTCAATTGAACAGGATAATTACATTTTATGCCAGGAAGCAGAAGTAGCTATATCACAGAACAGGTGGAGGTTAACTTAAGGTTAAGCATTCGTTGTAAAGTAGCCATTCAGGCCTCCACTAACTCTTGTTTGTTTGTTCCCTGCTTAATCGTGTCGCTAAGCAATGCTATCCTCAAGGGTGTTAGTCCTCATGGACCAAAGAAAATTGCAAGGAACGTTCTTTCAAAATGTCATGTCTACAAAACCACACGGGGACTTCAACTTCTTCCATCTAGAAGAAAAAAAAGACATTTATAAAATGGATCCTCTTAATTCCATAGAGAAGAGGGGGGTTGATCTATGGCAGGACAAGAAGCAATGGATGGAAACTAATCAAGGAGAGAGGCAACCTTAGAACGAAGGACAAATTTCCTGACAGTTAGAACAATTGATCAGTGGAACAACCTGCCTCCAGAAGTGGTGAATGCTCCAACACTGGAAGTTTTTAAGAAGAAGTTAGATGTTTGTTGTCTGAAATGGTATACGGTTTCCTACTTGAGAAGGGGCTGGACTAGAAGACCTCCAAGGTCCCTTCCAACTCTTGTTATTCTGCATAGGTCTGTAAGAATGTGTTCCTCTGCTTATTTAATACATTGCTTACATGTTATTTGCATTGGTATGAAAAGTATAAAATGGCATCCACTCTAGTATTTCAGTGATATACTGTAAATAACATTGAGACAGTACAAAATCTAGGCCACAATCCATGTAGAAATACACACACACATCAACAGGAGGAAGAGATTCTAATAACTATAGAGAGGAGATTGTGATACACTTAAACAGTTGTCAGTCATTCACTTAGTTAACAAAAGAGATCTTAGGTTCCATTTCCCCCAAAGATCGAACATGAAAAGAAACTACGCAGTTTTTGATTCAGAGAAGGAGGAATAATGTCATATTCCTGGTTTTTGGAGGCCTGTCCTGTACAAGTAGGGCTGTGAAGGTGCAGGGCATTAAGGGGCCTCCCTGAAGCTTCGCTCTTGGGGTATCCTTGACCCCGCTTGAAGAATCGATATTCATTGGCAGTTTGGGAACGAGGGTCCTTGCGCGGAGTTCACTCCACTGCCATGTTGGACCGTGCACAGCAGGCTGGGTTTCTCAGACAATGCATCACCATCCCAAAGGAGATCCTTTTCTCCTCTTTGGTGGGCAGCTTCTCAGAAGCTTTTGCAGAGAGCTCCTCTGGTTCCGTTTGAAACTGTTCTATCTGGAACTCCAAGTGCTTCTGAATGGCCAGTCCAAGCTCCTCGGCATCAACCCCTGCCCCGTAGACTTCCCAGGTCATGCCTTCGTCGTCCCACCTGACGTCCCGCATGGGAGACTTCTCGGCCTCGGCCTCTGCTTTCAGATTAACCTCTGGGAACACATGAGGGTGGCCTTCTGCCAGAACAGATGGGCTGGTTGCCACGGACTTGCATTCCTTTCCTGGGAACGTCTGTACTTCCGCATCTCTGTAGTCCAGCGGAGACTGGAATCCCCGGGTGAGATCATTCATAGACGTCATGGTCCAGGTGTCTTTGGTCTTCATGACTGTCTGAACCCCATCTTGGTGGCTGTTCCATACCACATACATGGTCTTCGTTTCCTCTTGAGCCTTGCTTGCTCGTCCGCAAGGCTGAGAGTGCAGCACACGCTCCCCGTGGGCCCGACAGCATCCCAGATTGTGGTTGGCTTCCAGACCTGACCCATTCACGGAGGAGACTTCAGTAGCAAGCAAAGATGAACAACCCTCAGGGTTGACTTGTTCTTCGCCCAATTCATTAACTGAGCACACCAGCCTTGGGGTAAACTGAAGAGAAGGAATTGGTAAGGAATGGCAGTAGGCAGAAACGGTGCCTTCTTCCTTTGCAGAAGACACGTGGCACCGGTTGTAGGGCAGAGGAATACCGTTAGGAATGGTCACCATTCCAGGTGGGCACCCGCCAGTTGAAAAGTTGCTAGTATGTCCTATTCCACTGTGGGCATGCATTGTCCTGTTGGAGAAACTGGGAGTGCTCGGGCCAAGAACATTTGTGTGATATGCTCCGGAGTCTGTAAAAATAGCAACATTGGGTGATGTAGCACCTTGGTGAAAGACATTAGCAGGGACCATCCTATGGCTTTGCAAATCTGGGCTGCTTTCATAAGGGTCCTCTCCATATCTCAGTCCCGCGATCCTCAGTCTGTCAGCCAAAGCAAAGTTACCACTGTGTGAACATATGGCAGGGGCTGTGGCACTTGACTCCATGTGGAAGGTGGGACTCGGTTGCTTGCAGCTACAGGCGAAGTCAGAGAGGCTTCTCCGGACTGCCACTCCAGGACCCTCCATTGTCCACTGATGTTGGAGGTTGGCACCAGAGGCTGGAGTTAACTTCTCAACAGGACTGCCCTGGAGGTAGGTTCTAGGATACATCATCCCTTCTTCAGACGTCGGGGACTGGTCGACACTGAAGAAGTGGCTGCTGTTTCTGGTGGGACGTTGCGCGTTGTCTTGTGGAGAGAAGCTGCTAAGGATTCTTCCAGCGGGGGTCCCCTTCTCCTGGGCTTGGCAAACAGAACCGCTGAGGCTTTTGGGGAGGTCCCGCGTGTGGCTATGACCTTCTTCAAAACCTCCTTGCCTGATGCCCTCTAGGTTTGTGGAGCTCTGTGGCAGAGGGTGGCAGCTGACACTCAGGTTATTCTGATAGAGACAGTTCAAGGTTTCCCCCAGGGAGTGGATGTGGAGCTGGTGGTCTTTATTTGCCATGGTCAGTGGCAGCGCTAGAGGAGGAAAAGACAAGATTAGCAGTCCACTCAGATGCCAGAGAGCTTGGTTCGAGTTGGGCAACGAATCCCTCTCCTTGCATTGCACAATATCGAACACCTGAGCTACGGTTTTCAGAGCACGAGGCGCTCGAGGAGCATTTAAATCAATTGGGGCTTTCGAAACAGTGTTTACTGTGTTCTTTCCTGCAGCTGGGCTTCACTTATTTCGGGAGCTTTCATGCACTTCT